>JAVGWX010000005.1:64336612-64694112 GCA_036924085.1 Ariolimax columbianus | reverse complement strand
AGATTATAGCATCCAGCACGAGCTAGATCATCAACATAGATTATAGCATCCAGCACGAGCTAGATCATCAACATAGATTATAGAATCCGACACAAGCTATATCATCAACATAGATTATAGCATCCAGCACGAGCTAGATCATCAACATAGATTATAGCATCCTACACGAGCTATATCATCAACATAGATTATAGAATCCGACACCAGCTATATCATCAACATAGGTTATAGCATCCAGCACAAGCTAGATCATCAATATAGACTATAGCATCCAGCACGAGCTAGATCATCAACATAGATTATAGCATCCAGCACAAGCTAAATCATCATCATAGATTATAGCATCCATCAGGAGCTAGATCATCAACGTAGATTATATAATCCAACTCGAGCTACATCATCAGCATATATTATTCCATAAAGCATAACCTACATCATTAAACATAAACTGCATCATCCAAAATGGACTACTTCATCCAAAAGGGATTACGTCATCCAAAATGATCTACGTCATTCAAAATGAGCTACGCCGTTCAACATCATCCAAAACAACCTTCGTCCTAGCAGTTGATGTTCCGCCCGTTACGTGACTCACTCCATGCATCCTCAAGGACTACAATGTATTACATCCGGGACACAAGCAGGTCTTGTCTGAGGCACGTAAGGAGGACACGACATCTATGTTTACTGTGACATCATTTTGAGTTCATCCTGGTTCATCTCACATCTCCTATTGTGTGTCTAGTTGTGTGCAATATGTTTGTGTGCGTGTGTGTGTGTGTGTGTGTAGTTGTGTGCAATATGTTTGAGTGTGTGTGTGTGTGTGTGTGTCTAGTTGTGTGCAATATGTTTGTGTGTTTGTGTGTGTCTAGTTGTGTGCAATATGTTTGCGTATGTGTGTGTAGTTGTGTGTAATTTTTTTTTATGGGTGTCTAGTTGTGTGTAATATGTTTGTGTGTGTGTCTAGTTGTATGTAATATGTTTGTGTGTGTGTCTAGTTGTGTGTAATATGTTTGTGTGTGTCTAGTTGTCTGTGTAATATGTTTTTCTGTGTGTCTAGTTGTGTGTAATATGTTCGTCTGTGTTTCTTGTTGTGTGTAATATGTTTGTCTGTGCGTCTAGTTATGTGTGCAATATGTTTGTTTGTGTGTCTAGTTGTGTGTGTAATATGTTTGTATGTGTGTCTAGTTGTGTGTGTATATATGTTTGTGTGTCTAGTTGTGTGTAATATGTTTGTCTGTGTGTCTAGTTGTGTAATATGTTTGTATGTGTGTCTAGTTGTTTGTGTAATATGTTTGTCTGTTTGTCTAGTTGTGTGTAATATGTTTGTCTGTTTGTCTAGTTGTGTGTACTATGTTTGTCTGTTTGTTAAGTTGTGTGTACTATGTTTGTCTCTGTGACTAGTTGTGTGTAATATGTGTGTCTCTGTGACTAGTTGTGTGTAATATGTTTGTCTCTATGACTAGTTGTGTGTAATATGTTTGTCTCTGTGACTAGTTGTGTGTAATATGTTTGTCTCTGTGACTAGTTGTGTGTAATATGTTTGTCTGTGTGTCTATGGGAATATCTGTTTTTCTTTATGTATGTGTGTACCTTTACATCAGTGTGTGTTTGCCTGGTTTTGTGTCCTGCATATATGACAGTGTGGTTGTGGGTATGTGTATGTATTTGTGTGTCTCAGGCTTTACATCGCTTTCTCTCTCTCTCTTTCTCTCTATGTCTTTCAATCTCTCTCTCGCATTCTCTCTCTCTCTCTTTCTATCTCTCTCGCGTTACTCTCTCTCTCTCCCTCTCTCTCTCTCTCTCTCTATATATATATATATATATATATATATATATATATATATATATATATATATATCACCCGATCCATCTAATATCTTAGTTAGATCAGGAACACGACAAAGATGATCCCAAACTTATTACCATTCTCTCTCATTCTTGTTTCAACAATTTACGTCTCCCTCTGTCAAGTCCCCCCCCCCTACCCCCACCCCACACCCCCTCTTCTGTTCGGTCTATGGTCTACTATGAGGAGGAAGACTAACGTTTTGTCAGACAAAACACACTGGTCAAGACCCTCATCTCGACTTCCTCGTAGCCCTCTCTGCAAACTGGATGTCTTCATGGCAGCCTAGCTTACAAGATGAGAGATCGAAGTGATCACGGTAGAAGTGAGAAGCACGCAAAGGAAGGTAAACACAATATAGCATAATCGCCTGGATGACCACTGTCCACCTTCATCAACACTCCCGGATTGTGAGGAAAGCTACTGCCCTCCAACATTTGTCCTTTTCAGGCCGCACAAAAGAGAAAATCTACCAATTGTGAGCATTTGAAACAACAACAACAACTCCCTACCACGATCAAAACCCTAACACTCTGTTCGATCCCTCACCTTCCATCTGTCTTGTTCCTCTAGCAGTTCCCCCATCACCTCCATATAAATCTGCACTTCACCAGACCTTGATCATCAATGGATTGAAAACAATGATTTATATAAGAGGGTGACAACTAAATTAAGTGAGAGATTAATTGTATTACTATTTTTACATTGTGTCTTATTTCTAAACCTAATTCCCACCAACATTGATAAACTTCTCAGTATATCAGACCACCAAAATCTGCAGCAAAGAAGTCTTAGGGCTGTTGTCTCAGCCACCAAAATCTGCAGCAAAGAAGTCTTAGGGCTGCTGTCTTAGAAACCAAAACCTGCAGCAAAGAAGTCTTAGGGCTGCTGTCTTAGAAACCAAAATCTGCAGCAAAGAAGTCTTAGGGCTGCTGTCTTAGAAACCAAAATCTGCAGCAAAGAAGTCTTAGAGCTGTTGTCTCAGCCACCAAAATCTGCAGCAAAGAAGTCTTAGGGCTGCTGTCTTAGAAACCTAAAACCTGCAGCAAAGAAGTCTTAGGGCTGCTGTCTTAGAAACCAAAACCTGCAGCAAAGAAGTCTTAGGGCTACTGTCTTAGCCACCAAAACCTGCAGCAAGGACGTCTTTGGGCTGCTGTCTTAGCCCCCAAAACCTGCAGCAAGGAAGTCTTTGGGCTACTGTCTTAGCCACCAAAACCTGCAGCAAGGAAGTCTTTGGGCTGCTGTCTTAACCACCAAAACCTGCAACAAGAAAGTCTTAGGGCTACTGCATTAGCAACATCTACACTTCACGTTCTACCTCTTCGTCATTTCACCTCATTTCCCACCATGATCTATGATGTAGGCTAAACTATGCGAGAGCACTATTGCAGCTGCTGCACTGTTTATCGCTACTCGTCTGTCAGCTCGGATAACCTCCCCACCCATAATCTGAACAGGACGACGAGGTTGGGCATCATAATACATTTTTGAGCGTCCTTGGAAAATGTATCCTGTCAGTTATGCGCAGCTTCTCGCGATAAACACTTGTGTCCGTAAACAGGAAGCGTTTCCTTATCAATATCCTTAACAGAAAGCCTTTTTTTATCGCCGCAATTTGTTTCGTATATAATTGAAAATGCGCAAGTGGCACCTAACGGCTGCTACCTACAGTTATCAGAAATGACACCTTTAGAAACTATCAACTACATTTTCCCGCCTATCTTAATCAGTTTGTGACCTACTTACTGGCGAATGCGTGCGTGTGTGTGTGGGTGTGTGTATATATTAGCCCGGATAGTAGTGCTGCAGTTCCAAGGTCAGGCATTAACCAAGACCCTAAAGCAACTCCGGCGTGAGGTTCCGCTCTGGACACATGCAGCCTTCGAGCATCAGATGGTGTGCTGCATCTTCCAATGATAGATCTCAACAAAAGCACATGCTGATGCTGAGAAGAGTCTCACACCATGGTCCAGCTTGGATCCTGGCCTCAATGAAACGTGCTTTTCGGATGTGCGGGGTGGACTAGAAATGGGTCGCTGGGTACAAGTGGTCTGCTTCATCTTGGCCTTATAATATGCATCACGCTCAATGTATGGCTCTATGTGTGTAACGACATGTATGCATATATATAAGGCAAAGGCTGCCGATGATGGCATAATTAATGTCGCTAGCGCTATTTTTAGTAAGGATTAACTACGCTACTTTTTATCCTCCCTCTCTCGTCTCGAACCACCCGACCCCAGTGGCAAGTCAAGGACAAGACGACCAGGGGGCGACTACGAGATGCAGTAGACTCCGCATCAAGCACGCGTCAAAAAGACAGCGGAGTCCGGAGTCGAACCCACACCACCTGTCCACCAGGCCGACGGCTTAACCACTTCGCCACGGAATCCTGCACATATATATATATATATGTGTGTGTGTGTGGGGGGGGGGGGGAATTTGTGTATAGGTTTGGAAATATATGTGTGCGCACGATGTGCGTAAATACGTAAATATGTGTAGGTATACATATATATATATATATATATATATATATATATATATATATATATATATATATATATATATAGGTGGATTGATTGACGTTTGTATACAAATGCGTACGTGTTTGAATGTGGTATGTATTCTTGTGGACGTACATTGCTGTTGTTATTACATAGCTGTTGATCAAGCTTGCTCTTGACAACCCAAAACCATTCTTATATAGACACATGTCTTGCTCGGGAGCTCCACTGATCCATAAAGCGTATTTCCAATTGTCGGCCTAGTTTGTTAGGTGCCATTCCTCATGTCCGCAAGCGCTTTGCACTCAGTATAACTGTTTCATCAGGATGAGAGCAATGTCTGCGCACGTACAGGTACAGAGGATTGATGCGGTTTAAGTGGCTATTAACTCTGGTGTGTCCTGTCCGGAACTGAAAGATGAGACTTTGATCCCTTCTATGTAGCATATTTATGCCACCATTACGTGTTGGCGGTGACATTGCTCTAAACGCAATGTAACCCCTTGTCCCCGTCGCCCACCTATTTATCCAAATTGTCCGTGTGATATTCTAAATTAATCGTTTAACTGTGTGGTTACTGCAGCCCTATCCCCTTGTTTCGAAGCTCCTATTTTGTTGGTCTGTCAGCCATATTGTTTCCTGGTAGCCCAAAATATCCAGGCATCCATTGCTAGGTGACTTTAATCACGTAGGCTGTGATGATGTTGTTGATCGCCCTTCCCACCAAAAATATGTCTTTTCTGTTGTTATGGGTGCACTCAGCGCTTCCAGAACTGCCTTGATGTCATGAAAAAATCACATTGTCTAGAGGTACCAATTACTCTTGGTCAAACTGTTTTGTGCATAATCTCAACTGCTGTTTTAATAGCCTTCATATTTAGAATGGTTTTCGCCGCAGGAATCACAAAACTTATATATTGACCCATCATGGTATTTCAGATGGATATCATACCCTGCAGACGACATAGATTTTGATGTTGAACCATCTGGATTGCCGATGCCGGGCAGTCACAATCTCCAAGACATATGTCTTCAGGAAGGTAGGTATAATCTCTTCGATGGCTCTATTTTCTATTAAGTGTGTTTTATTGACTGACATGCGAAGCTTTTCCCAAGAGGATGGCCCACAAAATCTGTTTTCTTTTTCTCTCTACTCTGGTAGATGGTGAATGTGGCTTTCTTCCTCTGCTATATTTTGTGTAAATAGTAGCTTCAGTCTTCTCTTTTCTTTCCAATAGTCTATTTGTACCCTATTTGGGTGGCCATTTTCTTGTCTTTTGTATCTCTGTGGCGAAGTGGTCAAGCCATTTGCCTCGTGTTCAGACTGTCAGGGTTCGAATTCGAGCTGCGACTGTCTGTTCATGATGTCAGTTTTTCCAGAGATCCCTGGATTCATCGCTGTATCTACGGAGTTCGTATTTTGTGTGATGCTCTCTGCAGGCGGGGACACCTTTCTGCTGGGAGAGACTGTGCCATATGGGGAAAACCGAGGTGATCAGGTCGAGCCCTCGCATTTAACCTTTAACCTTTAACCTCTTTAACAGACAGTGCACCTTTTCTCCAGAAATTCAACATTTCTATATTGGCTTATATCCAGCACGGTTCCATCTCCCTGTGTATTTCATCAATAATTTTATCACAGTTCTTGCCTCTGATTTCCCCATTGTTCTGACAAATTGTTAGAATAGCAGATCCGGTCCATGCCTCATCCCGGGTAAACCCGTCGTGGAGGGGAATTCACACTTCTCAAGTGATGTACAAATTAAATGAGCTACATATGTGCCAAATTTCAACTTTCTCCATCTACTCTTTCATAGCCAGGCTACAGACATGACACGCCCGTTTTATATATATATATATAAAGAGTTAATGGTTCTTCTTCTTCTTCTTCTTCATCCTACGCAGTCAGACAGTAATCATTATTTTTTCGAAAAAAGCGGCGGTCATCCTGAGGCTGTCGACACTGCCATAGAGCTTGTCTTGTGTTGTCACTGGTGATGGCCACATCTGCTCTCTCTGATCCTCGTATGTCGGGCAGTTCTGCAGCAGATGCTCAGCGGTCATTTTCCCGGTACCACACGAGCATTCGTCGGTACCACCTATCTTCAATTTGTTGAATAGGTGGTACCTCAGTCTATTGTGGCCAGTGCGAAGTCTGAAGACAACGACCTGCTCTCTTCTGTTCAACTGGTAATGGGCATCGTTTTTGGTGTAACCAGTATGTTCGGTTTCCCATTTGGTCATGTATCTGGCTTTAATAAGCCGTTTTGACTCTTCGTACGGCATACTAGTATCTGTTTGTGGTAGTCTTGCACCTTCTTTTGCCAGTCTGTCTGCCTCCTCGTTGCCTTGGATGTTGCAGTGTGATGGGACCCACTGTACCACTACCCTTTTTGGTGCGGACTGCTGGCATAGTTGACAGAGTACTGCTCTTAAGTCATTAAGCTCAGTGTTTTTCTGGCTTTTTAGCGCTGTGACTACGGCCAGAGCATCTGTAAGCAGGACTGTTTGGCCTTCATTTTCTTTATGTGTCACCATTTCTTCGATTGCCGCCCTCAGTGCCTCTGCCTCCGCTCTGAAATTGCTTGTGTACTTACCAGTAGCGAATGACAGTGTTCCTTTTCTGCCATTTGGTAGGTTCATGAATGCTCCTGCCCCTCCGTTCTGTATAGTGTTTGTTACAGAACCGTCGGTGTATGCATGGGTCCAGTCCATGCTTGGGTAGTTTTTCGATATAAAGCTTAGGGTAGTATCTCTACTTTCTTTTTCAGTCTTTGTTTTTGTTTCCAATACCTGGTATATTTTCTACCACCTCTGGAAATATATCCTGCCTCCAGGTAGGTTTTCGTACAGTAGTGATGGGCTTTGGTGTTGTTAGTGCGTTTATGGGATCTTCGTGCATCTTTGCTTTGGCTATTTCTGCAAAGTTTCTCCGCTTTAGTTTCCCATTTCCAAAATTGTTTAGTCTCTGGTGCATTGGATGATCAGTCAGTCTTCGGATTTTCTCTGACTGCAGCTGGGCTCTGCAGTCTCTTCTAGCGGTCATGGAATGCAGTTTTGCAATCTTTTCAAGTTCTACAATTGGCGTTGACTTCATGCCTCCTGTTATAACTCTCATGGCTTGGTTTTGGAGTTTCCTAACTTTATCGAAGTTCGCCTTTGCTGCTGTTGTCCATGCCGCAATGCCATACTCGAGAACTGGTCTCAGTCTTCCAGTGTACAGTTTCTTTAGTATGCTTTCGTCTGCTCCCCAGCTTGTGCCAGCAAGTTTCCTCATGATTGCCATTCTTTCTCTGGCTCTCATTCGGTTTCTCTCGATCTGACTTTTCCATGTCATGCGCCGATCAAATGTGACTCCCAGATAGTTTGGGTTGTCGTTTGGCTGCAGGTATTTGCCATTTAGACTTAATTTGGTGTTTTGGGGTTTGATTGAAAGCGAGAATATTGTACATGTGGTTTTCTCCTCGTTTATTTTGACCAGCCATGAGTTCGCCCACTCTTCCAGCGATTTTAGGGCCTGCTGCATCCGATTTCTTGCTATGGTGAGATTCTTTTCAGAGGTCCACATAGCCAGATCGTCTGCAAACATTGAGCTATGGACTCTTCTTTGTATATTCTCTTTAATGTCGAGTTAATGGTTCAAGTTCCAGGAAATTTAGAAGGATTACCCCTTTCTTATTCCAAAAGACAGTGCACGTTTACTGCGGGGCTGCGTCTTGAACTTTTACCTCCATGGGGAATTCACATATCGCCACTCCAACGACTGTCGTTTGACTCAAGATCGTAGTGATGACATCATGTCTCAACACCAGTAATGACGCGATCCAAGGAACTCTCGCCTTCGTTCTCGTAATGGTTCAAGAAGTCATGACAAACTTGCATGCGAAGATCTCTCTGTTCCTGTGTGGATCATTCGTGAGACGCACCTGGCGCAAGCTTTGTGATGTTCCAATGATGTCACAATCGTGAAGCCGAAATCGAGTTCCCTGCACAGTTTATTCCTTCAATCTCATTGTGACAGCTTGTCACCAAATCTCCATCTTTCCAAAATGATTAAAAAGTAAAGTATCCCATAGCATTACTCTCGTACGGGTATGAGGTTAACTTAGCGATCTCACATTTCAAAGGCTCGGCTATATGAGGGCGGTAGCCATCTCCTCTCCCTCGCCGGTTTTACTTCCCGGACTGAACCGGTACCCATTTAAGGCTGGGTCGACCCGGGAGCCATTGCGGTCTGAAAAAAACATTACCGCCTTAACTGGGGGGTGAACCCAAGACCACTCAGATGCGAAGCCAGCGCGCTAACAACTGCGCTACGCGGCTCCACAATGATTAGATAGTACGAAATGGGCGGACTAACAACCCTCTACTCCCTTCATTCTATGACAAGTAGACACCAATAATCCCCTCAGAATAACTTTCCTACAGCATGTATAAATGAAACAAGAGAAAAAATAATTCAGTTATTCCTGGATAGCAACCTCTTCATGTCAAACGCAGTTGTTAAATAAGACCCTAGCTGGCTCTGCATGTACCCGTCGTACTCGTGTTAACTAACTAGAACTATTGCCACAAAGCTACAATACTAACGTGAAGTTAACCATCTACCATTCTCCTCTGTCCTTATTATCGGAAAAAGACAAATCCAGACCGGTTTTGTCAAAGAATGCACGACCTCTGGCCTGTCTCTACGCTGTGCTAAAATCTGCTAGCTTTGTCATAGTTTACGTTAGCATTGTAGTGGTCAATTCGTAAGTTATAATTCCCATGCTTCATACATGCCTTTTCCCACATACCAGACAGCAGCACTGTCACATGATCTCATGAAACTATTCTCAATCCCTCTATTCTGTACCTTTGTTCTGCATGGTGTGGCCCTTCGTAGTGTAATCAGTTACAAATATATGGAATACATCAATTAGTACATATTGATTGAAGATATCATGTCTCTTCCCATCACATCTTGAGTAGTTTACAGTACACAGCATAGAGTCACGGAAGTACTGACGGTCAGTAGTTTATAAGAACAGGAGAGAAATGTCTTCGTCACCATGCCGACAGGGTCATTGTGGGTTCATTTTCTTTCTGTTTGAGTACAGTAATGTCAAATTCATTTTCTTTCTGTTTGAGTACAGTAATGTCAAATTCATTTTCTTTCTGTTTGAGTACAGTAATGTACAATTCATTTTATTTCTGTTTGAGTACAGTAATGTCAAATTCATTTTCTTTCTGTTTGAGTACAGTAATGTCAAATTCATTTTCTTTCTGTTTGAGTACAGTAATGTACAATTCATTTTATTTCTGTTTGAGTACAGTAATGTAAAATGAATTTTCTTTCTGTTTCAGTGCTTCTTCTTCTTCGTACGCAGTCAGACAGTAATCATTATTTTTTCGACAAAAGCGGCGGTCATCCTGAGGCTGTCTCCACTGCCATAGAGCTTGTCTTGCAGTTCCACTGGTGATGGCCACATCTGCTCTCTCTGATCCTCGTATGTCGGGCAGTTCTGTAGCAGATGTTCAGCGGTCATTTTACCAGTACCGCACGGGCATTCGTCGGTACACCCTATCTTCAATTTGTTGAATAGGTGGTACCTCAGTCTATTGTGGCCAGTGCGAAGTCTGAAGACAACGACCTGCTCTCTTCGGTTTAACTGGTAATATGCATCGTTTTTGGTGTAACCAGTATGTTCGTTTTCCCATTTGGTCATGTATCTGGCTTTGATAAGCCGTTTTGACTCTTCGTACGTCATACTAGTATCTGTTTGTGGTAGTCTTGCGCCTTCTTTTGCCAGTCTGTCTGCCTCCTCGTTGCCTTGGATGTGGCAGTGTGATGGGACCCACTGTACCACTACCCTTTTTGCTGCGGACTGCTGGCACAGTTTGCAGAGTGCTGCTCTTAAGTCATTAAGTTCAGTGTTTTTCTGGCTTTTTAGCGCTGTGACTACGGCGAGAGCATCTGTAAGCAGGACTATATGGCTTTTATTTTCTTTATGTTTCACCATTTCTTCCACTACCGCCCTCAGTGCCTCTGCCTCCGCTCTGAAATTGCTTGTGTACTTACCAGTAGCGAATGAGTGTTATTTTTCTGCCATTTGGTAGGTTCAGGATAGCTCCTGCCCCTCCGTTCTGTGTAGTGTTTGTTACAGAACCGTCGGTGTATGCATGGGTCCAGTCCATGCTTGGGTAGTTTTCCGATATAAAGCTTAGGGTAGTATCTCTCCTTTCTTTTACAGTCTGGCAGTTGTTGTTTCCAATACCTTGTATATTTTCTACCACCTCTGGAAATATATCCTGCCTCCAGGTAGGTTTTCGTACAGTAGTGATAGGTTTTGGTGTTGTTAGTGCGTTTATGGGATCTTCGTGCATCTTTGCTTTGGCTATATCAGCAAAGTTTCTCCGAATTAGTTTCCCATTTCCCAAATTGTTTAGTCTCTGGTGCATTGGATGGTCGGTCTGTCTTCGGAGTTTCTCTGACTGCAGCTGGGCTCTGCAGTCTCTTCTATCGGTCATGGATTGCAGTTTTGTAATCTTTTCAAGTTCTACAATTGGCGTTGACTTCATGCCTCCTGTTATAACTCTCATGGCTTGGTTTTGAAGTTTGCTAACTTTATCGACGTTCGCCTTTGCTGCTGTTGTCCATGCCGCAATGCCATACTCGAGAACTGGTCTCAGTCTTCCAGTGTACAGTTTCTTTAGTATGCTTTCGTCTGCTCCCCAGCTTGTGCCAGCAAGTTTCCTCATGATTGCCATTCTTTCTCTGGCTCTCATTCGGTTTCTCTCGATCTGACTTTTCCATGTCATGCGCCGATCAAATGTGACTCTCAGATAGTTTGGGTTGTCGTTTGGCTGCAGGAATTTGCCATTTAGGCTCAATTTGGTGTTTTGTGGTTTGATTGAAAGCGAGAATATTGTGCATGTGGTTTTCTCCTCGTTTATTTTGACCAGCCATGAGTTCGCCCAATCTTCCAGCGATGTTAGGGCCTGCTGCATCAGATTTCTTGCTATGGTGATATTCTTTTCAGAGGTCCACATGGCCAGATCGTCTGCAAACATTGAGCTATGGACTCTTCTTGGTATGATCTCTGTAATGTCGTTTAAATACACCAGGAAGAGTGTGGGTGACAGTATTCCCCTTTGGGGTACTCCCTGCTCGAGTGTCACCTTTCTGCTCATCTGCCCTTGTACTTGGACTCTGGCCGTTCTGTTTTTGAAGTAGTGTTTGATCCACTTGTACATTTTCCCACAGACATCACTTCTTCTTAGCTTGACTTAAGTCCATCTTTCCAGACTTTGTCAAATGCCTTTTCCAGGTCCACCCAAACCGCTACTGTGTGCTTCTGTGCCTGGTAGGCATCTTCTATTTCCTGGGCTATGAGGATGACCTGGTCCTCAATGGATCTGTGCTGTCTAAAGCCGGCTTGCTGTGGAATTAGTATTCGTTTTTCTTCCAGATGCCACATCAGTCTGGGGTTTATCATACGTTCCATCAGTTTGCCGACACAGCTCAGTAGGTTGATAGGCATGCATCCATTTGGATCTGTTTTGTCCTTTCCTTTTTTTGGTACTGGTACAAGTACTGCGTCTTTCCATGCCTGGGGTAAAATTCCCCTTTTCCAGCTTTGGTTCAGGACCGATAGCAGCTTCCTCTTCGCTGTTTGGCCCAGCCCCATCAGCATTTCGTTTGTTATCCCATCTTTTCCGGTACATTTCCTTTTCTTTAATGTTCTCATGGCCTCTTCCATTTCGCTCATTGTTAATTTGGCCATCATATGCTCTTCAGGTGCCGTACTGATGTTGTCGTGCCCCTTTTGCTCTTCACTAATGTCTGTATTCCTATCTGCAGGGACCTCGATATGGTTTGCTCTGGCATAGTGATCGACAAAAGCGTTTGCAGCTTTTTTACCAGTGAGCAAGTTTTCGCCCTGCTTGATGGTAATTTGTTTGTTTGACGGGGTTTCGTCATTCATGGCTCTGACTAGCTTCCATAGCTTGTTCCCTTCTTTGTTCAGGTTTAGGCTTTCCGTTTTGTTTTTCCACTGTTTCAGTGCAATAATGTAGACTTCATTTTCTTTCTCCTTTAGGGCAGTTACGCAAGATTAATTTTCTTTCTGTTTGTTTCGGTGGGCTAATTTAGGGTTAATTTTCTTTCTGTTTCAGTGCGATAATGTAGGGTTAATTTTCTTTCTGTTTCAGTGCAGTATCGTAGGTTTAACTTTATTTCTGTTCCAGTGCAGTATCGTAGGGTTAGTTTCCTTTCCGTTTCCGTGCGGAAATGTACGGTCAATTTACTTTCTCTTTGGCAAAGTAACGTAGGGTTAATTTCATGTCTGTTTCAATCCTTTTTAAAAAATTATCCAGTGTTCCGCCGGGGTCTCTGTGTATGACAAGGACAAGAATAGCACCACTGTCCCATAGAGAGCATCTCATAAGCGGCGACAAACAGTGTGACATGATATCAAACCGGCCGTGGCTAGATAGTTTGTTTAGAGCAGTATAGATGACGCCTAACAGCCTGCGGGGCTTCTTCGCTCTGGTTTTTGTGTTTATTAAGATAGACTCGCACATCGGTTAACCACTCTCAGCGGCACTTTTTCCAACTCAGCGGAGTAATAAGCTACTCGAGCCTAACACCCTAAGCAGGAAATCCTCTTTTGGGCTACATCAACTCACTCCAGAGCTGAGACCTGCACTTGGGCACCCGACTCTGTAGAAGTACAGGCCGAATAAGAGCTAAAAAATTCCCCGTGTGTGACATATTTGCTGACTTACACTCGCACTAAGGTTTTATTGTATAGCTCTCTGCATTATTTCTTCTTCTTCTTCTTATTATTATTATTATTATTATTATTATTATTATTATTCTTCTTCTTCTTCGTTCTCAATCTCCCACTACCAAACCCTGAAAGGGCTTCAGTATAACGTTGTCCAGAGAACGGAATGCGTTGCGTCGTAGTTTGCTTGACTGCGATATTTGCACCTTTCGGTCCAACACATCCGACTTCAGCAAGCATTTTTTGAGTACATGGTTAGCATTCCCTCTTCGATCCCTTCTGCTTAGCCAGTCTGTCCTGTTGCAGCCTGTTATCCAGGATCATCTGCATAGAGTCAACTGTGTACTCTTTTAGGCATTTCTGTGATTATACTTTAGTGGTTCCAAGAGTTGCAAAATTACTTTAAGCAAGGTCTGAGCTGAAAGGTGTATGTGGCAATATCTCCCAGCCGAGTTGCTACAGATGGTACACAGTGCAGTGAGCCGTATCAGATTAAGCGTTATCTTGCCAGAGCAGGGCGCCCATTTTGATCAAACCAGGCAGTTTCTTTTGGCAGACGGTTATGCACATCAATTAAAATGCGTGTATACTGTTCACTGTTGATAGTGGCACTAAGTGACAGACAATCAACGTGAATGATGACAAGTCTGTCCCAGAAAACACTCGATATCACATGTTTGTGGATTGAGAGCCACCACGGCCGGGATAATCACTCACGGACGTACGGCCTTCTCTAAAACGTTTACACTATTAAAAAATGTCTTACTATGGCTGAGTGTCTCATCGCCGTATTGTAATTGCAGTTTTCTGTAAATGTCCACACTTGTCATGTCATCTTTCACAAGAAACTTCATCACAACACGCTGTTCCATGCAAATGCTAACAGTGTTGACCGCCATTTATTTATCTGTCACGTGACTGATCCATGGCAAGTGGGCCACCTAGCAGTTCTTAGTTCGACCCTTTCTTCGTCAAGGGGTGGTCACCCTTGAGCCTAGTTTGTCCCTAATTATAGTAGTTCCAGTACGCTGTAACCCATTCTGGAAGTATTAGAACAAAAAGTCCCGGTTTGAACATATATGTGTGCGTGCGTGCGTGTGTGTGTATGTGTGTGTGTGTGTGTGTGTGTGTGTGTGTGTTCTCTGGCACATGTCTATTGTTACGTACCTTAGTGGGGTAAAAGTGTGTAAGTGTGTAGGTGATCGTGTATATGGATTAGTGTGTATGTAAATATCATGTGTGTGTAACAGTTTGTGTATGTGTGTGGATGTGTTGCAAATGATAATTTTGTAACCCTTCTCTCTTCTCAGTGGGACAAAATTCACATCGAATCCCGATAAATAATGAGAGAGATGTAGAGGTCACGAGAGAGATGTACAGGTTGCGAGAGAGATGTACAGGTCGCGAGAGAGATGTACAGGTTGCGAGAGAGATGTACAGGTTGGGAGAGAGATGTACAGGTTGGGAGAGAGATGTACAGGTTGGGAGAGAGATGTACTGGTTGCGAGAGAGATGTACAGGTTGGAAGAGAGATGTACAGGTTACGAGAGAGATGTACAGGTTGGGAGAGAGATGAACAGGTTGAGAGAGAGATGTACATGTTGGGAGAGAGATGTACAAGTTGGGAGAAAGATGTACAGGTTGCGAGAGATATACAGGTTAGGAGAGAGATGTACAGGTTACGAGAGAGATGTACAGGTTGGGAGAGAGATGTACATGTTGGGAAAGAGATGTACATGTTGCGAGAGAGATGTACAGGTTGCGAGAGAGATGTACAGGTTGCGAGAGAGATGTACAGGTTGCGAGAGAGATGTACATGTTGGGAGAGAGATGTACAGGTTGCGAGACATACAAAACGACGATAGTTAGAGAAAAAGTGGGAGAGGAGGTCAGAGATACAACCTGTGTGGTCAAGATGGGGTCAGGGACTCGGAGCCGTGGTCCAAAAGTCGGGTCTGTGAGCCAAAGTGTGGCAGAGAGTACACTGTACTCGGAGACATGGTCCAAAAGTGAGGTCTGGGAGCCAAAGTATTGTAAGTAAAGTAAAGTAAAGTAACCCATAACATTACTGCCGTAGGGGTGTGAGGTGTCAGCGATCTCACATTTCAAAGGCTCGGCTATATAAGGACTGTAGCCATCTTCTCTCCCTCGCCGCTTTTACTTCCCGTACTGAACCTGTACCCATTTGTTGAGGCTGGGTCTGAAAAAACATTTCCGCCTCAACTGGGGAATGAACCCAGGACCACTCAGATGCGAAGCCAGCTCGCTAACCACTGCGCAGCCAGCTCGCTAACCACTGCGCTACGCCGCAATATTGAATGGTATATTGCGTATATTGTATATCCTACGTGGTATATTAAATGTGACCTATATTAAACAACCCTGCAACGGCTCAAAACGTGTGGTAAATGATGGTCTAATGATGATAGCTGTCATCGTACAGCTTCACTAATAAGCCTGTTCAAAAAGATAATGCATTAAGTATTGTGTGTTCTGGAAAAGCCAATGATTTCACGATACAATACACTTAAGTAGATGAGCAGTTTGTACGCGTACCTTGAAACGCTCAAGTGGCGCTTATCAAGAAAAAGTCGAGTATATTAATATTCAATATAACATTTTAGAATGGCTTTGGTTGTGGACTGGTGGATGACATTTGGTGAATGTTGTTGTGTCATCACCTTCTCTTCAATGGCTATGTGCATTACGGTTAATTATAGCACTAATACTTCTATTGCTACTGGGGGTACTGATACTACAATTATTTCTACTAATACTACTACTACTACTAATACTACTACTACTACTACTGCTGCTGGTGGTACTGATACTACAATTATTTCTACTAATACTACTACTACTACTAATACTACTACGACTAATACTAATACTACTACTACTACTACTACTACTACTACTACTACTGGTGGTACTGATACTACAATCATTTCTACTAATACTACTACTACTACTACTACTACTACTTCTACTACAACTACTGCTAATAGTACTAATGCTAAGAACAACAAAAACTGCTAATACTACACCTACATACTACTACTACTACTACTGCTTTTACTATTACTACTACTACTACTGCTACTAGCAATAATGATATTAATTATTGCTTCTGCTACTACTGCTACTACTACTAATACTACTACTACTAATGCTGCTAGTACAACAACCACTGCTAATACTACATCTACTAACAATAGTACTACTACTACAACAACAACAACAACAACTACTACTACTACTACTACTACTACTACTACTACTACTACTACTCCTATTACGACTACAAAAGTATTAGAGTATACTAGTATAGTATTATTGTAATTTTATTTTAAATGTCAGATATAAAATATAAATTATTAATCATCTCTCTAAAATACATTTTAGCAAATCAGGCGCCTGAACAGAAAATGCAAGAAAGAACGAAATGAGGTGAACACATAATAAAAGGCCTCAACAAACGACATTTAAGTAGAATGGATTAAGTGTAGCTTAACTCAACTTAACTTCATTATACTGGTTTAGAAGGTTCTACAGAGTATGTATGCAACCAGTTTATTTCACTCCACGGATACTGAAAATACTTTTGAATGCATTAACTGGCTCTGCTTCCACTACATCCTGCTGCAATGCATTCCAAGAATTCACCACTCTCTGACTAAAAAAATATTTCATAATATCGAATCTAGATATGTCTTTAAACAATTTGTAGCTGTGTCCTCTTGTTCTTGTAGCCGGTTGTAGTTTGAAAAACTTGGTATATTCTAATGTATTCTTTCCATTTATTATTTTATTCACTTGTATTAAGTCACCTCGAATTTTTCTTTGTTCTAGACATTGAAAATCAGTCTTTTTTTTGGTGTCTTTCTTCATTACTATAATTCTGAAACCCTGCGATCATTTTTGTAGCTCTTCTTTGAACCCTTTCCAGCATGTTTATATCTACTCTATTATATGGACTCCACCCTTGAACACAGTACTCTACTTTAGGTCTTACTAATGGTTTATATAACTTGACTATTACTTCCTTGCTCTTATGTGTAATGTGTCTTTTTATATGCACAACATGACAATAGCTTCAAACAATGTTCTTAATATATTCACAAATACCTATTTGAAACAAGACAAGCAGAAACTCCTGGAATCCTCTTTCCAAAACAATAAACAGTTGATTTATGTGATCAAGCATTTATTTTTTATATTTTTTATTTGTGTGTTTGCCTGATGTCTCTATTCCCCAAGACGGTGTGCGCACCCTTTCCTGCATTTTCTAAGCGTTTGCTTCCCCGGGGTAACGGCCTGTGCTGTGATGCGGAGCGAACCCAGCACCGTCGAGTTGTGAGCCATGCCATTTAACCACAAGCCAACGCCAAGGAAATAGTCAGTTATGCTGCGAACGATCTGATCCTTCTCTCTGAGATATTCCAATAGAATCTGCCAAGTTCAAGTGCAACAGTCTGGCTTCTCTGGAGTCTAGAAAATGATGAATGAACTAACATAGACCCACATGTTACGGATGTACAACACTACCATACAAACATAGACGCTCTTGTCACAGATCTTACAACACTACCATACAAACATAGACACTCTTGTCACAGATCTTACAACACTACCATACGAACATAGACGCTCTTGTCCCGGATCTACAACACTACCATACAAACATAGACGCTCTTGTTCTGGATCTACAACACTACCATACAAACATAGACACTCTTGTCACAGATCTTACAACACTACCATACAAACATAGACACTCTTGTCACAGATCTTACAACACTACCATACAAACATAGACGCTCTTGTCCCGGATCTACAACACTACCATACAAACATAGACGCTCTTGTTCTGGATCTACAACACTGCGATACAAACATAGACGCTCTGCACACAGATCTTGCAACACTGCGATACAAACATAGACGATCTGCACACAGATCTTACAACACTGCGATACAAACATAGACGCTCTGCACACAGATATTACAACACTGCGATACAAACATAGACGCTCTGCACACAGATATTACAACACTGCGATACAAACATAGACGCTCTGCACACAGATCTTGCAACACTGCCATACAAACATAGACGCTCTGCACACAGATCTTACAACACTGCGATACAAACATAGACGCTCTGCACACAGATCTTGCAACACTGCGATACAAACATAGACGCTCTGCACACAGATCGTGCAACACTGTGATACAAACATAGACGCTCTGCACACAGATCTTGCAACACTGCGATACAAACATAGACGCTCTGCACACAGATCTTGCAACATTGCGATACAAACATAGACGCTCTTCACACAGATCTTGCAACACTGCGATACAATCTGACAATGCGTGATAAACGAAATCAAATTGGTTGCGTCAAACCTAAGGAAAGAAATGAAACTCTCTCTTGGGTGTGGCTCTTCCCCTTCTTCGTCGTTCTCTTCTTTCTCGTCTTCTTCTTCCTCTTATTCTTCGTCTTCTTCGTATTCATCTTCCTTTTCTTCTTCTTCTTCTTCTTTTCCTGCTTCTTCTTCTTATCTTCGTTTTCCTCTTCTTTATCTTCTTCGTCTTCCTCCTCTTCGTCTTTCTCTTCTTCGCTATCTTCTTCGTCTTCCTCTTCTTCGTCCATCTCTTCTTCCTCTATTTCTTCTACTCCTTCTTCGTCTTCCGCTTCCTCTTCTTTTTCTTTTTCTTTTTCTTCTTCGTCTTTCTCTTCTTCGCTATCTTCTTAGTCTTCCTCTTCTTCGTCTTTCTCTTCTTCCTTTATTTCTTCTACTGCTTTTTCGTCTTTCGCTTTCTCTTCTTCTTCTTCTTCTTCTTCTTATTCTTCTTCTTCTTCTTCTTCATCTACTAATCAGCATCCCTGAACGATTAACTCTTGGCGATGCTAGTTAAAATACCGTGGGGGAGGGGGGGGGGGGACGGGGAATCCGTGGCTTACCTTCACTCCCTGGGCAGAAACCAGAAATGTGTCTACTCCTTTCCCGACCTCAGAGACGGTGTGGGGGGGGGGGGGTGGCACAGGCTCACGAGAGGGCAAAACGCCATGGTGACAGCACCTCTGGACCCCATAGCGAAAGCACCTCTAGACCCCATGGTGACAGCACCTCTGGACCCCATAGCGAAAGCACCTCTAGACCCCATAGCGAAAGCACATCTAGACCCCATAGCGACAGCACCTCTAGACCCCATGGCGACAGCACCTCTAGACCCCATGGTGACAGCACCTCTAGACCCCATGGTGACAGCACCTCTAGACCCCATGGTGACAGCACCTCTAGACCCCATGGTGACAGCACCTCTAGACCCAATGGTGACAGCACCTCTAGACCCCATGGTGACAGCACCTCTAGACCCCATGGTGACAGCACCTCTAGACCCCATGGTGACAGCACCTCTAGACCCCATGGTGACAGCACCTCTAGACCCCATGGTGACAGCACCTCTAGACCCCATGGTGACAGCACCTCTAGACCCCATGGTGACAGCACCTCTAGACCCCATGGTGACAGCACCTCTAGACCCCATGGTGACAGCACCTCTAGACCCCATGGTGACAGCACCTCTAGACCCCATAGTGACAGCACCTCAAGCGTTTCAAAACAGTTCTAGAAACGCTAAAAGAGGAATGTGTTCCATGTAGGGAGGTAAACCCCAAGCATAAAATGTGGATACCTAGATTAGTAGTGAAATGTAAAAGAGCTAAACATAAAGCATGGACAAAAATATATAATAGCAGGTAAATGAAAAGAAACATATTTAAAATATTTGGACAAGAAAATAATAGCTCAGAAAGTGAATAAAGCAGCAAAAATAGACTTCGAAAAAAAACTTGCTAATATGATCAAAACTGATAGTAAAAGCTTATTTTCTTATGTTAGAGATAAACAAAAAAAGAAAGACAAAGTAGGCCGTATCATAGATAGCACCGGAAAAATAATAAGTGAGAATAGAATGGCAGCTAACCTACTCAATCAGTACTTTAGCACAGTCTACACAATAGAAGACTGCTCCAAGATACCAGAGCCTATAGATATTTTCCAAAGAGACATGGATGCGCTTGGATTAAGATCAGTCTGTATTACAGAGGAAATGGTTTTTAAAAAATTGGAGGCGTTGAAAGTGAATAAATGTCCAGGTCAAGCTGGTATTCATCCAAAATAACTGTTTGAAATTAGAGACCAACTAGCAAAACCATTGATTAGATTATGTTCTCAATCACTTGCAAAAGAGATTGTTCCACGGGATTGGAACGATGCAGGAGTGGTCCCTTTATTAAAGAAATTTAAAAAATTCGATCCAGCAAATTATAGACCGATGAGTTTAACGTGCATAGTCTGTAAATTGTTAGAGTCAATAATCAAAGAAAACATTGTAATGCATTTAGACAAGTTTAATCTAAACAGAAATAGTCAGCATGTGTTTACTGGCTTGAGATCGTGCTCAAAGAATCTGTTAGAATTCATGGAGGAGGTTACTAAAATGATAGATAAGTTTGGACAGGTGGATGTTATTTATCTTGATTTTGCTAAGGCCTTTGATAGAGTACCTCATCAAAGATTATTTCGAAAGTTAAAACCACATGGAATAGGTGGGGAAGTTGCCAAATAGATTGAAAATTGGTTACCTGAAAGAAGGCAGAGAGTGGCCATAAATATGGAGTACTCTGAGTGGTGTGAGTCCAAGTAAAGTGTCACAAGGCTCAATTTTGGGAACCAATATTTTGCTTGATATATATATATAAACGATTTGGACATTGATATCGGATCCATGATTATAAAATTCACTGATGACACAAAACTATGCAGTTGTGTCTCGTGTAAAGCAGAAGGTGGATATAGTTAGGTCGGATTTAGATAAAATTCGTCATCCACATGGGTAGATCAAATGTGGAACATAATTACAGAATGGGCGAGAACAATATTAGAATGATAGAAAAGGAAAGGGACCTAGGGGTTAAAAGATCATACAGGTAAAGTGAGTGAGCCAGTTCAGGTAGCAGTGAAAAAGGCAAATGCAATGTTAGGTATGATCAAAAGAAATATTGACCATAGGAGCAAGGAAGTGATAGTCAAATTGTATAAAGCATTAGCTAGACCTAGATTGGAGTACTGTGTACAGGTGTGGATTCCTTATCATAGAGGGGATATAAACATGCTGGAAAGGATACACAAAAGAGCGACAAATCTGATAGTGGGATTCCAAAATTACAGTTATGAGGAGAGTCTCAGAAAAAAATACCTACAGTACCTAGAAAAGAGAATAATTCGAGGAGACTTAATACAGGTTTATAAGATGATTAGAGGAATGGATAAATTAGACTTTAACACCGTTTTTCAAAATACAACCACCAACAAGAAAGATCCAGATTAGATATTGAGAAATATTATGTTAGTCAGAGAGCGGTGAATGCTTGGAATGCATTTCCACAGGAAGTAGCGGAGGCTGGGACAATTAATGCATTTAAGAAAAGATTGGATACACATATCTTTTAGAGAAAGGTAATGTGAAAGAAGCTGGTTGTTTACGGATTCTGCAGAGTCTTCTAAACCAGTATAAAAACGTTAAGTTAAAACCCTATGGAGACAGCACCCAAAGTCCCCATAGTATCAGCACCCCAAGACTCCATGATGAGCACCCCAATACCTCATAGTGACAGCACCCCAAGACCCCATAGAGATATTCCCCCAGGACCCCATGGTGACAGCACCCCAAGACCCCATAGAGATATTTCCCCAGGATCCCATGGTGACAGCACCCCAAGACCCCATTGTGACACCACCCCCAAGACCCCATAGAGATATTCCTCCAGGACCCCCAGGGGACAACACCCCAAGACCCCATTGGGACACCACCCCAAGACCCCATAGTTATACTACCCTAAGAGTCCATCATGACAGCATCCTAAGAGTCCATGGTGACAGCATCCCAAGACCCCCATGGTGACACCACCACAAGACCCAATAGTGACACCACCCCCAAGACCCCATGATGACAGCCCGCTAAGACCCCATAGTAACAGCACCATAAGACGCCATGGTGACAGCACCCCAAGACTCCATGGTGGCAGCACACCAAGACACCATGGTGACAGCACCCCAAGACTCCATGGTGACAGCACCCTAAGACGCCATGGTGACAGCACCCCAAGACTACATGGTGGCAGCACCCCAAGACTCCATGGTGGCAGCACCCCAAGACTCCATGGTGGCAGCACCCCAAGACTCCATGGTGGCAGCACCCCAAGACTCCATGGTGGCAGCACCCCAAGACTCCATGGTGGCAGCACCCCAAGACTCCATGGTGGCAGCACCCCAAGACTCCATGGTGGCAGCACCCCAAGACTCCATGGTGGCAGCACCCTAAGACTCCATGGTGGCAGCACCCACTCAGATATCAACTTAAAAGCAATCAAAGAGAACGACGATAGACAAGAAGAGGTTTCCCTCCGAGGTCGCGTGGTATGTTTCTGGTAGACAATGTCACATCAGGGTTAACCGTCCGCTTCAACGTTGTTAAACAGTTGAAAGAAACGTATGACTGTCTTTTGGAAATACCTGACTGTGTCTGAAAATGATCTTAGCCTTAGTCGGGCCTGGACATGTACAGCTAGGCTCGAGCAGCTTGTCGTTCCGCTGGGTTTGGTACAAGTTCGCAGATGGGGGATTAGCCTATGTGGGAGTCTATCTTAATAGACTCAAACATTAGAGTAAACTAGACCCCATCTATGCTGCCATTAACAAACCATCTAACCATGTTACACAGTCAGTCGACTGAAACTGATATCCACCACCATCATCATCATCATGTAGCATGGCCTTTAGAGAACGTCGCTCCCATCACAGTCTGTCTGAAAGAAACTCCTTCCCTTGCCAAAACTCCAGCTTCCGCCTCATGCCTACCCAGACATTCCTGGATAACTTGATGCCATCGGTCTACCCCTACCTCTTTTGCCTGGCACCATACTTTCCATCGCTGTTCTCTCAAGGCCGTTTTGTCTCTTGATGTGATCAAAATATTTACATTTTCTGGCCAAAATTAAATTCAAAAACCAGTTCTCCTCTATGTTCAACTCTAGATCGATTGTCTACATTTATCTTTTTCTCCGTCCAGAGTGTTCTGAGGATCTTTCTGTAACATTTTGACTCGTAGGATTATATTATGTCTAGAAGTTGTGGTAATCGTCCATGATTCGCAGCCATAGGCTGCGACAGGAATAGCACAAGCTCTCAGTACTTTCACTTTTGTCGTTTTCTTGGTGCTCTGCCATAATTTCTTCAGACTATTCAGCCTCTTCTAGTCATCTTCTGATTTCCTTCGAGCAGTCGCCATTTTTTGTCAATTCTGGAGCCCAGAATATAAAATGCGTGACCTGATCTATTTCTTCACCACCCACTGTAAATTTATGTTGACATCGTGTTTTTTTCAGTGGTCATTATCTTTGTTTTGTTTATGTTTATTAACAGGTTTTGATCTCTACTGTGTCAATTTTGGCTGAAAGTAGCTGTTCTAGCCGTTCTGCACTTCTTCATAGAATCACTGTGTTATATGCATATCGTAACTCTAGAATCTCGTAACTGTCAATCATAAATGGCTCGAAACTTTCAATATTCTCCTCTTCTCTGACATTTCTCATTATGCATTCCGAATAGATATTAAGATGTTATATAGATAAGGTAAGAGGGTGCATCCCTGTCTTACTCCCTTTTGTACTGCGAACCAATTTGATGTTTGCCCGGATACTCAGACAGCGGCTCATTTATCTTCGTATAATGTAACGATAGAAAAGTCTTATCTGTAGCAGGGCAATGTCCTGCTGACCTTAAATGCTAAGATTTGGGTAAAGATGTACAAAATTTAACCCTCATTATCGAAAGCAAATTTGTACATGCGCACTGAAGCCATCATATTTGTTGAGAGATTTGTTTGCAATCCAAGCGTTCTAGGTTCGAATCAATCGTGTTCATTTTCACAGACTGGGCACTGCGTGAGTAGTTTTGTACATGGTATGATCCAGCATCCAGATGACCCAACTGCAAATGGGTACTTGACAAACTCAGTGGAAAATTTCGCAGCCACCGCTGGGAGTGCTGAGTTTCTGCTATGTCGTCGGCCCTTTCAGAAAAGAAAAAGACTAGGCACATATGGGAAGGGGGTGCAAGGTGTAGTGGGTGGGGGGCGCCAGGTATAATGGGTCGGGGGCGCCAGGTGGAGTGGGAAGGTGTCAGGTGTAATGGGTGGGGTCTACAATGCCTCAAGAACGTACTGTGGATTTGGTAAGCCAAAGCTCAATAAAAACATTACAGAAACAATTAATTTTCGTACTGTAAATCAACAGTTTTCACAAAAAGCACAAAAGAAACAAATTTCTTCTTTTTTAAGTTCTTGTTAAATGCCCACAATGAGTAGATTTAGTCTTTTGTGCGGGCGGAAAACGACGTTAAGTAGCGGTTTGTTGTAGCTTTTCTCACATTCGGAGTGTGATGATGATGATGGTGGGCTGGGGTCCTCCAAGAGGTTGTTCTGTGCTTGGCTTCATCTGCGTATCGATCACTACAAAGAGGATCACATCGATCCCTGACCTCGTTAGCCATGCTGTCATGAAAACAGCCCATTTCTGTGAAGGACTACTGGGAAGTCGAGGTGAGGGTGTTGGTCAGTATGTTTTACTAGATCCTGGCTAACATGTCTGATCAGCATGTTTTACCTGACCCAGGCTAACATCTCTGATCGTATGTTTTACCTGACTGATTAAAATGTCTGATCAGTATCTTTTATATAATCTTGACCAACATGTCCGATCAGTTTGTTTTTACCTAACCCTTACTAACATGTCTGATCCGTATGTTTTACCTAACCCTGACTTGCATATCTGATCAGTATGTTTTGCCTGACTGACTAACATTTCTGATCAGTATTTTTTGCCTGACTGACTAGCATATATGATCAGTATGTTTTGCCTGACTGACTAGCATATATGATCAGTATGTTGTGCCTGACTGACTAACATTTCTGATCAGTATGTGTTTACCTAACCCTGACTAACACGTCTGATCAGTATGTTTTACCTAACCCTGACTAACATATCTGATCAGTATGTTTTACCTAACCCTAACTAACATATCTGATCAGTATGTTTTACCTAACCCTGACTAACATGTGTTATCAGTATGTTTTACCTAACCCTGACTAACATGTCTGATCAGTATGTTTTACCTAACCCTGACTAACATGTCTGATCAATATGTTTTACCTAACCCTGACTAACATGTCTGATCAGTATGTTTTACCTAACCCTGACTAACATGTCTGATCAGTATGTTTTACCTAACCCTGGCTAACATGTCTGATCAGTATGTTTTACCTAACTCTGACTAACATATATGATCAGTATGTTTTGCCTAACCCTGACTAACATGTCTGATCAGTATGGTTTACCTAACCCTGACTAACATGTCTGATCAGTATGTTTTACCTAACCCTGACTAACATGTCTGATCAGTATGTTTTACCTAACCCTGACTAACATGTCTGATCAGTATGTTTTACCTAACCCTGGCTAACATGTCTGATCAGTATGTTTTACCTAACTCTGACTAACATATATGATCAGTATGTTTTGCCTAACCCTGACTAACATGTCTGATCAGTATGGTTTACCTAACCCTGACTAACATGTCTGATCAGTATGTTTTACCTAACCCTGACTAACATGTCTGATCAGTATGTTTTACCTAACCCTGACTAACATGTCTGATCAGTATGTTTTACCTAACCCTGACTAACATGTCTGATCAGTATGTTTTACCTAACCCTGACTAACATATCTGATCAGTATGTATTACCTAACCCTGACTAACATGTCTGATCAGTATGTTTTACCTAACCCTGACTAACATGTCTGATCAGTATGTCTTACCTAACCCTGACTAACATGTCTGATCAAAATGTTTTACCTAACCGTGGCTAACATGTCTGATCAGTATGTTTTACCTAACTATGACTAACATATCTGATCAGTATGTTTTGCCTAACCCTGACTAACATGTCTGATCAGTATGTTTTACCTAACCCTGACTAACATGTCTGATCAGTATGTTTTACCTAACCCTGACTAACATGTCTGATCAAAATGTTTTACCTAACCGTGGCTAACATGTCTGATCAGTATGTTTTACCTAACTATGACTAACATATCTGATCAGTATGTTTTGCCTAACCCTGACTAACATGTCTGATCAGTATGTTTTACCTAACCCTGACTAACATATCTGATCCGTATGTTTTACCTAACCCTGACTAACATGTCTGATCAGTATGTTTTACCTAACCCTGACTAACATATCTGATCAGTATGTTTTACCTAACCCTGACTAACATGTCTGATCAGTATGGTTTACCTAACCCTGACTAACATGTCTGATCCGTATGTTTTACCTAACCCTGAATAACATGTCTGATCCGTATGTTTTACCTAACCCTGACTAACATGTCTGATCCGTATGTTTTACCTAACCCTGACTAACATGTCTGATCAGTATGTTTTACCTAACCCTGACTAACATGTCTGATCCGTATGTTTTACCTAACCCTGACTAACATGTCTGATCCGTATGTTTTACCTAACCCTGACTAACATGTCTGATCAGTATGTTTTACCTAACCCTGACTAACATGTCTAATCAGTATGTTTTACCTAACCCTGACTAACATGTCTGATCAGTATGTTTTACCTAACCCTGACTAACATGTCTGATCAATATGTTTTACCTAACCCTGACTAACATGTCTGATCAGTATGTTTTACCTAACCCTGACTAACATGTCTGATCAGTATGTTTTGCCTGACCAGATTAGTTTTCCCATCCTTGTCTTAAAGTAAATGCAGATCCCAACTTTGTTAGTAATTATTATG
Source organism: Ariolimax columbianus (assembly GCA_036924085.1). Taxonomy (NCBI): domain Eukaryota; kingdom Metazoa; phylum Mollusca; class Gastropoda; order Stylommatophora; family Arionidae; genus Ariolimax; species Ariolimax columbianus. Next base: position 64,667,040 of record JAVGWX010000005.1, on the reverse strand, counting down.
ACTGTTTGTGTTGTGATCTGCAATAAAATATACAATAATGTTTTAGATTGAATTCTTTCTCCTTATCTGTAATGTCTGAAAAAAAATATAATGACGAAATAAAATATACTTTCTTCTCTAAAATTATCATCTCTCTCTCTCTCTCTCTCTCTCTCTCTCTCTCTCTCTCTCTCTCTCTGTGTGTCGTATCTTCCAGAATCTTTTTGATCTTACTTGGTACAGCTCATTGGATAAAACGAGGGTGAATAATAAAAAACGAAATCAGTAATGGAGAGAGGAAAGGGGTTATAAAGAAACGTTGTTGCCCCTAATTCCTTTCGGAGGCCCCTGGAAACTTGTACCACAGAGCTACACCTGGGACTAGCTCCGCAAAGTTAAGGTGTCATGTGACGACTCGAGCTAACGTCAAACCAAGGACTCTACCGGAAAACCTCTGGAATGGATCATGCTATACAATGGTCTCTACATGTCCCTGGAGAAGGTCTCTAAACAATTTCAGACTGATGAACTAGAAATTGATCTCTGGAAACCCAGCCGTGCCGTCTCACTTGTCTCACTTGGATCAACTTTTGAAAAAGGAAGACGGAGATTGCATATACACTCGCCCGTTAACTATCAAATCGCACTCACTCACACCATCACCCACTATCAAATCACACTCACCCCAGCAGCGACTCATACACCACGTACTCACTTATCACCTGCCAGTAACTTCATCCTCTCACACATCATCCACTCACACATCACCCACTCACACATCGCCCACTCACACATCTACAACTCACACATATCCAACTCACACATATCCAACTCACACATGCCCCAATCAAACATCTCACACATCTCCAACTCACACATATCCAACTCACACATATCCAACTCAAACATGCCCCAATCAAACATCTCACACATATCCAACTCACACATATCCAACTCACACATATCCAACTCACACATATCCAACTCACACATATCCAACTCACACATGTCTCAATCACATATCTCCCCCTTACACATCTCCCACTCACACATCTCCCACTCACACATATCCAACTCACACATATCCAACTCACACATATCCAACTCACACATATCCCACTCACACATATCCAACTCACACATATCCAACTCACACATATCCAACTCACACATATCCCACTCACACATATCCAACTCACACATATCCAACTCACACATATCCCACTCACACATATCCAACTCACACATATCCAACTCACACATATCCAACTCACACATATCCCACTCACACATATCCAACTCACACATATCCAACTCACACATATCCCACTCACACATATCCAACTCACACATATCCAACTCACACATATCCAACTCACACATGTCCCAATCAAACATCTCACACATCTCCCACTCACACATATCAAACTCACACATATCCAACTCACACATATCCAACTCACACATATCCCACTCACACATATCCCACTCACACATATCCAACTCACACATATCCAACTCACACATATCAAACTCACACATATCCAACTCACACATATCCCACTCACACATATCCAACTCACACATATCCAACTCACACATATCCAACTCACACATATCCAACTCACACATATCCCACTCACACATATCCAACTCACACATATCCCACTCACACATATCCCACTCACACATATCCAACTCACACATATCCAACTCACACATATCCAACTCACACATATCCCACTCACACATATCCAACTCACACATATCCCACTCACACATATCCAACTCACACATATCAAACTCACACATATCCAACTCACACATATCCAACTCACACATATCCAACTCACACATATCCCACTCACACATATCCAACTCACACATATCCAACTCACACATATCCCACTCACACATATCCAACTCACACATATCCCACTCACACATATCCAACTCACACATATCCAACTCACATATATCCCACTCACACATATCCAACTCACACATGTCTCAATCACATATCTCCCCCTTACACATCTCCCCCTTACACATCTCCCACTTACACATCTCCCCCTTACACATATCCCACTCACACATATCCAACTCACACATATCCCACTCACACATATCCAACTCACACATCTCCCACTCACACATATCCAACTCACACATCTCCAACTCACACATATCCAACTAACACATATCCAACTCACACATATCCAACTCACACATGTCTCAATCACATATCTCCCCCTTACACATCTCCCCCTTACACATCTCCCACTTACACATATCCAACTCACACATATCCAACTCACACATATCCAACTAACACATATCCAACTCACACATATCCAACTCACACATATCCAACTCACACATGCCCCAATCAAACATCTCACACATCTCCCCCTTACACATCTCCCCCTTACACATCTCCCACTTACACATATCCAACTCACACATATCCAACTCACACATATCCAACTCACACATATCCAACTCACACATCTCCCACTCACACATCTCCCACTCACACATCTCCCACTCACACATATCCAACTCACACATATCCAACTCACACATATCCAACTCACACATATCCAACTCACACATATCCAACTCACACATCTCCCACTCACACATCTCCCACTCACACATCTCCCACTCACACATATCCAACTCACACATATCCAACTCACACATGTCTCAATCACATATCTCCCCCTTACAAATCTCCCACTTACACATCTCCCACTTACACATATCCAACTCACACATATCCAACTCACACATATCCAACTCACACATATCCAACTCACACATATCCAACTCACACATGTCCAACTCACACATATCCAACTCACACATATCCAACTCACACATCTCTCAATCAAATATCTCCCACTCACCCATCTCTCACTCACACATCTCCCAATCACATATCTCCCACTTACACATCTCCCACTTACACATCTCTCACTTACACATCTCCCACTTACACATCTCCCACTTACACATCTCCCACTTTCATGAGACGATAACCTGGCCTGACATCAGGAGATGTGCTCACAAACAGACCATTTTGATACTGTTTGACAAGAGATCAAGTCTCTACAAACACATGATCTTGTTACTGTTCTACCAGAGATCACTCTCCACTACCAGACTATCTTGTTACTGTTCTACCAGAGATCAACTCTCCACTACCAGACGATCTTGTTACTGTTCTACCAGAGATCAACTCTCCACTACCAGACGATCTTGTTACTGTTCTACCAGAGATCAACTCTCCACTACCAGACGATCTTGTTACTGTTCTACCAGAGATCAACTCTCCCCTACCAGACTATCATGCTTCTGTTTTAAAAGAGATCACGTCTTCACAGCCTTACCATCTTGTAACTGTTTGACCAGAGATCACGTCTTCACAGTCTTACCATCTTGTTACTGTTTGACCAGAGATCACGTCTTCACAGCCTTACCATCTTGTAACTGTTTGACCAGAGATCACGTCTTCACAGCCTTACCATCTTGTTACTGTTTGACTAGCGATCACGTCTTCACAGCCTTACCATCTTGTAACTGTTTGACCAGAGATCACGTCTTCACAGCCTTACCATCTTGTAACTGTTTGACCAGAGATCACGTCTTCACAGCCTTACCATCTTGTTACTGTTTGACCAGAGATCACGTCTTCACAGCCTTACCATCTTGTAACTGTTTGACCAGAGATCACGTCTTCACAGCCTTACCATCTTGTTACTGTTTGACCAGAGATCACGTCTTCACAGCCTTACCATCTTGTAACTGTTTGACCAGAGATCACGTCTTCACAGCCTTACCATCTTGTTACTGTTTGACCAGAGATCACGTGTTCACAGCCTTACCATCTTGTAACTGTTTGACCAGAGATCATGTCTCCACTACCAGACCATCTTGTAACTGTTTGACCAGAGATCGTGTCTCCACTACCAGACCATATTGTTACTGTGTCAACATTTACACATGACAAGTGGCCAACATGCAACAAACACAGCCGGGACGGACGTTGACATTCGCAGATACTATCCTAATCTACAGGACTGGTTCTGATAGGCGTGAAATGGTTAGTGATATTCAAGACACCTTGCAAGCGATCTTAAAGTGGTGTGGAGACTCCAGAGCACAGATTAATCCAAGCTAGGCCGGTGGGATGTGGTGTTCATTGAACAACTGCATCGTAAAAAACAACCTCCTTGGCATCACATTTGATGGATGTGTCATAGACAGAAGCGACAGGTTGAAATATCTCGAAATAACATTTGACCGCACCCTGTCATACAAGTACCACGTCGACCAAACTATACAAAGATCAAGAGAGGACTGGGTGCACTCAAGACAATGGTAGCTGTCAACTTGGAACAGAGGCTGCTATTCATACTCTATCGCCAGCTGATTCTCTCGGATTGGGTATACTTACCCTATCAAGATCACAGTGTGAAGGGCTGGAACTATTCCAAAATGAAAGAATACGGCTCGTGTTGAGTTGCACCAGAGATACCCCGATAATACAGATGAGGTCCATGCTGGGACTGCCGTCAGTAACATCCAGGCATAAAGTAGCACAGGCTACAGATTATATGCGAGTCATAGCGGACAACAGGCACCCGCTGTACAATAACACTGCGGACATCAAGGGAACCAGAATCAAAAGAGGGATGTCATGGATGGCACAGGCAGAACGAACTATAGGAGAGGTGACTGCAGTCGAGACGATGGTCAAGGGAGAGGAATGGGACCACACTGGGGATACACTAACAGAGTACCACACGGTCATCATAGCCATGCGCAGTGAATGTATGAAGGGGCGAAATAGCCAGACAAAGCTCGAAGTCAACCAGCTGATAGGAACCAATTCGCATGAAAGTGATACCATGAGTCGGTGCAAAGCAGTGGAACATCAGGCTGGGGTTTCTCGGCTAGAATAAGAGACCGGATCGTTGCTGAACGAAGTGGCGCATACGAGACTGGCACATCAAGTATGAGAATGGAGATGGAGGTGGTGACTGAAGTTCTGAGGTAGCTGTCTGAGACATCTTCAACAGGAGCAGTCGTCGTGTCAGACTCCCAAACACTACTTCGGGAGGTGCAGAATGAGTGGCTACGACATGAGTGGATAGAAGCGCTGGAGACCTCAAAACTCCAGGGACTAGTGTGGATCTACTGTCCTGGTCATGCCGGGGTTCCGGGCAACGAGCGAACTGACCTTTTAGCGTCACACGCACCCATAACAGGCACAGTGGACATGGTTAAATGTGACTTAGTGAAGGTTATCAAGGACCACCTGATGGAAAACGACACTGCTTTGGATGAGTCTGCAAGGCACAGGCTGCGGCACTTTGGAATCAAATATGGATTCAGTGGATCAGGGAACCTGAGAGGACGAACCAGGAAGGTGTACAACCAACAGGCTACGGCCACCATTAACATCCACACTTTGCGCCATCTGCTGAGAGAGACTGAGCACCTATGGGTATGCCCGGAATGCAGTGAAGTCGACTCCTAGAACAGAACAGAAAAGTTACTGTTCTACCAGAGATCATGTCTCCACTACCAGACCATCTTGTTACTGTTCTACCAGAAATCAAGTCTCCACTACCAGACGATTTTGTTCCTGTTCTACCAGAGATCAAGTCTCCACTACCAGACCATCTTGTTACTGTTTGACAAGAGATCAAGTCTCCACTACCAGACCATCTTGTTTCTGTTTGACCAGAGATCAAGTCTCCACTACCAGACCATCTTGTTACTGTTTGACAAGAGATCATGTCTCCACTACCAGACCATCTTGTTACTGTTTGACAAGAGATCAAGTCTCCACTAACAAACTATCTTGTTACAGTTTCACAAGAGATCAAGTCTCCACTACCAGACCATCTTGTAACTGTTTGACCAGAAATCAAGTCTTCATTGTCAGACCACTTTGCTACTGTTTGACTAGAGAGCAACTCTACACTACCAGACCATCTTGCTACTGTATTAAAAGAGATCACATCTCCACAGTCATATCATTTTGTTACTGTTTGACCAGAGATCAAGTTTCCACTATCAGACTATCTTGTTACTGTTTGACCAGAGATCAATTTTCCACTATCAGACCATCTTGTTATTGTTTGACCAGAGATCACGTCTCCACTATCAGACCATTTTGTTACGGTTTGACCAGAGATCACGTCTCCACTATCAAACCATTTTGTCACTGTTTGACCAGAGATCACGTCTCCACTATCAGACCATTTTGTTACTGTTTGACCAGATATAAAAACTCCACAAACAGACTGTCGTGTCACTTTTCGACCAGAGATCACATTAAACAACTCTCTGTGATAGTATCATGTATGTCAGGTATGGGACAATGTTAGGACCAAAGATTCAATGGCAGTAGGCCCAGGGTCATGGTTCTCGCAGGGATCTCAACAGAATGGTCTCCAAGCCCACTTGATCACTGAAGGCTATCGGTAGCTTATAAATGGAACCTGACTGTAGCTTGTGGGGTGAGAAATAAAGATATTACGTCGGGGTTTGAGAGAGAGGTTTTGAACATCGGCCAATTCTAATAAAGCCTATCGAAATTTTCAATTTTTGAAAATTAGCACATTGGTAAGTTAGTTGGTCAGAATTACTTTCGCTATTATTAGGAGGTCATTTTCCATAGTAAAGTGAGGTAGTTTAACACGTGTCCCTCACATGTTAAGCATGGAGATTGGTTTTAAGACAATTGTTCTGTTGTTGAATAAGTCATGATTCCGAAAGATAGTAGGGAAATTAACAGGAGATTCGCCCCAGGGAAAAATTATGGAGACAACTTTGAAGGAGGGAGTCCAGAGACAGATCGTTATCGTATCAACGATCAAGACGAGAAGAACGATGACACAAGTTAGTCAATTGGCGGGGACAGTAGTGCCTCGTGACTTGCGCACTGCGCAGGTTCGCCATGTTGAAAGGCGGAGCTTAATAATTCCGATTAATAACTAATATACAGACCATTTCAGAGCGATCTTGTCGGAATGGCTACTGTTAATTCAAAGGTTCGTTCTACATATTATTTTATGAAAAAAAGAACAGTTCTGACCACAGAAGAGATAGAGAGAGAGAGAGAGAGAGAGAGAGAGAGAGAGAGAGAGAGAGAGAGAGAGAGAGCGCTTTGACAAAAACGACTTCTGCTAATTCACATTTGAAGGAGTGGTAGTCTAACCTCAAGGCACGAGTACGAGAGGTGTGTTCCAACACCAGAGATCACAACTCAAAGCATGAGTTACACCGGCTGTACCACAGACACCGGGGCTCACATCCCAAAGCACCAGTCCGAACCGCTGTATCAAAGACACCAGAGCTCACATCCCAAAGCATGAGTTAGACCGGCTGTACCATAGACACCAGAGCTCACATCCCAAAGCACGTTAGACCGGATGTACCATAGAAACCAGGGCTAACATCCTAAAGCACCAGTCCGGACAGCTGTATCATAGACACCAGGGCTCATATCCCAAAGCACGTTAGACTGGCTGTACCATAGAAACCAGGGCTAACATCCCAAAGCACCAGTCCGAACGGCTGTATCATAGACACCAGGGCTCACATCCCAAAGCATGAGTTAGACAGGCTGTACCATAGACACCAGTGCTAACATCCCAAAGCATGAGTTAGGGTGGCTGTACCACAGACACCAGGGCTCACATCCTAACCCACGATCCCTTTTGTTTCACAGCGTAGACTAGACGGAAGAAGCTACCAGTCTGTCAGAGGTCAGACACGCTATAGGAGACGGGACCCACAACCCAAGATGTTAATCAGTTATTAGTTTGCTCTTATTATTGAGAAAAGGGACAAAGTTAGGACCTACGATACAACTAGGTTTAGATCCAAATGCACCATCATTGTAATTACCGATACCCTCTACTAGTTAGAGACAGATTAAAGGCTATGTTGATGTAATCTTACTTATTTATGCAAATAAATTAAATCAGTAACGATAATTTCATGAGAAAGAGGAGGCGTTTGTGTTTACTTTATGTTTTTCATGTGAGAAGAGAAAAAAATTATACTAAGAGAAATTTACTTTCCGACAGGGCAATCTTCTTCTTCTTCTTCTTCTTCGTACGCAGTCAGACAGCAACCATTATTTTTTCGAAAAAAGCGGCGGTCATCCTGAGACTCTCGCCACTACCATAGAGCTTGTCTTGCAGTTCCACTGGCAATGGCCACATCTGCTCTCTCTGATCCTCGTATGTCGGGCAGTTCTGCAGCAGATGTTCAGTGGTCATTTTACCAGTACCGCACGGGCATTCGTCGGTTCACCCTATCTTCAATTTGTTGAATAGGTGGTACCCCAGTCTATTGTGGCCAGTGCGAAGTCTTCTTCTTCTTCTTCTGCGTACACAGTCAGACAGTAACCATTATTTTTTCGAAAAAAGCGGCGGTCATCCTGAGACTCTCGCCACTACCATAGAGCTTGTCTTGCAGTTCCACTGGCAATGGCCACATCTGCTCTCTCTGATCCTCGTATGTCGGGCAGTTCTGCAGCAGATGTTCAGTGGTCATTTTACCAGTACCGCACGGGCATTCGTCGGTACACCCTATCTTCAATTTGTTGAATAGGTGGTACCTCAGTCTATTGTGGCCAGTGCGAGGTCTTCTTCTTCTTCTTCTGCGTACACAGTCAGACAGTAACCATTATTTTTTCGAAAAAAGCGGCGGTCATCCTGAGACTCTCGCCACTACCATAGAGCTTGTCTTGCAGTTCCACTGGCAATGGCCACATCTGCTCTCTCTGATCCTCGTATGTCGGGCAGTTCTGTAGCAGATGTTCAGTGGTCATTTTACCAGTACCGCACGGGCATTCGTCGGTACACCCTATCTTCAATTTGTTGAATAGGTGGTACCTCAGTCTGTTGTGGCCAGTGCGAAGTCTGAAGACAACGACCTGCTCTCTTCGGTTCAACTGGTAATAGGCATCGTTTTTGGTGTAACCAGTATGTTCGGTTTCCCATTTGGTCATGTATCTGGCTTTGATAAGCCGTTTTGACTCTTCGTACGTCATACTGGTATCTGTTTGTGGTAGCCTTGCACCTTCTTTTGCCAGTCTGTCTGCCTCCTCGTTGCCTTGGATGTTGCAGTGTGACGGCACCCACTGTACCCCTACCCTTTTTGGTGCGGACTGCTAGCACAGTTTGCAGAGTGCTGCTCTTAAGTCATTAAGCTCAGTGTTTTTCTGGCTTTTTAGCGCTGTGACTACGGCGAGAGCATCTGTCAGAAGGACTATATGGCTCTCATTTTCACTGTGTGTTACCATTTCTTCCACTGCCGCCCTCAGTGCCTCTGCCTCCGCTCTGAAATTGCTTGTGTACTTACCAGTAGCGAATGACAGTGTTATTTTTCTGCCATTTGGTAGGTTCAGGAATGCTCCTGCCACTCCGTTCTGTGTAGTGTTTGTTACAGAACCGTCGGTGTATGCATGGGTCCAGTCCATGCTTGGGTAGCTTTTCGTTATGAAGCTTAGGGTAGTGTCTCTCCTTTCTTTTTCAGTCTGGCAGTTTTTGTTTGCAATACCTGGTATATTTTCTACCACCTCTGGAAATATATCCTGCCTCCAAGTAGGTTTTCGTACAGTAGTGATGGGTTTTGGTGTTGTTAGTGCGTTTATGGGGTCTTCGTGCATCTTTGCTTTGGCTATTTCTGCAAAGTTTCTCCGCTTTAGTTTCCCATTTCCCAGATTGTTTAGTCTCTGGTACATTGGATGGTCCGTCAGTCTTCGGAGTTTCTCTGACTGCAGCTGGGCTCTGCAGTCTCTTCTGTCGGTCATGGATTGCAGTTTTGTAATCTTTTCAAGTTCTACAATTGGCGTTGACTTCATGCCACCTGTTATAATTCTCATGGCTTGGTTTTGAAGTTTGTTAACTTTATCGAAGTTCGCCTTCGCTGCTGTTGTCCATGCCGATATGCCATACTCGAGAACTGGTCTCACTCTTCCAGTGTACAGTTTCTTTAGTATGCCTTCGTCTGCTCCCCAGCTTGTGCCAGCAAGTTTCCTCATGATCGCCATTCTTTCTCGGCTTTCATTCGGTTTCTCTCAATCTGACTTTTCCATGTCATGCGCCGATCAAATGTGACTCCCAGATAGGTTGGGTTGTCGTTTGGCTGCAGGATTTTGCAATTTAGACTTAATTTGGTACTTTGGGGTTTTAATGAGAGCGAGAATATTGTGCACGTGGTTTTCTCCTCGTTTATTTTGACCAGCCATGAGTTCGCCCAATCTTCCAGCGATGTTAGGGCCGTCTGCATCCGATTTCTTGCTATGGTGAGATTCTTTTCAGAGGTCCACATAGCCAGATCGTCTGCAAACATTGAGCTATGGACTCTTCTTGGTATATTCTCTGTAATATCGTTTATATATACCAGGAAGAGTGTGGGTGACAATACTCCCCCTTGGGGTACTCCCTGCTCGAGTGTCACCTTTTTGCTCATCTGCCCTTGTACTTGGACTCTGGCCGTTCTTTGTTTGAGGTAGTGGTTGATCCACTTGTACATCTTCCCACAGACATCACTTCTTCTTAGCTTGACTCTAAGTCCATCCTTCCAGACTTTGTCAAATGCCTTTTCCAGATCCACCCAAACAGCTACTGTGTGTTTCTGTGCCTGGTAGGCATCTTCTATCTCCTGGGCTATGAGGATGACCTGGTCCTCAGTGGATCTGTGCTGTCTAAAGCCGGCTTGCTGTGGAATTAGTATTCGTTTTTATTCCAGATGCCACATCAGTCTGGTGTTTATCATCCTTTCCATCAGCTTGCCGACACAGCTCAGTAGGCTTATGGGCCTGTATCCATTTGGATCTGTTTTGTCCTTTCCTGTTTTTGGTACTGGTACCAGTATTGCATCTTTCCATGCCTGTGGTACAATTCCCCTTTTCCAGCTTTGGTTTAGGACCGACAGCAGTTTCTTCTTCGCTGTTTGGCCCAGCCCCATCAGCATTTCGTTTGTTATCCCGTCTTTTCCGGGAGATTTCCTTTTCTTTAGGTGTTCTCATAGCCTCTTCCATTTCGCGCATTGTTAGTTTGGCCATCATGTGCTCTTCAGGAGCCGTATTTATGTTTTCGTGTCCCTTTAGCTCTTCGCTAATGTCTGTATGCTTATCTGCAGGGACCTCGATGTGGTTTGCTCTGGCATAGTGATCGACAAAGGCGTTTGCTGCTTTCTTACCTGTGATCAAGTTCTCGTATTGCTTGATAGTAATTTGTTTATTTGACGGGGTTTCGTCATTCATGGCTCTGACTTGCTTCCATAGCTTGTTCCCTTCTTTGTCCAGGTTTAGACTTTCCGTTTTATTTTTCCAGCTTTCTCTTGCTGTTTGCTTGAGAGTGTGTTTGTACTTTGCCGCGGCGGCTTTGAGGGCGATGTTTGCCTCCATGGATTTTTCTCGTTCTGCCATGTTCCTAGCATTTGCTACTGCATCTTCCACTTTCTGTAACTCATCATTCCAGTAGGGCTTATAGTTTTTCCTAGCTCCTCTTGGGATGGTTTCAGTGGCGGCTTGCATTATTGCCTTGCTTAGGCTCTCTACCATGGGCTTCATTTTGGTGTTTCGTGTGTTGATGGTTTCACACAGCCCATCTGTCAGGATTGCAAATCTGTCCCAGTCGGCTCGTTTGTAATTCCAACGTGGGAGCGGTTTTGTTTCCTGTGGGCCTACTTCCATGTCAATGGTTAGCCTGATCGGCCTGTGGTCGCTACCTGCCAGTTGGTTTAGCACCTGGCGGTCTATTTTATAGTGTATGTCCTGTGTGGAGAAGGCCAAATCTGGAGTCGAGGTGGTATGCCATGTTCTTGAATAGAAGCTAGGGCTATCCTCCGGCCTATTGATTAGGGAGAGATTTGCATCTATCTCCCAATCTTCCACTTCGTCACCTCTGCTGTCTGTGTCAGAGTATCCCCATCTCTCCGAGTGGCTGTTGAAATCTCCAACTACTATGCAGTTGGAGTCTCTGACCTCCATACTCGAGAGCGATAGGTCTCTGTTTGGTGGTCCGTACAGATTGAAAATGCGGAGCTTCGTCTCTTGAGCCATTATGTCAACTCCTACAATTTCTGCTTGTCCGGTGTGATTGACAGGTACCGCGCTACTCGGTATGCTGTTTCTGGTCAGTATCAGGACCCCTCCTTTGTGGCCTTCTCTATCTAGACGGAAGGTCTGGTATCCTCTGATTGAGAATTTATGGTTATTGTTGAGGTGCGTTTCCTGGATACATGCCACGTCAATCTTACCTTCATGCAGGTGGTGTGTTAGGGAAAGTTTTTTGTTACTGACTCCCTCCGCATTCCACTGTAGTATTTTGAGGGTCTTGAGGTTTTGGCCAATAGACGTTGCCCCATAGCCATGTGCCTTGACTCCACGACACATGGGTGGGTGACCACCAGTAGTCAAGGGTGGGCCCCTTCGAGGCGTGAGGCCCGGCACTATCGCTGCCTGGCGGGACTTCGCAGGATGAGCGCCATACGTTTTTCTAATAGGTTGTACTGCCATCATACTGTGATTTACGTTGCACTGTTTTTTTAGGCTTGCGGCCCCGTGCATCCGATTTCAACAGGCGTTTCTGTAGGGATGCCCTCCTTAGCCTTTGGCTGTCCCCAGCCTATCTGCAAGGCAGCAGTTGTTTACGATCAGAGTTTTCTCTCTTATGGAAGTTGTCTTACCAGACTATCGAGTCTTCACTACTCGTGTCTATAGGGTGCAATGATGACATGTGATGATATATGAGATGGACTGGTTTACCCGGAAGAGAGGCAGTCCAGTGTGTCTGTGTCCCAGGATCGTCACGTCCTGCCAGGAACGTAGCATTTGCATGTGAGTGGGGTATCTCTTTTTCCCGTCATTTTCTTGGCTTCTATGCAGGGATGGTACGCCTAGCATTCCCCGCCACCTAGGGTGTTGACACAGTGGGGCAGGTGTGCAATGTCCGCTGGTCTGCATCTCTTCTGCGTCCAGTATGATAGTTATATGGCTGATAACGTACAGAGGTAGATATCGTAGCCGGAGTGCATTCAGCCAGAGGACAAGCCTGGTAATGTCACAGAGATGTTGTTCGCCTGGTGTGCGGACAACTCTCATGGTCAGTGGTTGAGTCTTGACAGTTCACAGTGAGGTGGCTGCTCTACTGTTTTCGACACCCCGACCAGGTACTAAGTCTTTGGTTGGTGTTTTCGCACCCCATCGCCGTTTAGGGTGAGTATCAAGCAGTTGTCCGCCCGCTTTGATTGGCGGGCGGCAAGGACCTCTTACTGTGGCTCTACCTGATAGGGCTGGGGCGCAAGCCCCAGGTCCCGAGCATGTAGGAGCCTCCCATTGCAGTGGTGCTGAGATTTTGGGCGGGATTGCGGCTTACAAGGGTTCGGCCGTAATCCCCCACATGGTAGCCTCGCGCCCTTGGCTTATCAGCCTGATACGTGAACCAAAGTGTCTGCGGCTCCTCTCGATTTGAGCTGGTTTTCCGTAGCAACGCCCTGTCATTTGTAGGGTAAAACTGACCTGTCTTCAGATGATCTATTTCCAGCACCCGTTCACTATTTGGTCAGACGAATTTATTGAGGGCTTTTGTTTGTCAATGACCAGGTATTTGAAATCTGCGGTTTCTGCGGAGTTAAACACGATTTCCGTAGCGTTCTTTCATTTGAGTGTTTGAGAGCTGACTTGTCATCCGTGAGTCTAATACCAGCGTACGTTCATTATTAGACCCAAACGGCAGTGCTCTCGATTTGTCAGTTGTTCTACAGTATTGGCGTGTTCAGTCAAATTAAGCCGCAGGTTCCACACCTGGTGGTGCCCTTCCGTCAATTCCCTTAGCGAGACAATCAAGTTTCTTAGGGGGTAGTCCCAGATTTTCGAGGGTCTAATTCCAGCACATGTTCTCTATTAGACCCCACGAAGGTGTACTTTTTGATAGTCATTCTGCAGTATTGGCGTGTTTAATTAACTTAGGTCTCAGGCTCCACTCCTGATAGTGCTCTTCCGTCAATTCCTTTATCAAACACTGGATGCAGACAAAACCGGGCCACAGGGGGCATAACCCCAGAATTCTGGGGGTCTAAGTCCAGCACCAGTTCAATATTAGACCCCAGCAGAGTGGTCTCGGCATGTCAATCATTTCAGTGTTGGCCGTGTTGAGTCAAATTAAGCCGCAGGCTCCACTCCTGGTGGTGCCCTTCCGTCAATTCCTTTAAGTTTCAGCTTTGCAACCATACTTCCCCCGGAACCCAAACACTTTGGTTTCCCGGAAGCTGCCCGCAGAGTCATCGAAGCAACTCCTGCGGATCGCTAGTCGGCATCGTTTATGACTCTTCGTACGTCATACTAGTATCTGTTTGTGGTAGACTTGCGCCTTCTTTTGCCAGTCTGTCTGCCTCCTCGTTGCCTTGGATGTTGCAGTGTGATGGGACCCACTGTACCACTACCCTTTTTGGTGCGGACTGCTGGCACAGTTTGCAGAGTGCTGCTCTTAAGTCATTAAGCTCAGTATTTTTCTGGCTTTTTAGCGCTGTGACTACGGCGAGAGCATCTGTAAGCAGGACTATATGGCTTTCATTTTCACTGTGTGTCCCCATTTCTTCCACTGCCGCCCTCAGTGCCTCTGCCTCTGCTCTGAAATTGCTTGTGTACTTACCAGTAGCGAATGACAGTGTTCCTTTTCTGCCATTTGGTAGGTTCATGGATGCTCCTGCCCCTCCGTTCTGTGTAGTATTTGTTACAGAACCGTCGGTGTATGCATGGGTCCAGTCCATGCTTGGGTAGCTTTTCGCTATGAAGGTTAGGGTAGTATCTCTCCTTTCTTTTTCAGTCTGGCAGTTTTTGTTTGCAATATCTGGTATATTTTCTACCACCTCTGGAAATATATCCTGCCTCCAGGTAGGTTTTCGTACAGTAGTGATGGGTTTTGGTGTTGTTAGTGCGTTTATGGGATCTTCGTGCATCTTTGTTTTGGCTATTTCTGCAAAGTTTCTCCGCTTTAGTTTCCCATTTCCCAAATTGTTTGGTCTCTGGTGCATTGGATGGTCGGTCAGTCTTCGGAGTTTCTCTGACTGAAGCTGGGCTCTGCAGTCTCTTCTATCGGTCATGGATTGCAGTTTTGTAATCTTTTCAAGTTCTACAATTGGCGTTGACTTCATGCCACCTGTTATAATTCTCATGGCTTGGTTTTGAAGTTTGTTAACTTTATCGAAGTTCGCCTTCGCTGCTGTTGTCCATGCCGCAATGCCATACTCGAGAACTGGTCTCACTCTTCCAGTTTACAGTTTCTTTAGTATGCTTTCGTCTGCTCCCCATCTTGTGCCAGCAAGTTTCCTCATGATTGCCATTCTTTCTCTGGCTTTCATTCGGTTTCTCTCAATCTGACTTTTCCATGTCATGCGCCGATCAAATATGACTCCCAGATAGGTTGGGTTGTCGTTTGGCTGCAGGAATTTGCCATTTAGACTTAATTTGGTATTTTGGGGTTTTAATGAGAGCGAGAATATTGTGAATGTGGTTTTCTCCTCGTTTATTTTGACCAGCCATGAGTTCGCCCACTCTTCCAGCGATGTTAGGGCCGTCTGCATCCGATTTCTTGCTATGGTGAGATTCTTTTCAGAGGTTTATATAGCCAGATCGTCTGCAAACATTGAGCTATGGACTCTTCTTGGTATATTCTCTGTAATATCGTTTATATATACCAGGAAGAGTGTGGGTGACAGTACTCCCCCTTAAGGGTACTCCCTGCTCGAGTGTCACCTTTTTTGCTCATCTGCCCTTGTACTTGGACTCTGGCCGTTCTTTGTTTGAGGTAGTGGTTGATCCATTTGTACATTTTCCCACAAACATCACTTCATCTTAGCTTGACTCTAAGTCCGTCTTTCCAGACTTTGTCAAATGCCTTTTCCAGATCCACCCAAACAGCTACTGTGTGTTTCTGTGCTTGGTAGGCATCTTCTATCTCCTGGGCTATGAGGATGACCTGGTCCTCAGTGGATCTGTGCTGGCTAAAGCCGGCTTGCCGACAGGGCAATCAAATTGGTCATAGTGTAGAGGATAGTATAGACTGGTTAACCTCTACAAACAGACCATCTTCTCACTATTGACCAGACATCAACATATGCAATACTCCACAAACAGACCATCTTGTCACTCTTTGACCTGCCATCAAGAGATGTAACACTTCACATAATGACCATCTTGTCGTTGTTTGACCTGACATCAAGAGATGTAATTCTTCACATAATGACCATCTTGTCACTCTTTGACCTGCCATCAAGAGATGTAACTCTTCACATAATGACCATCTTGTCGCTGTTTGACCTGACATCAAGAGATGTAATTCTTCACATAATGACCATCTTGTTGTTGTTTGACCTGACATCAAGAGATGTAACTCTTCACATAATGACCATCTTGTCGCTGTTTGAGTTGACATCAAGAGATGTAACTCTTCACATAATGACCATCTTGTCGCTGTTTGACCTGACATCAAGAGATGTAATTCTTCACATAATGACCATATTGTCGCTATTTGACCTGACATCAAGAGATGTAACTCTTCACATAATGACCACCTTGTCGCTGTTTGACCTGACATCAAGAGATGTAACTCTTCACAAATAAACAATTTGTCGCTCTTTGACCAGACATCAAGAGATAACTTAACTTAACGTCTTTATACTGGTTTAGAAGACCCTGCAGAGTCTGTATACAACCAGTTACATTTACATCACCTTGCTCTAAAATCTATGCGCATCCAGTTTATTCTTAAACGCATTAACTGTCCCTGCCTCCACCACCTCCCCTGGCAATGCATTCCAAGCAGACACCACTCTCTGACTAAAAAAATATTTCCTAATATCTAACCTGGACCTCTCTTTAGTCAGCTTGTAGCTATGCCCTCGTGTTATTGTAGGTGGCTGTATTTTAAAAAACTTGTTATAGTCTAATTTATCGATGTACCTCTTCACATAATGACCACCTTGTCGCTGTTTGACCTGACATCAAGAGATGTAACTCTTCACAAATAAACAATTTGTCGCTCTTTGACCAGACATCAAGAGATGTAGCTCTTCACATAATGACCATCATGTCGCTGTTCGACCTGACAGCAAGAGATGTAACTCTTCACATAATGACCATCTTGTCGCTCTTTGACCTGACATCAAGAGATGTAACTCTTCACAAATTAAGCATTTTGTCGCTGTTTGACCAGACATCAAGAGATGTAGCTCTTCACATAATGACCATCTTGTCGCTGTTTGACCTGACATCAAGAGATGTAACTCTTCACTCTATGACCATCTTGTCGCTGTGTGATCTGACATCAAGAGATATAACTCGTCACAGAAAAGCAATTTGTCGCTGTTTGATCTGACATCAAGAGATATAACTCGTCACAGAAAAGCAATTTGTCGCTGTTTGATCTGACATCAAGAGATATAACTCGTCACAGAAAAGCAATTTGTCGCTCTTTGACCAGACATCAAGAGATGTAACTCTTCACATAATGACCATCTTGTCGCTCTTTGACCTGACATCAAGAGATGTAACTCTTCACAAATTAAGCATTTTGTCGCTGTTTGACCAGACATCAAGAGATGTAGTAACTCTTCACATAATGACCATCTTGTCGCTGTTTGATCCGCCATTATATGAATGACAAATTCTGCTCAAACTGACCACATTGTTACTTGTCGATTGTACCCCAACCAACATCCCGACACAAATTTCTCCTCCGTAATGCAAGAGCACCCATCTTGTAATATCCCCAACATTCCATGCCCTTATCTGCACTTGACATCCGCGGTTTGGGCAGGCTTAGGTTTCCATGGTAACGGTTGTCAACAGAGAGATGTAGAGGGCGACTCAAGTTTCGTGTTTCTACCAATATTCGTGTGGAGGGTTGTTATCGCCCGAGTCTAATGATCTATTTCCACAGACGGAGGGCCAAATAGCCAGGTTGTTTAGATCACGTGACCGACGATACTGAACTCTCTTATCACTATCGCCAGGGTTATTGGCACGCGACATATGTCGCTGGGCGCGCGCTCTGGTCAGTTTTCGTCTGGGATACTCACTAAAAAAAAATGATCCTACTTCCTGGAAGAATGGGAACAGTTCTGAAATAGAGAGTGGGGTTTGATATGGCGGTGCAGGGATGTGAGCGATAAGTGGTGACTTTAGAGACAGATGAAATACTTGCTTGGAGAGCTGTGATGGGTTCCTAAACGGTAATCAGTGTTGGCAGCAAAACACAAAGGCTGAGCAGACGTCACGTCATTGTTATTATGTGCATCGTCCGACTGGCTCAGGCGAGCATTATTCTACACAACATTACATCCTATGTGTTCTTTGTGAATCTAGCCTTTACCGGTCTTCCATGTCACGACTTGAAACCGTCCAGAACTTCACTTAATGGACATCTGTAGCCGACGTTTTGTGGTCCTTTCTTGCATGTGTTGCACGTCCAGAACTTGACGTAATGATCATCATGTGTTACGCGTACAGAACTTGACGTAACGATCGTCATGTGTTACACATCCAGAACTTGACGTAACCATCATCATGTGTTGCACGTCCAGAACTTCACGGAACGATCATCATGTGTTACACGTCCAGAATTTCACGTAAAGATCATCATGTGTTACACATCCAGAACTTCACGTAACGATCATCATGTGTTACACGTCCAGAACTTCACGTAACGATCATCATGTGTTACACGTCCAGTACTTCGCGTAACGATCATCATGTGTTACACGTCCAGAACTTCACGTAACGATCATCATGTGTTACACGTCCAGTACTTCACCTAACGATCATCATGTGTAGCCAACGTTCAAGTGTTCCTTTCACTTATTTGTTATTTCTCCAGAACGTCTATTTAGTAGCCTCGAGAACTTTACGTATTTGTTACACCTTCCAGAGTTGTACTTATTTGTTATTTCTCCAAAACGTCTATTTAGTAGCCTCGAGAACTTTACGTATTTGTTACACCTTCCAGAGTCGCACATATTTGTTAAACCTTCCAGACCTTCACATATGTGTTAAACCTTCCAGAGCTTCACGTATTTGTTAAACCTTCCAAAGCTTCACATATTTGTTAAACTTTCCAGAGCTTCACGTATTTGTTAAACCTTCCAAAGCTTCACATATTTGTTACACCTTCCAGAGCTTTGCATATTTGTTAAACCTTCCAGAGCTGCACTTATTTGTTAAACCTTCCAGAGCTTCACTTATTTGTTAAACCTTCCAGAGCTTCATGTATTTGTTAAACCTTCCAGAACTTTACGTATTTATTACACCTTCCAGATCTTCACATATTTGTTACACCTTCTGTAGCTGACGTTCTAACATTAAATTACCATATTTCAAAACCTGAGCTGAAGAATAGCCAGCTCATGAAAAATAAAAACAAAAGTTAACAAAACAGTTTTAGACATAAATGGTACAAAGAACACGCAATAGTGTGATATTGTAGAACAATTTTATTCCTGACTAGATCATGTAACAATGTTCAGATTGAGAACAGGTCACAGGAGACTCAATTATCACCTGTCCGGAGGTAACAGGAACCTATGAGTTATAATAGGTTATACAGGTAAAGTGAATGGGCGAGTCCACGTAACGGTGAAAAGGAATATGCAATGTTAGGAATGATAAAAAGAAATATTAAAGAAAGGAGCAGTGAAGTATTAGTCAAACTGTATAAAGCATTGGTCAGACTTAGATGGGATTATTGTGTACAGATGGGGAGTCTTTATCGGAGAGAAGATATAAACCTGCTGGAAAGTATGCAAAAAAGAGCGACAAAGCTGATAGTGGGATTCCAGAATTACAGTTATGAGGAAAGAAAAAGAGGCCTACTGTGCATAGAAAAGAGACGAATTCGAGGTGACAATACAGGTTTATAAGATAATCAAAGTAACGAATAAATTAGACTACAACACGTTTTTTTCAAAATACAACCACGTACAAGAACAAGAGGGCATAGCTACAAATGAACTCAAGAAAGGTCAAGATTAGATATGAGGCAATATTTTTTAGTCAGATAGTGGTAAATGCTTGGAATGCATTGCCACAGGAAGTAGTGGAGACAGAGACAATAAATTCATTTAAGAATAGATTGGATGCTCATAGCTTCTAGAGCAAGGACATGTAAATGAAACTGAATATATATAGACTCTGCAGAGTCTTTTAAATCAGTATAAAGACGTTAAGTAAAGTTGACACACAGACATATGTCTGTATCCGGGAGTTTGGGGGGGGGGGGGGGGTGAGGGGGGGGTGGTAACAAACTGTAGAACCTGCTCTTCAAGTATGCAAAGTCTACTAGAGAAGCTGAACAACATGGCTCTATCCAACGCAGGTTATTGATAAACGTTTTTGACTGACGAGAGAGGTCTGAACAGATCAAAAATAGATTTTGGGATTATTTGAGAGCAACGACGAACGATGCGGAGAATTTAGAAAAACAGAATTAATGGTTCAATGACCTAACCAGGACAAAAACAAAACGAAACCCACGTTAATCCACATTGTCTTCGTTACGGGCAAAGAATAAAGCACAATAACTAACACATCACAACGACATATGATGTGTGACCACGATACAATGCGGTTTGAGTTAGAAGCCATTGCCAGAAAGTGAGTGTCAGGTAAATGTTAGTTGCGACATACCAGCTATGAAAAATGTAGACCAGACAAGAAAGAGATTCAATGTCAAATTAATGCTAATCAAAAAGGTGCACACGTAGTCTACACAAAGACAAAAATGAAACGAAACGTATATCAGGCAATGCGACTCCGTCAGGGAAAAACACAGACAAAAACATCAACAATTCATAAAACAAACAAAAACATTTTCGACACGGAAGATGACAGCCAAATAAGCAAGAGAGTGGCTGAGAACTAACGAAACACAACATAACAGCAGAAGCAAAGCAGGGCTACAAGACATGAAAATACATGAGTATACACACCAATACATCACAATTCGGTCGTATATATTCCGAGATAATATTTCGTTTTAATTATAAACATATATTTGTATATATATATACATAATTTATTTATATATATATATATAAATATATATATATATATATATATATATATATATAATATACATATTTACATATACAGAAATAAATACATAAGTACATGTATTAGCGCAATAATAATAAGACATAGATATGAATAAAAAGATGTAAAAGAAAAATGGGAAAAGAGAAAGAGCGGAGAGAGAGAGGAAGAGTTACATTTGCAGTTTTCCTACTTAAGTTTGCAGTTTTAATCAAGCCATGAGCTTCAATGCATCCCATATTGAAATGTAAACAATTGTCGAGCTCAAAACGGTATCACTCATTGGTGAAAAAGAAGACGATGCCATTGACGCTGGTGAGCATGACTATTGAAATGGTTGGCGACTGGAGCACTAAAGTTATTTTTAATGCCATTGAGACCTTGAGAAAAATGGCAGGGAGTTCAAGACCAATCTCCCGATGTATTTTGTATGGCAGCGATCAAAATGGATTGCGTAGATTAGTCGTCTGCATGACTTATAAGGAAGACGAACAAAAAAAAGACAAAAGTAGAGGAAGAATTGGAAAAAATGGAGAAGAAGAAGAAGAAGAAGAAGAAGAAGAAGAAGAAGAAGAAGAAAACAAACAAATAAACATATTTGAATATCACATCATTATGCACCATCTCAGTTTACTTTTGGAGCGACAAGCGTGTCCTTACTTCTCCGTTAACTGATGTCAGATCGAGGGACATCCCTAGGTCAAGTCTGCGCGCTAGACTTCACTCTTGCAGTATAGGTTACAACTATCACAGCAGGTGTTGTGGTTGTTGGTGAAGCGTTCCAGATCACCTGAGTGGTACCTGGATAGAAACGAATTTGTCACTTTCCTAGCACGTTACATAAAAGTGACTATTAATGATTATGCATGGGGCCTGCATTCTCTAACTGTTGACACATTAGTTATGGGATACTAGAGAAATACATAATGCCCATAGAAAGATACACTGTGATACATGAAGGAGCACTCACTCGAAGGTACAGAGTGATACATGAAGAAACACTGACTCGAAGGTACAGAGTGATACATGAAGGAGCGCTGACTCTTCTTCTTCTTCTTCTTCGTACACTGTCAGACGTCAACTTGAATTTGTTCAAAGAAAGCAGCTGTCATCCTGAGGCTGTCGACACTGTCATAGAGCTTGTCTGGTGCTGCCACTGGTGATGACCACATGTGCTTTCTCTGGTCCTCGTATGTCGGGCAATTTTGCAGCAGATGTTTAGCGGTCATTTTCCCTGTACCACAGGTGCATTCGTCAGTGCCACCTATCCTCAGTTTATTGAATAGATGGTCCTCAGTGTGTTGTGGCCTGTGCGGAGTCGGAAGACCACGATCTGCTCTCTTCTGTTCAACTGGTAATAGGCATCCTTTTTTGTGTAGCCAGTATGTTCTGTTTCCCATTTGGTCATGTATCTGGCTCTAATAAGCCTTTTTGACTCTTCGTAGGTCACACTAGAATCTGGTTGTGGTAGTCTTGCACCATCTTTGGTCAGTCTGTCTGCCTCCTCGTTGCCTTGGATGTTACAATGGGATGGAACCCACTGTACCACTACTCTTTTTTTTTGCGGACTGCTGGCATAGTTGACAGAGTACTGCTCTTAAATCATTAAGTTCAGTATTTTTCTGGCTTTTTGGTGCTGTAACTGCAGCCAGAGCATCTGTAAACAGGACTATCTGGCTTTCATTGCTTTCGCCTGTCAGCATTGCTTTTACTGCAGCCTTCAGTGCCTCTGCCTCCGCTCTGAAATTGCTTGAGAATTTTCCAGTTGCCACTGACACTGTTATTTGTCTACCATTTGTTAGGCTCAGGAATACCCCTCCCTCTCCATTCTGTGTTGTGTTTGTTACAGAACCGTCGGTGTATGCATGGGTCCAGTCCATGCTTGGGTAGTTTTCCGTTATGTACCTCAGGGTTATGTCTCTTCTATCTTTTTCAGACTGGCTGTTCTTCTTTCCAATACCTGGTATATTTTCTACCACCTCCGGAATGATAAGCTGCTTCCATGTGGGTTTGCGTACAGTAGGGATGGGCTTTGGTGTTGTTTTGGTGTTCATAGGGTCTTCGCTCATTTTTGCTTTGGCTATTTCTGCAAAGTTTCTCCGCTTTAGTTTCCATTTTCCAAATCTATTTAGTCTCAGATGCATTGGATGGTCTGTCAGTCTTCTTAGTTTCTCTGCTTGCTGCTGGGCTCTGCAGGCTGAGCACTGACTCGGAGATTCAGAGTGATACAGGAAGGAGCACTGACTCGAAGATTCAGAGTGATACATGAAGGAGCACTGACCGAAGATTCAGAGTGATACATAAAGGAGCATTGACTAACAGCTACAGGTGTGCAGTCAAGAATGAGATATGGATGCCTTATCTCGGCCTATCTGTTCTTGTTGGCTACAGATCGGATAATGAAGTCGGAATGACAGCTAATAGTAAGTTGACACTATTTTCATAATTTGAGAACCTGGACTGCGCAGATGATGTGGTACTTTTGTCCTACAGTCATAGCCAAATGCAAGAGAAACTTGACAGCGTGAAAGAACAATCACCTAAATTTGGACTGAATATCAACATGAAGATAACCAAGCTTCTTAAACACAACACTTTCAGCAGAGAATGGATAATGCTGGAGAGAGGGAAATTGAAAGAGGTGGATGCCTTGATTTATTTGGACAGCACAATCGACACTTCTTGTGGTTGTAGTTGTTGTTGTTGTTGTAGTTGTTGATGTAGTTGTTGTTGTATCGAATGCCCATAATGAGTAGGTTTACTCTTTTGTGCGCCCTGAAAAGGACATTAAGTGACGGGTTGCACTAACTTTCCTCACAATCCCGATCGTGCTGATGAAGATGGACAGGGTCGTCCAGGTGGTAGTGCTTTGCTTGGCTTTACCTGCATGGCCCTCACTACTGCGGAGATCACGTCGACCCCTCACCTCGTTAGCCAGGCTTGCAATGAAAACAGCCCGTTTCCAGAGAGGACAACTAGGAAGTCGAAGTGAGGGTCTTGGCCAGTATATTTTGACTGACCTTGATTAACATGTCTGATCAGTATATTGTGACTGAACAGACGTTAGGTTCCTCCACACTTTATGTGATAAATATGCAGATGTGGTCCAGATTTAGAAAGGTAAGAAGGACATTCCTGGCGCAAAACAACATTTGGAGATCCAGAGAAATGAAGATTCACACCAAAGTTTAAATATTCAAAGTCAGTGTTAAGCTGTTGTAATAGAGCCGAAACATTGATAACAATAACAGCCATACAAAGAAGACTCCAGTCCTTCGTTTACAGATGCCTATGAAGGGTAATGGGCAAACAATGGCATTATTTGGTGAGGAATGAAGACTTGTGAGAAATGAGTCAACAACAGCCAGTGGACCAACAAATTATGAGGAACAAATGGGGCTAGATCAAATAATCGATGAAGGAGACACCGTCCATCATAGCCAGGCAGGCTCTCGCTTGAAAGCCGCAGGGGAAGAAAAGATAGGTAGACCTATAAAACACATTCGAGGGTGAACTGCGATTATAAGGTTTCACCTGGAGAGAGACAAAAAGAGTTGCCCAGGGCCGTGAATGCTGAGAGATGTGAGTCAATGGCTAGTGCACCTAGATGATTGATTGATTGGCAACCTCGTCATGGAAATCGATTGTTGCAATCAAAATATCCCTGCTATTGATTTATTGATTGATTGATTGATTGAATACAGTGTTTTAGTCACACAGCTCGGTAAGGGGCTATTGTTTCAATAACTGGGGTAGTGCAGAGACAGTTGATTCTCGAATCAACTTTCCTGAAATGACGACACACGTACACACACACACAAACACACACACGCACGCAGGCACGCCCGCATGCACGCGTAAACACACACACACACACACACACACACACAGAGTAACAATTAGTA
Source organism: Ariolimax columbianus (assembly GCA_036924085.1). Classification (NCBI taxonomy): domain Eukaryota; kingdom Metazoa; phylum Mollusca; class Gastropoda; order Stylommatophora; family Arionidae; genus Ariolimax; species Ariolimax columbianus. The sequence continues at coordinate 64,642,029 of JAVGWX010000005.1, read as the reverse complement.
GAATCTCATAGAAATCTGAACATGCCGAAGATGACAAAGAGAAAAGATGCTAGGCGATTGAACATTATACTTCAGCAGAAGATTAGATGCCCATATAATATTAGTCATGAACATAGGAACTTGTAGAGATTCATGGTCGTCTACACTGACAGACCTGGCACCAAATGGCGATACTTTGTCCTCATAACAGAAAACCCTGTGTTGTCTGATTAGCCCAGCCAAAACTTTGGACAGTGATAGGGACTAGTATGTCCATTGAGTTGGACAGTGATAGGGACTAGTATGGCCATTGAGTTGGACAGTGATAGGGACTAGTATGGCCATTGAGTTGGCCAGTGATAGGGACTAGTATGGCCATTGAGTTGGACAGTGATAGGGACTAGTATGGCCATTGAGTTGGCCAGTGATAGGGACTAGTATGGCAATTGAGTTGGCCAGTGATAGGGACTAGTATGGCCATTGAGTTGGACAGTGATAGGGACTAGTATGGCCATTGAGTTGGACAGTGATAGGGACTAGTATGGCCATTGAGCTGTCCAGTGATAGGGACTAGTGTAGCCATTGAGCTGTCCAGTGATAGGGACTAGTATGGCCATTGAGTTGGACAGTGATAGGGACTAGTATGACCATTGAGTTGGCCAGTGATATGGACTAGTGTAGCGATTGAGCTGGCCAGTGATAGGGACTAGTGTAGCCATTGAGCTGTCCAGTGATAGGGACTAGTGTAGCCATTGAGCTGTCCAGTGATAGGGACTAGTGTAGCGATTGAGCTGGCCAGTGATAGGGACTAGTGTAGCGATTGAGCTGTCCAGTGATAGGGACTAGTGTAGCGATTGAGCTGTCCAGTGATAGGGACTAGTGTAGCGATTGAGCTGTCCAGTGATAGGGACTAGTGTAGCCATTGAGCTGTCCAGTGATAGGGACTAGTGTGGCCATTGAGCTGTCCAGTGATAGGGACTAGTGTAGCGATTGAGCTGTCCAGTGATAGGGACTAGTGTAGCGATTGAGCTGTCCAGTGATAGGGACTAGTGTAGCGATTGAGCTGTCCAGTGATAGGGACTAGTGTAGCCATTGAGCTGACTAGGTCTAACTCATTGACTTCCCAATCTTGCAACCACTCCACCTAACCTCATATGAGTGTTACCGGGAAGGACAGAATAGAGCCACTGAAATCTTTCAGGCACTACGGAAGAGACTTCTTCTTCTGCGTACGCAGTCAGACAGTAACCCTTATTTTTTCGAAAAAAGCGGCGGTAATCCTGAGGCTGTCGCCACTGCCATAGAGCTTGTCTTGCAGTTCCACTGGTAATGGCCACATCTGCTCTCTCTGGTCCTCGTATGTCGGGCAGTTCTGCAGCAGATGTTCAGCGGTCATTTTACCAGTACCGCACGGGCATTCGTCGGTACACCCTATCTTCAAATTGTTGAATAGGTGGTACCTCAGTCTATTGTGGCCAGTGCGAAGTCTGAAGACAACGACCTGCTCTCTTCGGTTCAACTGGTAATAGGCATCGTTTTTGGTGTAGCCAGTATGTTCGGTTTCCCATTTGGTCATGTATCTGGCTTTGAAAAGCCGTTTTGACTATTCGTACGTCATACTAGTATCTGTTTGTGGTAGTCTTGCACCTTCTTTTGCCAGTCTGTCTGCCTCCTCGTTGCCTTGGATGTTGCAGTGTGATGGGACCCACTGTACCCCTACCCTTTTTGGTGCGGACTGATGGCACAGTGTTCAGAGTGCTGCTCTTAAGTCATTAAGCTCAGTATTTTTCTGGCTTTTTAGCGCTGTGACTACGGCGAGAGCATCTGTAAGCAGGACTATATGGCTTTCATTTTCACTGTGTGTCACCATTTCTTCCACTGCCGCCCTAAGTGCTTCTGCCTCCGCTCTGAAATTGCTTGTGTACTTACCAGTAGCGAATGACAGTGTTATTTTTCTGCCATTTGGTAGGTTCAGGAATGCTCCTGCCCCTCCGTTCTGTGTAGTGTTTGTTACAGAACCGTCGGTGTATGCATGGGTCCAGTCCATGCTTGGGTAGCTTTTCGTTATGAAGCTTAGGGTAGTATCTCTCCTTTCTTTTTCAGTCTGGCAGTTTTTGTTTGCAATACCTGGTATATTTTCTACCACCTCTGGAAATATATCCTGCCTCCAGGTAGGTTTTCGTACAGTAGTGATGGGTTTTGGTGTTGTTAGTGCGTTTATGGGATCTTCGTGCATCTTTGCTTTGACTATTTCTGCAAAGTTTCTCCGCTTTAGTTTCCCATTTCCCAAATTGTTTAGTCTCTGGTGCATTGGATGGTCGGTCAGTCTTCGGAGTTTCTCTGACTGCAGCTGGGCTGTGCAGTCTCTTCTATCAGTCATGGATTGCAGTTTTGTAATCTTTTCAAGTTCTACAATTGGCGTTGACTTCATGCCACCTGTTATAATTCTCATGGCTTGGTTTTGAAGTTTGCTAACTTTATCGAAGTTCGCCTTCGCTGCTGTTGTCCATGCCGCAATGCCATACTCGAGAACTGGTCTCACTCTTCCAGTGTACAGTTTCTTTAGTATGCCTTCGTCTGCTCCCCAGCTTGTGCCAGCAAGTTTCCTCATGATTGCCATTCTTTCTCTGGCTTTCATTCGGTTTCTCTCAATCTGACTTGTCCATGTCATGCGCCGATCAAATGTGACTCCCAGATAGTTTGGGTTGTCGTTTGGCTGCAGGAATTTGCCATTTAAACTTAATTTGGTATTTTGAGGTTTTAATGAAAGCGAGAATATTGTGCATGTGGTTTTCTCCTCGTTTATTTTGACCAGCCATGAGTTCGCCCACTCTTCCAGCGATGTTAGGGCCGTCTGCATCCGATTTCTTGCTATGGTGAGATTCTTTTCGGAGGTCCACATAGCCAGATCGTCTGCAAACATTGAGCTATGGACTCTTCTTGGTATATTCTTTGTAATATCGTTTATATATACCAGGAAGAGTGTGGGTGACAGTACTCCCCCTTGGGGTACTTCCTGCTCGAGTGTCACCTTTTTGCTCATCTGCCCTTGTACTTGGACTCTGGCCGTTCTTTGTTTGGGGTAGTGGTTGATCCACTTGTACATTTTCCCACAAACATCACTTCTTCTTAGCTTGACTCTAAGTCCGTCTTTCCAGACTTTGTCAAATGCCTTTTCCAGATCCACCCAAACAGCTACTGTGTGTTTCTGTGCCTGGTAGGCATCTTCTATCTCCTGGGCTATGAGGATGACCTGGTCCTCAGTGGATCCGTGCTGTCTAAAGCCGGCTTGCTGTGGAATTAGTATTCGTTTTTCTTCCAGATGCCACATCAGTCTGGTGTTTATCATCCGTTCCATCAGCTTTCCGACACAGCTCAGTAGGCTGATGGGCCTGTATCCATTTGAATCTGTTTTGTCCTTTCCTGTTTTTGGTACTGGTACCAGTATTGCGTCTTTCCATGCCTGGGGTACAATTCCCCTTTTCCAGCTTTGGTTCAGGACCTATAGCAGTTTCCTCTTCGCTGTTTGGCCCAGCCCCATCAGCATTTCGTTTGTTATCCCGTCTTTTCCGGGAGATTTCCTTTTCTTTAATGTTCTCATAGCCTCTTCCATTTCGCGCATTGTTAATTTGGCCATCATGTGCTCTTCAGGTGCCGTATTCATGTTGTCGTGCCCCTTTAGCTTTTCGCTAATGTCTGTATGCTTGTCTACAGGGACCTCGATGTGGTTTGCTCTGGCATAGTGATCGACAAAAGCGTTTGCGGCTTTCTTACCTGTGATCAAGTTCTCGCCCTGCTTGATGGTAATATGTTTGTTTGACGGGGTTTCGTCGTTCATGGCTCTGACTAGCTTCCATAGCTTGTTCCCGTCTTTGTCCAGGTTTAGGCTTTCCGTTTTATTTTTCCAGCTTTCTCTTGCTGTTTGCTTAAGAGTGTGTTTGTATTTCGCCGTGGCGGCTTTGAGGGCGATGTTTGCCTCCATGGATTGTTCTCGCTCTGCCATGTTCCTAGCATTTGTTACTGCATCTTCCACTTTCTGCAACTCATCATTCCAGTAGGGCTTATAGTTTTTCCTAGCCCCTCTTGGGATGGTTTCAGTGGCGGCTTGCATTATTGCCTTGCTTAGGCTTTCCACCATGGGCTTCATTTTGTTGTTTCGTGTGTTGATGGTTTCACACAGCCCATCTGTCAGGATTGCAAATCTGTCCCAGTCGGCTCGTTTGTAATTCCAACGTGGGAGCGGTTTTGTTTCCTGTGGGCCTACTTCCATGTCAATGGTTAGCCTGATCGGCCTGTGGTCGCTACCTGCCAGCTGGTTTAGCACCTGGCGGTCTATTTTATGGTGTATGTCCTGTGTGGAGAAGGCCAAATCTGGAGTCGAGGTGGTATGCCATGTTCTTGAAAAGAAGCTAGGGCTATCCTACGGCCTATTGATTAGGGAGAGATTTGCATCTATCTCCCAATCTTCCACTTCGTCACCTCTGCTGTCTGTGTCAGAGTATCCCCATCTCTCCGAGTGGCTGTTGAAATCTCCAACTACTATGCAGTTGGAGTCTCTGACCTCCATACTCGAGAGCGATAGGTCTTTATTTGGTGGTCCGTACAGATTGAAAATGCGGAGCTTCGTCTCTTGAGCCATTATGTCAACTCCTACAATTTCTGCTTGTCCGGTGTGATTGACAGGTACCGCGCTACTCGGTATGCAGTATCTGGTCAGTATCAGGACCCCTCCTTTGTGGCCTTCTCTATCGAGACGGAAGGTCTGGTATCCTCTGATTGAGAATTTGTGATTTTTGTTGAGGTGCGTTTCCTGGATACATGCCACGGCAATCTTACCTTCATGCAGGTGATGTGTTAGGGAAAGTTTTTGGTTAATGACTCCCTCCGCATTCCACTGTAGTATTTTGAGGGTCTTACGGAAGAGACGACTACAGAGAGTTGTGACTAGCAACTGTATTATGTGTAGCCAATTGTTACAGACGCCACCACTGTTTGGGCAGGCTGCCTGTAACGATAGTTGGAAGGAAGGGGGAGGGCGGGATATTAATCCGATTGAAACATACTTTATTGTAAAAGGGGGTGAGGGTAGCTATAGTATTGGTCGGACTGAAACATACTTTATTGTAAAAGGGGGTGAGGGTAGCTATAGTATTGGTCGGACTGAAACATACTTTATTGTAAAAGGGGGTGAGGGTAGCTATAGTATTGGTCGGACTGAAGCATACTTTATTGTAAAGAGGGGGGGGGGGGGGGCTGAGGAGGTTGGTGGTATAGTGCTGCTCAGTATTGGTCAGATTGATATATGCTTTCTGTAAAGGAGGTGGGGGCAGGAGTCAGTATTGGCACTATTCTTCCCAGAGACGGACACGAGGCAAAAAGAAAGCGTAAATATTTTAAGTCATACTCATATTCAATTTTGAACATAGTCTCTGCCACGACAGCTGTCTATGCAGCTTTATCAATGCCAGCCGACTCAGGTCTCCATCATGACAGCTCTGTATGCAGCTTAGTCAATGCTAGTCGGCTCAGGTCTAAGCCATGACATCTCTGTATTGAGGTCGGTTCAATGTCAGCCGGCTCAGGTCTCCGCCACGACAGCTCTGTATGCAGCTTGGTCAATGCCAGCCGACTCAGGTCTCCCTCATGACAGCTCTGTATGCAGCTTGGTCAATGCCAGCAACTCAGGTCTCCGTCATGACAGCTCTGTATGCAGCTTGGTCAATGTCAGCCTACTCAGGTCTCCGCCATGACAGCTCTGTATGCAGCTTGGTCAATGCCAGCCGACTCAGATCTCCGTCATGACAGCTCTGTATGCAGCTTGGTCAATGTCAGCCACTCAGGTCTCCGTCATGACAGCTCTGTATGCAGCTTGGTCAATGCCAGCCGACTCAGGTCTCCGCCACGATAGTTTTCTATGGAGGTCAGTTTAATTTCACTCGGTCCGCATCATTCTATCACTCAAAGCCATTCCCGGACTATCCGTTTTGTCCTGATGCCACTTCGTCTGGGTCCATCTCTTTTTCTCCGTCCAGGTACCATGCCCTCCCTTATCATTCTCTCCATACGTTTATGTCTCTTGACATGACCAAATATATCATCTTATTTTGTGATGTTGTCCAGGAGACAATTTTATATAATGCGCAGCGATTGTAAAATGTTTATATTTATCTGTTTTATATCCCTGATATTTTCAGAATCCTTCTGTAACACCTCATTTCAAAAGCTGGGATTTTTTTTTTGCAATTGATTTGTTTAATGGCCTGGCAATACAATCGGAAAATGCATGCTGTGATCAGATGGATCTCTGCCTGCTTACATATGTACTGTGTTATTGTATATTTTCATTTAACTGAACAACCTGATTATGCGTCAGCAGGTTATTGGGCAACTTGCATGCATGTCTTTATGTGATTGGACAACTTGCATGCATGTCTTCGTGTGATTGGACAAATTGTATGTATAATCTCATGTGATTGGACAACTTGTATGTACGATCTCGTGTGATTGCACAACTTGTATGTATGATCTCATGTGATTGGACAACTTGTATGTATGATCTCATGTGATTTGACAACTTGTATGTATGATCTCAGGTTATTGGACAACTTGCATGTTTGATCTTATGTGATTGGACAACTTGTATGTATGATCTCATGTGATTAGACATCTTGTATGTATGATCTCATGTGATTGGACATCTTGAATGTATTATCTCTTATGATTGGAGAACTTGTATGTATGATCTCATGTGATTGGACAACTTGTATGTATGATCTCATGTGATTGGACAACTTGTATGTATGTCCTCGGGTTATTGGACAACTTGTATGTATGTCCTCATGTGATTGGACAACTTGTATGTAAATCCTCATGTCATTTAACAACTTATATGTATCCAATCAGGTGATTGGACAACTTAATTGCAATATTTTATGTGTTATGACAACTTATTAGCGAGTCTTCGTGTGATTTGATAACCTGAATGTACTTCTTTAAGCAATTGAACAACTGTAGCCTGGTTGTATATTTTCCTGTCATTAAATTACTTCAACAAAATTGCATATATTGAGGTGGTTGAGTGACACATCTATTGATATCTTTCTAGTCTCTGAGCATCCTGTATGTGTTCTAGTGATTGGACAAGATGTGTATGTGTATGCTACTGATTGGACAATATGTGTATGTACGTGTTCTAGTGATTGGACAAGATGTGTGTGTGTTCTAGTGATTTGACAAAATATGTGTTTGTGCTCTGTATTAAAATGTTCATTAGATGTAGGTGACAGGGTATATAAAATATATACTAAATATAGATGACACGTGACAACGTGAAACATTAACAACACCGGAGTGACATGTAACTATACAAAATACCCACTAGATGGAGGTGACAAGTGACAATATCTTCTTCTTCTTCTTCGTACGCAGTCAGACAGTAACCATTATTTTTTCGAAAAAAGCGGCGGTCATCCTGAGGCTGTCGACACTGTCATAGAGCTTGTCTAGTGTTGCCACTGGTGATGGCCAAAGCTGCTCTCTCTGATTATCGTATGTCGGGCAGTTTTGCAGCAAATGCTCAGCGGTCATTTTCCCGGTACCGCATGGGCATTCGTCGGTGCCACCTATCTTCAATTTGTTAAATGGGTGGTACCTGAGTCTATTGTGGCCTGTGCGAAGTCTGAAGACAACGACCTGCTCTCTTCTGTTCAGCTGGTAATATGCATCGTTTTTGGTGTAACCAGTATGTTCAGTTTCCCATTTGGTCATGTATCTGGCTTCAATAAGCCGTTTTGACTCTTCGTACGTCATACTAGTATCTGTTTGTGGTAGTCTTGCACCTTCTTTTGCCAGTCTGTCTGCCTCCTCGTTGCCTTGGATGTTGCAGTGTGATGGGACCCACTGTACCACTACCCTTTTTGGTGCGGACTGCGGGCATAGTTGACAGAGTGCTGTTCTTAAGTCATTAAGCTCAGTGTTTTTCTGGCTTTTTAGCGCTGTGACTACGGCGAGAGCATCTGTAAGCAGAACTATATGGCTTTCATTTTCTTTATGTGTCACCATTTCTTCCACTGCCCCCCCCCCCACCCCCACCCCCTTCAGTGCCTCTGCCTCCGCTCTGAAATTGCTTGTGTACTTACCAGTAGTGAATGACAGTGTTATTTTTCTGCCATTTGGTAGGTTCAGGAATGCTCCTGCCCCTCCGTTCTGTGTAGTGTTTGTTACAGAACCGTCGGTGTATGCATGGGTCCAGTCCATGCTTGGGTAGTTTTTCGATATAAAGCTTAGGGTTGTTATCTCTCCTTTCTTTTTCAGTATGGCAGTTTTTGTTTCCAATACCTGGTATATTTTCTACCACCTCTGGAAATATATCCTGCCTCCAGGTAGGTTTTCGTACAGTAGTGATGGGCTTTGGTGTTGTTAGTGCGTTTATGGGATCTTCGTGCATCTTTGCTTTGGCTATTTCTGCAAAGTTTCTCCGCTTTAGTTTCCCATATTGTTTAGTCTCTGGTGCATTGGATGGTCAGTCAGTCTTCTGAGTTTTTCTGACTGCAGCTGGGCTCTGCAGTCTCGGTCATGGATTGCAGTTTTGTAATCTTTTCAAGTTCTACAATTGGCGTTGACTTCATGCCTCCTGTTATAACTCTCATGGCTTGGTTTTGAAGTTTGCTAACTTTATCGAAGTTTGCCTTTGCTGCTGTTGTCCATGCCGCAATGCCATACTCGAGAACTGGTCTCACTCTTCCAGTGTACAGTTTCTTTAGTATGCTTTCGTCTGCTCCCCAGCTTGTGCCAGCAAGTTTCCTCATGATTGCCATTCTTTCTCTGGCTCTCATTCGGTTTCTCTCGATCTGACTTTTCCATGTCATGCGCCGATCAAATCTGACTCCCAGATAGTTTGGGTTGTCGTTTGGCTGCAGGAATTTGCCATTTAAACGTAATTTGGTATTTTGGGGTTTCATTGAAAGCGAGAACATGTGGTCTTTTCCTCGTTTATTTTGACCAGCCATGAGTTCGCCCACTCTTCCAGCGATGTTAGGGCCTGCTGCATCCGCTTTCTTGCTATGGTGAGATTCTTTTCAGAGGTCCACATAGCCAGATCGTCTGCAAACATTGAGCTGTGAACTCTTCTTTGTATATTCTCTGTAATGTCATTTATATACACCAGGAAGAGTGTGGGTGACAGTACTCCCCCTTGGGGTACTCCCTGCTCACGTGTCACCTTTTTGCTCAAGTGACAATATAAAATAGCCACTAGATGGGGGTGACAAGTGACAATACAAAATACTAACTAGATGGAGGTGACAAGTGACAATTCAAAATACCCATTAAATGGAGGGGACAAGTGAGAATACAAAATACCCATTAGATTTGCAATACAAAATACCCATTATATGGAAGTGACAAGTGACAATACAAAATACCCATTATATGGAAGTGACAAGTGACAATACAAAATACCCATTAAATGGAAGTGACAATACAAAATACCCATTAGATTAGCAATACAAAATACCCATTATATGGAGGTAACAAGTGACGATACAAAATACCCATTAGATTCACAATACAAAATACCCATTATATGGAGGTAACAAGTGACAATACCCATTAGATTAGCAATACAAAATACCCATTATATGGAGGTAACAAGTGACAGTACAAAATACCCATTAGATTCAAAATACAAAATACCCATTAAATGGAGGTAACAAATGATTATACAAAATACCCATTATATGGAGGTAGCAAGTGACAATACAAAATACCCATTATATGGAAGTAACAAATGATAATACAAAATACCCATTATAGGGAGGTAACATATGTTTATATCAAGTGTCAAACAGTTATAAGTTCTCGTGTGTCGTTCTATTCAATCCATTTTCTAAAAGCTGTTTCTGGTTAGATCGTGTTTCAGCTAGATTTATTCCTGCCTGTAATTCTCGAGGACGATCCTAGGAATATTGCTTCTTCGATGTTGATCCAAGTCCCAGCCATGTCTAAATTAATTAGAACAAAGTGGTCTCTTCCAGCGGTAAATGTCCAACTCTTTCGTCCAATAATTGATGGAGTAATTGACTCGTACTTCATACAGTCTGACAAATCGTCATTGTTTATTGTACAGCTAGCTTGGCTATATCTTTGTGACCTGTCAACGAATGATGAATCCCAGGAGACGGTCGTCTAATTCATGCTATTTTCTCGTCTCCAAAACACAACATACGAATATTTGCTGTAATCTAATCTCTACAATTTGATCATCAAATATTCACCAAAATCGTATCTCCATAATATGATTATCAAATATTCACCAAAATTTTATCTTTACATTACAACCATCAAATTTTCACCTAAATCTTATATTTACATTACAACCATCAAATATTCACCAATCTTAATTATACATCACAACCGTCAAATATTCACGGTATCTCTGTTATTCAGCAATAAAAAAACAACCTTACGAGCTCCCTCTGGTGAACAGGTTTTCAACAACGGCAAGTCCTTCTTTCCTCTATCATCCGTTCCAACTTTGCGTCCGTCTGCTCTTTTTTTTGTTTTTTATAACTCGAGTTCTCCTATTCGTGTGCATTTTTTGTGTTTCCACTTCTCTTGCTTTTATGAGAATAAGATATTGGTGAATATTTGATGGTTATGGCTTGGCTTGGCTTGGTTTCGTTCATTCTCAATCTCCCACTACCAAACACTGAAAGGGCTTAAGTAGCAGAATGTAGTCCAGAGAACGGAATGATTTGTGTCGTAGTTTACAGCTTGACTGCGATATTTGCACCTTTCGGTCCAACACATCCGACTTCAGCAATCATTTTTTGACTACCGGGTTAGCCTTCCCTCTTCGATCCCTTCTCCTTAGCCAGTCTGCCCTGCTGCAGCCTGTTATCCAGGATCACCACGTGGAGGTGTAGACGGGTCTTGGCAGCTCTGGTTCACTGGCCCTGACGCTAGCAGTCAGCTACGAGTCGCTGACTACTGCAGCTCATGCGCTGCTCAGCATCGTGATCCCATTTGATGGTTATCATGTATAGGTAAGATATTGGTGAAAATTTGATGCTTGTGATGTATAGATAGATATTGATAAATATTTGATGGTTGTGATGTACAGATAAGATTGATGTACAGATAAGGTATTGATGAATGTTTGATTGTTGTGATGTATAAATAAGACATTGGTGAATATGTTATGGTTGTGATGTATAGATCGGATTTAGGAGAATGTTTGATGATCATTTGATGCCTCATAATCCTTCAGATGGTTTCACTAATGTCTGACCTAGCTAGCGGCAGCTCCCACTACTTACGATGTGCGCGATAGATCCATGTCGGGATCTAACAGTTACCCATTAGGGATATTATAATAGTAATAGTTGCCCATTAGGGATATTATAATAGTAATAGTTGCCCATCGCAAGCGAAGATGGCGACAGTATCAAACTATACTGCTGCGAAATAAGTTATCTTAAGGCTGTAACGACCAATCCTGGAACAGCATACCCTGCCACATTCAGGCTGCACGTGAGAAATGTCAACATGTATGTTAACTTATAGTCGTCATGCGGAACGGAGGCATGTGAATCGATTCAACATCTCCAAGCTACAAAACGGGGACAGACACACAGACCTTTGTCAGGGACTTGAACAGCCGTCTTACCAGATAGCAACCCCCACGCCCCGCCCCCTAGAGCACTGTGAACGATAGATATGTCTTTCTCAGTGAGGCTAGACACTTCTTTTCAAATGAGTGCTAGGGTCATCTGACTCGTTGCAGAAATGACTGGTTCGAGGAAAACAACGCAGCTACCAAAATCCTGCTGGTTGAAAAGCACTATCTGTTTAAATGGTTCTAAAGTGACCCCCTTTTCATCATTCAAAAAGTATGCATTCAACAATATAAGTACGGTTATGTAACGCATGCTCATGGATATGCAAGACGCATGGTTTCACGACAAGACGGTGGAAACTCAAAGGTATGCTGATGTCAACGACTCGAGGCTATTTTATTGTGCCCTGAAGGCCGTCTACGTCCGTACAACACGCATCTGCTGCTCTTAGTGTTGACGGGACAGCACTATTGACCGACAAGATTCAGATTTTGGAGCACTACACGGATACGTTTGACGCCATTCTCAACTGTATGTCCATCGTCAGGGCATAGGCAATAGCTAGCACGCAACAGGCTATTATTAACCAGGGGTTTGACCTTGAGTCCACCGAGGCACAGGTCAGGAAAGCTATCAGCTCGATGTCCAAAGGCAAAGCTCGACCTAGCACAAAACACTCCAGCAGAGATATTATCCTACGTAATCAACACATCTGTTCTGGCGCAGACATCTGTTTATGAAAGTCTGTACAGTTTGTGTCGTTGTTTTTTGTTGTTGTTCTCTATGTTCCCAAGCATAAGCAATTGAACGGACTGTACTTTGAAGCTGAAGATTTGTATTTTTATGTTGGAATTTATTTCTTTACATTTTCATAAGTGTCCTATTGTCAGGGCCGGTACTTGTCGTATTGCTAGCAGCTAGAGAGATACATCGCTGGTTGCTGCCAGCTCACTCACTCTTGCATCCTAATTTCTAAAAACATTTCAGTCTGTTGGTAATTTTTCTCTTTCTCAGACTTGGCTAAGTAATTTGTGTAAAATATATGTTAGAAGTATTGAAGTCTACTTTGATTGTAACTGGTGAGAAAACGTCTTGGTTAGTAGTTTACGATCTTATGTCTTAGCTTTCATAAGTTTTTCGCTGCTTGATTTCTCACAATGAACAGGCAGTTCCACATCTGGAAACTTAATATGTTTGGCATCTTATAAAGCTGATCTATTTGAAAGTTCTCAAAAATGCTCTGGCATCTCCTCATTTACTCATTTGTGTTGGCAGTCAAAATGTATTGTATATGTTTAATAAAGCCATGTTAATACTTTTTTCTCAGTTTCTTTGTTCTGTCCTATAAGACTTGCATGTGTCCTTTTGCTGCGGCTTTTCCCGTGTCTCTTATCCTCATTCACATATTTTCTCTTCTTTCCTCTGATGTTCTTTCTTATAGCTTTGTTTGCTTTAATGTATACTTGCCCAACCTTGGCTCTAGTGTTTCTAGTTATGCTTTTATTCCTTTAATGTTTCTATAGTTTATGTTGTTATCAATGCGTTGTTAATGCATCGCAGAACTACTCAGCAATCCTGAATCCATTTATCAATTATCTGCTGCCAGTGTTCCTTCTGGCTCCTCTATATTTGATAGCTGTTTCAACCTATTTAATATCGTGACGAGATAAATCTTCTATGCCATTGTACCTGAGGAATCATAAATAGAGCCGAGACAGTGTGTCGCTGTATAGCTTTAAAGTTCCATCAGTAGATGGTGGTCTGATGTCACGTCTGATCCTCTAGACACGTTTATATCGTTCAATGAAGATTTAACTTTATATATATATATATACACAGAGAGAGCGAGAGAGAGAGACAGAGAGAGAGAGAGAGTGAGAGAGAGCGAGAGAGAGAGACAGAGAGAGAGAGAGAGACAGACAGAGAGAGAGAGAGCGAGAGAGAGAGACAGAGAGAGAGAGCAGAAATTCGACGTTTGAAATTACGTGTTTGAGGAACGTCATCGGTGTTACCAGGAAAGATAGACTGTGAAAAGAAGACATTCCAAGTAGGGTTAGCCCTACGTCTTGTACAAAGTATATTACCAGGCAAACTAAACGCTGGATCGATCATCTCGCGGCAACACACCTTCATCAACTTCCACTGATAGCGTATTTCACTGGCATATCTGGCTACAGTGCAAGAGGGAGGCCGCAAAACAGGTCGACGGATGGCATTAGAGTGAATGTGCAACGACAGGGACTCACAACGACTGACGCATTTGGTTCTGAACATATTACTTAAGCTCTACAAGAAGCACTTAACAGCATACATGGAGGGAAAACTAACATATACGTGTATGACTAATCGTGTATTTTTCTATTTGGAAATATGATGTCACCAATTACCATCTGAATCAATGCACAGAAGTCCAAAAGTAACTCCATTTTCAGTTTGCCTCGCATCCATGTTCACCCTTGACTTCTTCAAAACCAATTGTTACCATTCACAGCCATGGCATTTGTCCTCAATAGAACACGACCAATCAATGCTCGCTCTTATCACATCTATACAACACGACCAATCAACGGTCGCCCTTTCCTCATCTATACAACATGGCCAATCAATGCTAGTCGTTATCTCATCTATACAACACGACAAATCAATACTCGTCCTTAACTCATCTGTACAACACGACCAATCAATGATCACCATTAACTCATCTACACGAAACGACCATCCAATGTTCGCCATTAACTCATCTACACGAAACGACCATCCAATGTTCGCCATTAACTCATCTACACGAAACGACCATCCAATGTTCGCCATTAACTCATCTACACGAAACGACCATCCAATGTTCGCCATTATGTCCTAATGTTTGACATTGTTCTATCAATATAACGCAAACATTTAATATTTGCAATCAGCTGAACGGAACAACATGGCAAATCAATGTTCTCCATTGCTTGAAGTAAAATAAATGGTCCACGCATGAAAGGTAAGAGTGCGTGCTATGTTTTTCTTCCTGCCGCCACTCCCTTGTAATCCATCGATATTAGTGCCGGCGATAGAGAGAGCTAATAGATGGCGACATGTATTGTTGGTTAGAGCTGTGGCTTTGGACGATGTGGGGAAATTGGAAAGGAGGGGTTTTTGCTGATGGAACGTTCACAGTACTTCGAGGCCGGGGAGCGAAGGGACAAGGAGTGTCCATGAGGACATAATGAGTGGGGGTAATCGGTGGAGGATGTTTAAGAGAAGGTGGGGAGGGGTATTGCGGGGGGGGGGGGGGGGTGATAGAAGGGAAGGGTCTTTAGTTGCGTAATAAAGTGGGAGGGGGCGACGTCAACCGATCGTTGAAAGACACTGGGAAAGGGGGGGGGGGCAGCCTTTGTGCTGTAACGCTCATCATAGGCCAGACATGCATTAGGGCGGTCCAGGGAGGTAGAGGATGGCCCATTTTCTTTATGCACAAACACACTCAAACACTCACACACAAACACACTCCCATATACATTCTTCTCCTTCTGTACATACTTTTTTGTTCATTTTCTATCGTTAGGTTCATGTGAACTTTCCCTTCTACAAACAACATGTTTACCGTATAACAGAGTATGATTCCAGACGATTAGAGGAGCATCAAATCCTTCGTAATCGTGCGTCACTCGAACGTTGTGGGTTTGAGTAATTATCTGTGTGTCATTTTCTTTAAGTTGAGTTTAGTTTAGTTTAGTTAAGATTTGTTTAGTTTAGTTTAGTGCAGCTTAGTTTAGTTTAGGTTCGATTTTATTAGTTTAGTTTAGTGCAGCTTAGTTTAGTTTAGTTTAGATTATATTGAGTTTAGTTTAGTTTAGTGCAGCTTAGTTTAGTTTAGTTTAGATTATATTAGTTTAGTGCAGTCGAAGAATCAACATCAATGCACACAGTTGAACCCATAAGTGCTGTTTTTTTTCATTATTTTTTTAAGAATTCCAGCACAATGCACGAACTTCGTTGCACCGGCAAGGATCCCGTAATAGATTGGGTCGATATTTAACATTATTTAGAATTTTTGCCTGGGCAGCGGCCGTTAAGTCTACTCTTTTCGATTTCCAACTACGGATGGATTTTTTAACGTGAGTGCCACTGATCACATACGTCCGATCTCTACTACCCAGAGATCCGAGAAAACATCATAGTCCGTGTTGAATAATATGAGATTTTCGGAAAAAAATTCAGGTCTCCATCGTGATTTGAAACCGTAACCTCCAACACCAGGGGCTGACGTCTTACCTCGAGACCACTCTTTAAGTTAACCAACTAAACTTTATTATACTGGTTTAGAAGACTCTACGGAGTCTGTATAAAACCATTTTATTCCACTCCATCACAATTAAAAATGATTGTGAGCAGCAATTTTATTTGTAATGCATAAATTAACACTGCCTCCACTACATCCGGCGGCAATGTATTCCAAACATTCACCACGCTCTGACTAAAAAGATATGTCCTTATATCTAAATCTGGACCTGTCTTTAAACCCTTTGAAGCTGTTCCCTCTTGTTCTTAAAGCCGGGTTTACTTCGAAAAAACTTGGTAAAGTATAATTGATTACTTCCGTTTATTAATTGACAAAATTATGTTAAGTAACCTTGAATTCTGACGTGATCCCTTTAGTAGTGAGCGATACGCAGATGAAGCCAAGCAAAGCATAACCACCTGGAGGACCCTGTAACCTACTCATTGTGGGCATTCACAAACAACAACACCCTTGAAGTCTTCTCTGGTATAGACACTGTAGACCAGTTTTTCTGAGTCTTTCCTCGTCACTGTAATTCTAGAAATACATTACCGTTAGGTACAATATGGTCCCCAATCGGCATAAAGGTTCTAGTAATAGAAGCGCAAGAGACATCGGGGATGTACCTTTTTGGAAGTGAAAGAAAAAAAATGAACAAACACGAAAATGGAAACACCCGTTAAGGCTAAAGCCTGACATATTGGGGTTATAGCCCTTGTCATTCAAGACGAGTTATGAGGACAGTGACAAATAATGTTTAAGCTGTTACAAGATTTGGTCCATTGAAATCTGTGAGACTTACTAAAATATGACAGAGACTTATGTCAGATATGGTCTAGTGACCTAGACTGGTGAGCAAACACGGAAGTGAATCCCCTTCAACATGAGGATGAGCTAAGGCATGAAGCTTGTTCGAAATAACAAGTTTTCTTCTACTTCTTTTTCTGCTTGTTCGCCATGCATTTTCTTCTTCTTCTTCTTCTTGTTCGCCATGTCTTTTCTTGTTAAGTCTACACGTGAAGTCCATTTCTCTGGACAACGTCTGCCGTAGTGGAGAGTTATTCGGGTCTTCCAAACAGCTTTGTGTGGATATTTATCTCCATGAGCCAGTGCTCAGTATGCCATTGGCTGAGCATATAACGGTCTTGTAGGATATGGTCGGATATCTGTGCTGCCTGCCCCCACATACACATTGGGGAGAGAGCCAATTTTAGCCGGTGCAAATGGCTATTCAATCTGGTATGTCCCATTCTCAAGCGGAACAGGATCACTTGTTCTGCTCGATTATACAGTGTAAGTTGTCTTTCGTTTGGTCGACTTTCCTTACGGCTTGGGTAAGTGTCTTCTCTTGGAAGGTGATTGTTTGTTCGTTTTGTTTTTGTGTTGCCAACCTGTCTGCTGTCTCATTTCCTGAGTACAATAATGAGTTTAATCCTAAATCTAGCTGAAACCACTTCTCGGTGCAAAATGCGAAAGTACAGTTACTGTATGTGTTCAGTATATGGATGGTTTGTGCCAATACAGGCAAATTACATAATCCCATGTCTTGGTCTTAATCGACCTGTACTTCTACTCGGGCAGACGAACGTCCCAAGCTCTGGAGTGTAGATGGATGTAGCCAGGAGGAAGATATCCTGATTAGCCGGCTAGGCTCGAGCAGCTCATTACTCTACTGTGTTGGGACAAGTGCCGCAAGGGTGTTTAACCGATGTGCTAGTCTATCTTAATAGACTCAAACACTAGTGCAAAGTAGACCTACAGCATGATAGGCGCCATCTATACTGCTCTTAACAAACCACCTAAGCATAGCCGGTTTTATGCCATGTCACACAGCTAGTCGGCTCTCACGACATGCTCTTTGTGGGGAAGTCATGGTATTCTTATCCTTGACATACGACCACGGTAGACCACTCGGAAATATCCAATGTAACTTTGCTAACTATGTAGTTTAGTGTTCGCACAACGTTCAAACCACATAAAGCCATATGTTACGCAACACATCGTGGACGATAAGCGACACCCACGTGTATAAGTAGATAGTAACTTGAGAGAAAATAGTTGGCACATAGGGCTGGGTCAGTCCAACTCCGGTTCTAAGCAGGAAGGGAATAAGCCCAGACTGGGTGAGACCGTAAGGTACACCATAAGGTCAAAACAATACCAACGAGTGATACCTGGAGGTCATCCGTTACCTCAGTGATGCTATTCGACCGGGCCTATGGACAACGGGGACTTGGCAGCTACATCATGACCAACCCCCCCCCCCCCACACACCCCACCCCCACCCCCCTTTTCAGACTTTCTTGGTCAAACATGACATTTATATGGTTCGACAGACTCCCTATTTTCCTACATGGCTCCTTGAGATGTTTTACTGTTCCCAAAACTGAAAATTACCCTGAAAGAGATCCGATTTCAGTCACGAAAAGGGATAAAGATGCAGACACCCATAGCTGACTGCTATCCTCAGGGCCAGCGAACCAGAACTGCCAAGACCCTTCTACACCTCCACGCGGTGATCCTGGATAACAGGCTGCAGCAGGGCAGAATGGCTAATAAGATGGGTGCTGAAGTTGGATGTGTTGGACTGTAAGGTGCAAATATCGCAGTCAAGCTGTAAACTACGACCCAACGCATTCCGTTCTCTGGACTACATTCTGCTACTTAGGCCCGTGTCAGGGTTTGGTAGTGGAATATTGAGAACGAACGAAGCCAAGCCAAGTCATTCACGAAAAGACATTATGGGGAATGCGAGGACCCAGCTGTACTTCATTGACAAATGGGTTGTCCTGAAATGATTCCAACAATGGCTGGACCGCTGGGAGAAATGGGAGGTGTTCCAAGGAGAAATGGGAGGTGTCCCAAGGAGAAATGGGAGGTGTCCCAAGGAGAAATGGGAGATGTTCCAAGGAGAAATGGGAGGTGTCCCAAGGAGAAATGGGAGGTGTCCCAAGGAGAAATGGGAGGTGTCCCAAGGAGAAATGGGAGGTGTTCCAAGGAGAATACGTTGAATGAGACGCGGGTTTCTAACCTCCAAGTGAGTAATTGTATTTTTTCGGCCCACCTCGAACACACCATCATTAAACGGTGCTGAAACATGGACTATGAACAAACAATTAGACAAAATAACAGCCCTCAAAATGTGGTTATACAGAAGAATGTGTGGCATTTCGTAATAAAACAAAACAAACAAGTGGGGATGTCCTGACGAGAGGAGGCATTATTGACAAACTAAGATTAGATAAATCAAATATTTTGGTTATTAAAACAAAGACATTGTACTTTATTGATAGTAATACTGGAGGGGATGGTTGAAGGTCGGCGGACAAGAGGCTGGCAGTGATATAAGTGGCAGAGCAATATCAAAAGGTGGACTAATGTTAGTCTGCCATAGTGTACCATCAAGACAAAGAGACATGGGATCCGTTGCAGCCAGTTTTCGTTGAGGAGACAGCACTTGAATTTAAATTTATTATTTCAATAAATATCTCAACACATACATACGGGAAGACGCACTTAGGCACACACACACACACACATAGACACATGTATATATATATATATACACACATACAAACACATGGGAACATGCAGGCACGCACACACACACACACACAGGAACATGCATCTAGACACGTACACCGACCCACACACACATGTACAAATGATTTTATGTTTGGGTTTTTATTCTGTGTTGTTGTTGTTACGGATCCAGCAGCACCCGGGCTCTCGCCCTTTGACCTAATGGTATGCTATGGTACCTGCATGTGGATATCAGTTTTTTGTTATACAAATTGAGCGCTGAGCACTCAAAGCGATGATGATTAAGAGTTTCATATAGGTGTGTTCTCAGCTGATAATCATGAGTGTGTTGTGGTTTGATTCTGTTCAAGTGCTTGTTTAGTGGGATGTGTTGGGTTCTCAGCCGGAAAATGGTGCTCTGATCTTTCCGTGTGAGTTGATTTACACTGTCATTTGGACTGAGGCTTGTCATATGTCTGTAGACCCCTCTCCCCGTGTTTCCCATTTCCCATCTGTTCAGCCAAGTGTCTTTGTTTGCTGTTTGTGTGAGCTGTTTGGCTATTTGTACAGTTGTTCCTGTGTGTGGGTGTTCTTGTCTTAATCCCTTATTTGCTAGGTTGTCTGCCTTGTCATTGCCAGGTGATTTGAGTATGCACGGATCCATTACAGAACTATTTTGACAGCACCGGAAATGATAATGTGGTCAATGTCTAGAGATATATAGATAAGGTCAGGTCTACAATGACCAGCAACTTCTAATATATAAAGGACTGACTTACATTGAATTTATGAAAATAACAATGTCTTTTAGCCTTAAGGAAAGGCATCAAAAGCTATCCCCAGATGGTACAAAGCGACTTCTTGAATTGTAGTGATCTCAGCTTCACAGTTGGAGCAAACCTCCCTGCAAGCATCAGACAGCTCATCAGAGAATCCGTCCGGGTATTTTATGTAAACGTCATAACCTACTTTGATGGGGGCTTTAAATGTAGATCCATCAGTGTATGTATTACTGTGAGGTGTAGAAGTAGGTCCATCAGTGTATGTATTACTGTGAGGCGTAGAAGTAGGTCCATCAGTGTATGTATTACCGTGACGTGTAGAAGTAGATCCATTAGTGTATGTATTACTGTGAGGCGTAGAAGTAGATCCATCAGTGTATGTATTACCGTGACGTGTAGAAGTAGATCCATTAGTGTATGTATTACTGTGAGGCGTAGAAGTAGGTCCATCAGTGTATGTATTACCGTGAGTAGGTCCATCAGTGTATGTATTACTGTGAGTAGGTCCATCAGTGTATGAATTACTGTGAGGTGTAGAAGTAGATCCATTAGTGTATGTATTACCGTGAGGTGTAGAAGTAGGTCCATCAGTGTATGTATTACCGTGAGGTGTAGAAGTAGGTCCATCAGTGTATGTATTACCGTGAGGTGTAGAAGTTTTTTTGTAAGTGTTTTTGTAGCTTATAGTTTCTGTAGGACGAAGTAATTGTTTCCATACATCAAACTCTCTGCTGTCGACACTTATGACATGTCTAAATAGGTTCTTGTTTTGTTCACGAGTTAAGAGAAAAAATTAAATGACTGTATATTGCTTATTAGAATAGAAGGCAAGGTGTCATTTTCAATTTGTCGCAAAATCTTCTCTACCTTCAAATGGTTGAGACACCGAACCCACCTGCTAAAAATTGTCACCAAAATTTTATAAACTACCAAAATCGTCTGAAAACGTTTCTCGCTTTCAAATCCCCATAAAACTTTCGCTACTTCCGAATGGTCACATGACCTTCTCCTTGTCCAAACCGTCACATTACCTTCGCCATCTCCATAAGGTCACATTACCGTATCCATCTCCACATCGTCACATTACCCTCTCCTTGTCCAAATCGTCACATTACCTTGTCCTTGTCCAAATCGTCACATTGCCTTCTCGTTGTCCAAATCGTAACATTCTCTTCTCAGTGTCTAAATCGTTACATTACCTTCTCAATGTCCAAATCAACACATTACCCTATCAATGTCCAAATCAACTTATCAAACCATCAATGTCCAAATCAACACATTACCCTATCAATGTCCAAATCAACTTATCAAACCATCAATGTCCAAATCAACATTACCCTATCAATGTCCAAATCAACACATCACTCTATCAATGTCCAAATCAACACATCACCCTATCAATGTCCAAATCGTAACATTACCTTCTCAATGTCCAAATCGTCACACTACGTTATATATGTCCAAATCGTCACATTACCATCTATATGTCCAAATCGTCACATTACCTTCTATATGTCCAAATCATCACATTACCTTCGATATGTCCAAATCGCCACATTACCTTCTATATGTCCAAATCAACACATTACCTTCTATATGTCCAAATTGTCACATTACCTTCTATACGTCCAAATCGTCACATGACCTTCCATACCTTTACCATGTATCTCGATGAAACACAAAATTTTCATGTAATAAAATGTAAGCCTAGTTTACTCATTCTGTTATTTCTTCTGAAAAATATTATCAATGCTGCATCACTAAAATACCATGCAAGATTAATTGGTCCATAAAAATTAACAAGTTTATTGTGTGACAGACATTCGATTTTGATCGACATGATGAGACTGATTATGCAAAGTAATAAAAACCTCCATTAATCTTTCAAGGATGCCAATAAAATTACTCAAACGATCATTATTTATTGGCTGTGGAAAGAGGAGGAGTGGGATGGAGGGGGGGGGGGGGGAGAATAGCTACATCGTCATCATGTAGCATGTTCATTACAGAACGGCGCTCTCACAACAGCCGGTTCGGTCTGAAAGAATCTCGATCTGGATCTTTAGCCAGAACCGCCTCTGTCGTTGTTATCTTCTGGACCTCCGAGATGTCTTGTGTTCATCTTCTCCTCGGTCTGCCTCTGTCACTGCCATCTTCAGGACCTCCGAGATGTCTTGTATCCATCTTCTCCTCGGTCTGCCTCTGTCACTGCCATCGTCATGACCTCCGAGATGTCTTGTGTCCATCTTCTTCAACGGTCTGCCTCAGCCCAGTTTTCCAGTTACCATATCGTTCAGTAATGTTATCTCCATGCTATTATGACATTTAATATGGCAAAAATATATCCGCTTTTTGGACAGGATATTGTTCACTAACCAATTTTCTTCGATCTCCAGTTCTCTTAGGATATCAGCGTGTTTTCCTTTTCGCTATCCATTGTAATTTGAGCTCCCTTCTGTAGCATTTTAGTTCAAAAGATTCAATCATTTTCTCAAGTGTTTGTGTGGTGGTCCAATTTAATATTCGTCCGCTGCCACCGGGTAGATGCAAGTTCGCATTATGTTAATTTTCGTCATTTTATTAAAGTTATGTCATAAGTTTCTCATTTTGTTCAACCTCTGCATTGCCATAGCTATTCTCCGCCTGACTTTTTTCAGGCAATCTTAAAATTTAAGCCGAGATACTCGAAAGTTGTGACTTTCCAAATTTCTTGTTCTTCTAGAATAACTTTAGGTTTTGTCTTTGTCTTGTTTGTGCTCATTATTTTATTTATATTCAGGTAGATTTTGATCTTTTCTGTGATGTTTTACCCACAGGATCATCCGTTCTAGTTCTGCAGCGCTCTTTGAGAGAACAACTGTGGCATCTGCATATCTGAGCTCTGATATCTCGTTCCCATCGATTGTTAATGGCTCGAACTTGTCATAATTTCCATCGATTTTGAAGTTCCTAACTATAGATTCTGCATATATATATACTGAATATATAAGGGGAGATTTGGCATCCCTGTCTTACGTCCTTTTTAACCGCAAACCAGTCTAACGTTTCGCCGGTTATTCTGACCTCTCTGGATGGCTGGTCTTGACGCTTGCAGTTAGAGCAAGCACTGCTCGGCATATTGATTCCATTACTTGAACTGGAACCATATCCCCCTCTTTTCAGACCAGGACATGCATAAAAAGAAGGTAATACAATGCTATTTCAGCATTATCATTTGGCATGCTTCATGCCATAATCATATGTTGCGCCATCATTACACCAATCTCCTACTTTACAGCTGGAACTCATCTGACTGGTCTTGTTCTCCCGAATGTATATTTTACTTACTAGTGGAAACTCTAATGGCGAGTCTGGTTCTCCCGAATGTATATTTTACTTACTAGTGGAAACTCTAATGGCTTGTCTGGTTCTCCCGAATGTATATTTTACTTACTAGTGGAAACTCTAATGGCTTGTCTGGTTCTCCCGACTGTATATTTTACTTACTAGTGGAAACTCTAATGGCTTGTCTGGTTCTCCCGACTGTATATTTTACTTACTAGTGGAAACTCTAATGGCTTGTCTGGTTCTCCCGACTGTATATTTTACTTACTAGTGGAAACTCTAATGGCTTGTCTTGTTCTCCCACATCAGTCTCTTACTTTCTCTTTCAATTAATTAGCATATACACGTATTAAGAGGGTTTTATTTTACATGCACCATTAATGCACCATTATTACAGAAATATTGCCTTGTCATGTCCAGTTAGAAATAGTTCGTAGATTTTATTGAAGTATCACAAATCATATTATTAAAAGGAACACAATTTTTACACCAAACGTGGGAAAATGCTCATGGGAATCTGGAAATTGGTGCCCTGCCAATGATGTTCTCCATTACTGGATTTATCATTGTCATCTCCACTTAGATCGCTTTCCCGAGTTGTCCGTCAGAGTCGTTGTGTATTTCAAGAACACGAATAGCACCACTGTCCCACAAAGAGCATGTCGTAAGAGGCGACTGTGTGACATGGTCTAACACTGGCCATGGTTAGGTGGTTTGTTAAGAGCAGCATAGATGACAGGTCCTCTTTTCCCTAGTGTTTGAGTCTAATAAGATGGACTCGCACATCGGTTAACTACACTCTGCGGCACGTGTACGAATGCATCGGTGTAATAGGCTGCTCGAATCTAGCCCGCTAAGAAGGAAATCCCTCTCCCGGCTACATTCACTCCAGAGCTGGGACACAGGGGAATACGCATCTGTAGATGTACAAGTCGACTAAGAACTGAGAATAACTCAAATCGCCTTCAACATCTTATTGAATGCGTTCTTTGTGTGTTTAATGTATTGACATCCCAATATTCATTTTAACAAACTATTAATAACCAATGTACTTTAATGGGGTCGGGACCCAAATGTCGTCGCCCACAGCGTGCAAAATATTGCAAGGGAATCACTCATAATATTACAAGTTTTACTTAAAGTTTATGAATTGTTTCCCTTAGAACACTTGATGAATTGAACTGTGCTTCAGAGCCTTGTGGATTATATAAGATCTGTATAATTTTTGTGCGAATGATCTCTATTGAGATCAGTGAAAGGTTTCTAGAGAATTCTGCGAAAGTTTGAGCGATATCGTGAGTGTTCTCTGTGGATTACCGGGAAATATTTCGATGAATTTTAACTTAAAGTCTTTAAACTTGCCTCAATTTAGATAAAGCAGGGAACAAACTATGGAAGCTAGTCAGAGCCATGAATGACGAAACTCCATCAAACAAACAAATTACCATCAAGCAGGGCGACAACATGCTCACTGGAAAAAAAGCAGCAAATGCCTTTAAAGAAAATTATGCCAGAGCAAACCACATTGATGTCCCTACAAATAGGCACACAGACATTAATGAAGAACAAAAGAGCCACGACAACATCAATATGGCACCAGAGGAGCACATGATGGAAAAACTAACAATGAATGAAATGGAAGAGGCCATGAGAATTTTAAACAGAAAGAAATCGCCAGGAAAAGATGGAGTAACAAACGAAATGCTTATGGGGTTGGGCCAAACAGCAAAGAGAAAGTTACTATCAGTCCTGAACCAGAGCTGGAAAAGGAGTATTGTACCCCAGGCATGGACAGACGCTGTACTTGTACTAGTACCAAAGAAAGACAAAGATAGAACAGATCCAAATGGATACAGGCCTATCAGTCTTCTGAGCTGTGTAGGAAAACTGATGGAGCGTATGATAAACACCAGACTGATGTGGCATCTGGAATAAAAACACATACTAATCCCACAGCACGCAGGCTTAAGACAGCACAGAGGCATGAAGTCAACGCCAATTGTAGAACTTGAAAAGATTATAGAACTTGAAAAGATTACAAATCTGCAATCCATGGCCGACAGAAGAGACTGCAGAGCGCAGCAACAAGCAGAGAAACTCAGAAGACTGACAGACCATCCAATGCATCAGAGACTAAATAGATTTGGAAATGGGAAACTAAAGCGGAGAAACTTTGCAGTAATAGCAGAAAAGCAAAGATAAGCGAAGACCCTTTGAACGCATTAACAACACCAAAGCCCATACCTACTGTACGCAAACCTACCTGGAGACAGCATATATTTCCAGAGGTGGTAGAAAATATACCAGGTATTTGAAACAAGAACAGCCAGATTGAAAAAGAAAGAAGAGACATAAACCTGAGGTACATAACGAAAAACTACCCAAGCATGGACTGGACCCATACATACACCGACGGTTCTGTAACAAACACAACACAGAACGAAGGGGCAGTGGTATTCCTGAGCCTACCAAATTTTAGAAAAATAACACTGTCAGTGACAACTGGAAAATATGCAAGCAATTTCAGAGCGGAGGCAGAGGCACTGAGGGCTGCAGTAGAAGAAATGGTGACAGGTAAAAGAAATTAAAGCCATATAGTCCAGTTTACAGATGCCCTGGCCGTAATCACAGCACTAAAAAGCCAGAAAAATACTGAACTTAATGATTTAAGAGCAGTACTCTGTCAACTATGCCAGTAGTCCGCACCAAAAAGAGTAGTGATACAGTGGGTTCCATCCCACTGTAACATACAAGGCAATGAGAAGGCAGACAGACTGGCAAAAGAAGGTGCAAGACTAACACAACCAGACCCTAGTGTAACCTACGATGAGTCAAAAGGCTTATTAGAGCTAGATACATAACCAAATGGGAAACAGAACATACTGGCTCACAAAAAAACGATGCCTATTACCAGTTGAACAGAAGAGAGCAGGTCGTGGTCTTCAGACTGCGCACAGGCCACATTAGACTGAGGTACCACCTATTCAATAAATTGAAGATAGGTGGCACTGACGAATGCTCGTGTGGTACGGGGAAAATGACCGCTGAACATTTGCTGCAAAACTGCCCGACATACGAGGATCAGAGAGAGCAGATGTAGCCATCACCAGTGGCAACACTAGACAAGCTCAATGGCAGTATCGACATCCTCAGGATGACGGCTGCTTTTTTCGAAAAAATTCAGGTTGGCGTCTGACAGCGTACGAAGAAGAAGAAGAAGAAGAAGAAGAAGAAGAAGAAGAAGAAGAAGAAGAAGAAGAAGAAGAAGAAGAAGAAGAAGAAGAAGAAGAAGAAGAAGAAGAAGAAGAAGAAGAAGAAGAAAGAAAAAGAAGTTTAGAAGACTGCAGAGTATGTATACAACCAGTTCATTTACATTTCTTTCCCTAAAACCTAAGCGCATAAAATATTTTCTTGAATGTATTAATTGTCCCTGACTCAACTATTTCCTG
The DNA here is from genome assembly GCA_036924085.1 of Ariolimax columbianus. Lineage (NCBI taxonomy): Eukaryota > Metazoa > Mollusca > Gastropoda > Stylommatophora > Arionidae > Ariolimax > Ariolimax columbianus. The sequence goes on along the minus strand of JAVGWX010000005.1, from coordinate 64,615,091 downwards.
TGACAATGAATTCCAGGCATTCATCACTCTGTGGCTAAAAAAATATTTCCTAATATCTAATCTGAACCTTTCTTTAGTTATTTTCATGTAAGGTATCTGAGGATTTCCGCGAGAGATATCTAGCGATTTCAACAACATGTCTATATGTATTTTCACGATTTCTACGAAAGGTTTCTAGGGATTTTCATCAAAGGACTAAAGGAGTTTCGATGAAAGGTCTCGTGGTATAAAACTATAGAAGTCTTTTTTTATAAACAATGAGCTGGAAGAGACAGACCAGGCCCGCATGTTATCTGACAGTTGGGGCAGAGACAGACAAGTCATGTATGTTATCTGGTAGTTGGGGCAGAGACAGACAAGTCATGTGTGTTATCTGGTAGTTGGGGCAGAGACAGACAAGTTATGTATGTTATCTGGTAGTTGGGGCAGAGACAGACAAGTCATGTATGTTATCTGGTAGTTGGGGCCGATACAGACAAGTCATGTATGTTATCTGGTAGTTGGGGCAGAGACAGACAACTCATGTATGTTATCTGGTAGTTGGGGCAGAGACAGACAAGTCATGTATGTTAGCGTGTGCAAAAACAAACAAACAATTAACTACATAGGAACTCAAACAGACATTTAACTGCATAGGGACACAAACAGACAATGAATTGCATAAGGACACAAACAGACAATTAATTGCATAAGAACACAACCAGACAATTAATTGCATAAGGACACAAACAGACAATTAATTGCATAAGGACACAAACAGACAATTAATTGCATAAGGACACAAACAGACAATTAATTGCATATGAACACAAACAGACAATTAATTTAATATGAACACAAACAACAAATACTTGCATAGGCACACACGCATTCAAGAAGGCAGACAGACGGGTAAACAATCAAGTTACGCAGATTGACAATCAGACAGGTGGACAGATAAGCAGACCTAAACATTCGAGTTGACGTACCCCAAGACAACCAGTTACACAGGCTCACAAAAATACCCATAGACAGACAGGCAGGCAAATATCAGGAAGGCAGGAACATACTAAATGAAATAGACAGGCACATAAGAATCAGGTAGACAGACATACAAGAATCAGATAGACAGACACACAGACAGACAATCAGGTAAACAGAAACATAGACGATAAGGTAGACAGACACATGGACAAACAGTTCGGTAGACATATACATAGACAATCAGGTAGAAACACACGCAGACTGGCAGTTAGGTAGAAAGACACAGAGACAAACGATCAGCAAGACAGACGCACCGGCAGACAATCATTTATTAAGAAACAAACATATAGTCAGGCAGACAGACTTTCATGAAAACATGCACACAACCAAAGAATAGATACACGAAGAATCATATAGACAAACACTCACAAGCAAACAATAGACATACCATTAATCACAAAGACAAACACTCACAACCAAAGAATAGACATACGGTAGACAGACACAGCACAGAAAATCTGGTAGACAGACACAGCACAGAAAATCTGGTATACAGACACAGCACAGAAAATCTGGTAGACAGACACAGCACAGAAAATCTGGTAGACCGATATTGGAACAGATATTTCAGTCTGTTGTGGCGATACTAGAACAGATATTTCAGTCTGTTGTGGCGATACTAGAACAGATATTTTAGTCAGTTGTGGCGATACGAGAACAGATATTTCAGTCTGTTGTGGCGATACTAGAACAGATATTTCAGTCTGTTGTGGCGATACTTGAACAGATATTTCAGTCTGTTGTGGCGATACAAGAACAGATATTTCAGTTTGTTGTGGCGATACAAGAACAGATATTTCAGTCTGTTGTGGCGATACTAGAACAGATATTTCAGTCTGTTGTGGCGATACTAGAACAGATATTTCAGTCTGTTGTGGCGATACAAGAACAGATATTTCAGTCTGTTGTGGCGATAATAGAACAGATATTTCAGTCTGTTGTGGCGATACAAGAACAGATATTTCAGTCTGTTGTGGCGATACTAGAACAGATATTTCAGTCTGTTGTGGCGATACTTGAACATATTTTCAAGTCTGTTGTGGCGATACGAGAACAGATATTTCAGTCTGTTGTGGCGATACTAGAACAGATATTTCAGTCTGTTGTGGCGATACTAGAACAGATATTTCAGTCTGTTGTGGCGATACTAGAACAGATATTTCAGTCTGTTGTGGCGATACTAGAACAGATATTTCAGTCTGTTGTGGCGATACTAGAACAGATATTTCAGTCTGTTGTGGCGATACTAGAACAGATATTTTAGTCTGTTGTGGCGATACTGCAACAGATATTTCAGTCTGTTGTGGCGATAATAGAACAGATATTTCAGTCTGTTGTGGCGATACTAGAACAGATATTTCAGTCTGTTGTGGCGATACTAGAACAGATATTTCAGTCTGTTGTGGCGATACTAGAACAGATATTTCAGTCTGTTGTGGCGATACTTGAACATATTTTCAAGTCTGTTGTGGCGATACAAGAACAGATATTTCAGTCTGTTGTGGCGATACGAGAACAGATATTTCAGTCTGTTGTGGCGATACTAGAACAGATATTTCAGTCTGTTGTGGCGATACTAGAACAGATATTTCAGTCTGTTGTGGCGATACTAGAACAGATATTTCAGTCTGTTGTGGCGATACTGATTTTTCAAAAGTGAACAAGTTAACGTTGTTGCTGTTGTTGTTTAATTCCCATAATGAGTAAGTTTACTCTTTTGTGGGCCCTGAAGAGGACGTCACGTGGCGAGTTGTAGTAGCTTTCCACACATCCTGAGCATGCTGAAGAAGGTGGACCGCGGTCCTTCAGGCGATTGTGCTATGCTTGGCTTTATTTGTGTGTCGCTCACTACTGCGGGGATCATATCGATACACATCTCGTCCGTCAGACTGCCTTGAAATCAACCTGTTTCCAGTAAACGCTACATGGAAGACAAATTTAGGTCTTATTCAGTATGTTGTGCCTGACCCTGACGCAACGTCCTGGTCAGTATGTTCAGCCTGACCCTGACGCGACGTCCTGGTCCGTATGTTGTGCCTGGCTCTGACGTGATGTCCTGGTCAGTATATTGTGCCTGACCCTGACGCGACGTCCTGGTTAGTGTATTGTGCCTGACCCTAACGTGACGTCCTGGTCAGTATACTGTGCCTGACCTTAACGTGACGTCCTGGTCAGTATGTTGAGCCTGATCCTGACGCGACGTCCTGGTCCGTATGTTGTGCCTGGCCCTGACGCGACGTCCTGGTCAGTATATTGTGCCTGACCCTGACGCGACGTCCTGGTCAGTATATTGTGCCTGACCCTGACGCGACGTCCTGATCAGTATGTTGTGTCTGACTGGACTAACGTCTCAGTCCCCCACATTGTAACGTGATTACGTCGTAACAAGTAGCAGTGTGTTTCTGATTTTTCAGATTGTTAATTTTCAATCCACGATTTTCTTCAAGCTGATATATGTCACTGCTTTTATTTCTACTCAAACTACATTGTCTCCAGTTTGTGTTTCGCTTCTGGTCTTATTATACTAGTCTATCTACCTCCATCCCTTAAAATGTATCTTGTATGGCGGGTGGAGGGGGTGGGGGTTGGGGTGGGGGGAGATGATCTGCATTTTCTATCGGTCAAAAAGTGTAGCTTATTTAGTAGTATCACGAGTATCAAGCACACTGATCGTCTGCTGCCACATCCCCCTCCACCCACGCCAGGGCCGCAAACAAGCGCGGATTAGTGCTCCATGAGTGGGAGGCGGGCCCCCATGTTGGCCCAACACGATCTTGTCAAGTTAGCCCAGGTCGTCGGCTAGACTCGGTGCTGCAATCACTCAATTTCACGGCACGTTGGAGCAAGGACCGTGGTGAAGATCGGGTTCTTGAATGGAAGACAGATCCAACATATGACAAAAAAGGTTCAAATTAGGGGGGGAACTCGCGACGGTGAGATTAAGCACAGTCGAGGTTCTGATAGGAAAAAGTGGAGAACTATCAGTATGTGGCGCCTCGGTAGCTATAGTAAAAAGGAACGGTATTGGAGTCGATTTTTGTTCTTGATATATATAAATAATTTGGGGGTTCCATGGTGAAGTGGTTAAGCCGTCGGCCTAGTGATCAGGTGACGAGAGAGTGAGGATAAAAAGTAGCCGACTTACTAAAATTAACGCTAGCAAAATTAATTATGCCATCATCGTCTACGATGGACGGCGGCCTTTGCTTTTTTTCTCATATAAATAATTTGGACATTGATTTGGCTTGGCTTGGTTTCGTTCGTTCTCAATCTCCCGCTACCAAACCCTAACACGGGCCTAAGTAGCAGAAAGTAGTCCAGAAAACGGAATGCGTTGTGTCGAAGTTTACATTTTGACTGTGATATTTGCACCTTTCGGTCCAACACATCCGACGTCAGTAAGAATTTTTTTAGTACCGTGTTAGCATTCCCTCTTCGATCCTTTCTCCTTAGCCAGTCTTCACTGTTGCAGGCTGTTATCCAGGATCACCGCGTGGAGGTGTAGAAGGGTATTGGCAGCTCTGGTTCGCTGGCCCTGACGCTAGCAGTCAGCTATGGGTCGCTGACCACTGCAGCTCATGCTCTCGGACATTGATTTCAGATGCATGATTGCAAAATTCGAGGATGATACAAAATTATGCGACAGGGTTTCTTCTCAGAGGTGGATCTATTGACACCAGATTTAGCTGCGATTCAAAAATGATTTGGGAGCTGGCAGATGGAGTTTAATGTAGAAAAATGAACGGTCATTCACGTGGCAAAACCCAATCAAGACCATAATTGCATGATAGCAGAGAAGAATATTAGAACAATAACAAATCAAAGGGATCTATGAGTTATAACAGATCATACAGGTAAGGTGCGGGAGCAAGTTCAGGTTACAGTGAAAACCGATAATGCACTGCTTGGTATGATAAAAAGAAACATTACACATACGAGAAAGGAAGTAATAGGCAAACTATATATTTTCATTAGTGAAACCTAAATAGGACTACTGTGTTCAGGTGTGGAGTCCATATCATAGAGAAAATTTAACATGCTAGTAGGGATACAAAGAAGAGCTACAAAAATTATTGCGGGGTTTCAAAATTAAACTAATGAGGAAAGACTAAAGTAAATTGGTCTTTGGTGTCTAAAACGGAGAAGAATACGAGGTGACAATACAAGTTTATAAACTATTACATGGAAAGGATAAATGAGACTATACCAAGTTTGTCAAAGTTCAACTGGCTACAAGAACAAGGAGTATATTCAAATTATTTAAAGATAGGTACAGATTAGATATTAGGAAATTATTTTTTTTCATATTATATATATATATATATATATTGTCAGACAGTTGTGAATTCTTGGAATGCATTGATGCAGGCTATAGTGGAGGCACAGTCAATTCATGCATTCAAAAATAGATTGAATTCTCACAGTATTTTCAGTACCAGTGAAGTTGAATAACTGGTTGTATACAGACTCTGTAGAGCCTTCTAAACCAGTATAATGAAGTTAAGTTATGTTAAATACATGTCAGAACATAGTAATATGGGGAACCTTAATTAAGTTGAGGTTGAACAAGTTACAGGGAATGATGGGGGCAAGCGATCGTTACGATGAGGTTGAGGTTGGTAGAGTTACAGAGAATGATGGAAAGAACGTTAATTTAGTTCAGGTTGGGAGAGTTACAGAGAATGATGGGAGAACGTTAATTTAGTTCAGGTTGGGAGAGTTACAGAGAATGATGGGAGAACGTTAATTTAGTTCAGGTTGGGAGAGTTACAGAGAATGATGGGAGAACGTTAATTTAGTTCAGGTTGGGAGAGTTACAGAGAATGATGGGAGAACGTTAATTTAGTTCAGGTTGGGAGAGTTACAGAGAATGATGGGAGAACGTTAATTTAGTTCAGGTTGGGAGAGTTACAGAGAATGATGGGAGAACGTTAATTTAGTTCAGGTTGGGAGAGTTACAGAGAATGAAGTTAGGTCAGGTCAGGTCATCCCGTAACCGGTGAGGTCGTTGGGGCACACATGAAGACATCCCCACAACTCCACGCCATCCCTCTCTGTCAGATGCCGCTGCATGTGACTCTTCTGGTCGGAGACTGGTCCATTCTTTTATGTTGTCCTCCCATCTCTTTTTGGCCCGGCCTCTTCGTCGTGTGCCATGCACCTTTCCGTGGAGGATTGTGTTTGCAAGACCACTTGATTTCGATATGTGACCGTACCAAGTGAGTTTCCTTCTTTTGACAGTTGCCAAGAGATCTTTGAAAGGCCCCATTGCTGTTGTAATTCTATCTCGTATTTCCTCGTTTGTAACTCGATCTTTGTTCGGGACGTTTAAAAGTTTTCGGAAACATCTCATCTCCAAGGCATCGTTGAAGGTCAGCTGTAACTGTACATGTCTCACATGCATAGAGGAATATTGACAGGACCAGTGTACGCATTAATCTGATTTTCGTGCGTAGTGCTAACCGTTTATCTTGCCAGATTTTGTTAAGCCGTGCAAGCGCCGTTACTGTCTGTGCTATTCTGGCCAACAATTCACATTTTGATCCTTCATCACTGAAAATCGACACAAGATATTTAAAACGGTCAACCACTTCGAGTTCCTGACCGTTAGTTTTTATCTTGCTGTTGAAGCCCGTAGTGTTGTTGGTAATTAATTTTGCCTTTCCAGCGTTTATCTCCATACCATAGTCAAGAGCTGTTTCATCGAGCCTTCTGACCCATTCCTGGAGTTCTGCTTCTGAACCCGCCAACCCGTCGATATCATCTGCAAAACGAAGGTTGGTAATCGTTCGGCCCCCTATCTTGACAGTACCAACGTGACCTCCAAGTGCTTCCCTCATAATTCCTTCAAGGAATATATTGAAAAGAGTTGGAGAGAGTGTACACCAATGTCTCACACCAACTGATGTGCGAAACCAGTCTCCTCGCCTCCCAGTCTCCTTGCCTCCCAGTCTCCTTGCCTCCCAGTCTAGCGCAGTTCTTGTGAATGGGAGAGAATGATGGGAAGAACGTTAATTTAGTTAGATTGGGAGAGTTACAGAGATTGATGGGGAGAACGTTAATTTAGTTAGGTTGGGAGAGTTACAGAGATTGATGGGGAGAACGTTAATTTAGTTAGGTTGGGAGGGTTACAGAGATTGATGGGGAGAACGTTAATTTAGTTAGGTTGGGAGAGTTACAGAGATTGATGGGGAGAACGTTAATTTAGTTAGGTTGGGAGAGTTACAGAGATTGATGGGGAGAACGTTAATTTAGTTAGGTTGGGAGAGTTACAGAGATTGATGGGGAGAACGTTAATTTAGTTAGGTTGGGAGAGTTACAGAGATTGATGGGGAGAACGTTAATTTAGTTAGGTTGGGAGAGTTACAGAGATTGATGGGGAGAACGTTAATTTAGTTAGGTTGGGAGAGTTACAGAGATTGATGGGGAGAACGTTAATTTAGTTAGGTTGAGAGAGTTACAGAGATTGATGGGGAGAACGTTAATTTAGTTAGGTTGGGAGAGTTACAGAGATTGATGGGGAGAACGTTAATTTAGTTAGGTTGGGAGAGTTACAGAGATTGATGGGGAGAACGTTAATTTAGTTAGGTTGGGAGAGTTACAGAGATGGATGTGGAGAACGTTAATTTAGTTAGGTTGGGAGAGTTACAGAGATCGATGGGGAGAACGTTAATTTAGTTAGGTTGGGAGAGTTACAGAGATTGATGGGGAGAACGTTAATTTAGTTAGGTTGGGAGAGTTACAGAGATTGATGGGGAGAATGTTAATTTAGTTAGGTTGGGAGAGTTACAGAGATTGATGGGGAGAACGTTAATTTAGTTAGGTTGGGAGGGTTACAGAGATTGATGGGGAGAACGTTAATTTAGTTAGGTTGGGAGAGTTACAGAGATTGATGGGGAGAACGTTAATTTAGTTAGGTTGGGAGAGTTACAGAGATTGATGGGGAGAACGTTAATTTAGTTAGGTTGGGAGAGTTACAGAGATTGATGGGGAGAACGTTAATTTAGTTAGGTTGGGAGAGTTACAGAGATTGATGGGGAGAACGTTAATTTAGTTAGGTTGGGAGAGTTACAGAGATTGATGGGGAGAACGTTAATTTAGTTAGGTTGGGAGAGTTACAGAGATTGATGGGGAGAACGTTAATTTAGTTATGTTGGGAGAGTTACAGAGATTGATGGGGAGAACGTTAATTTAGTTAGGTTGGGAGAGTTACAGAGATTGATGGGGAGAACGTTAATTTAGTTAGGTTGGGAGAGTTACAGAGATTGATGGGGAGAACGTTAATTTAGTTAGGTTGGGAGAGTTACAGAGATTGATGGGGAGAACGTTAATTTAGTTAGGTTGGGAGAGTTTCAGAGATTGATGGGGAGAACGTTAATTTAGTTAGGTTGGGAGAGTTACAGAGATCGATGGGGAGAACGTTAATTTAGTTAGGTTGGGAGAGTTACAGAGATTGATGGGGAGAACGTTAATTTAGTTAGGTTGGGAGAGTTACAGAGATTGATGAGGAGAACGTTAATTTAGTTAGGTTGGGAGAGTTACAGAGATTGATGGGGAGAACGTTAATTTAGTTAGGTTGGGAGAGTTACAGAGATTGATGGGGAGAACGTTAATTTATTTGAGGTAGATAAATATATGCAGACAGACAGATAGATAGATAGATAGATAGATAGATAGATAGATAGACAGACAGACAGACAGACAGACAGACAGACAGACAGACAGACAGACAGGCAGGCAGACAGACAGACAAACAGACATATAGATAGATAGATAGATAGATAGATAGATAGATAGATAGATAGATAGATAGATAGATAGATAGATAGATAGATAGATAGATAGATAGATAGATAGATAGATAGATAGATAGATAGATAGATAGATAGATAGATAGATAGATAGATAGATAGATAGATAGATAGATAGATAGATAGATAGATAGATAGCCTGTTTTCTCCGTAGAGATTAAACTTGGGCACGATCAGTATTCTGTCCATCATTCGGTACCACACACAACTACTTTCACTAGCATATCATATAAGTCCCTTCTTCTGGTGTGGACGTAGTCAGTGAGACGCCACTGCTTAGAGCGTGGATGCATCCACGATGTCTTGTTGCGAGTGGACAGTGGCTGTGATTAGATCGTGAGCACAACAGACGCTCAAAATGGACTCACATTGTTGTTGTTCTTGTCCGGGCCATGTAAGCCAAGTACTTCTTCCTAGCACTGATGGTCGGTCTCTACGCTGATGTTTAAGTCACGAAGGATGATGAGCTACTTGGACTTTGGAACCGACGAGATGGTAGAGTGTCGTTCCTCGAAGGACGTATCCTTCATTTCCTACGGGTTGAAAATTGTTTTGGCATAGACACTAATTAATGTAGCAATACACTCACTGGCTATTTATACCTTGTTGGTCTCTAACACGCTCTCGTACTAGATGACACCTGATGGTGAATCCGACGCCAGCTTTGCGTCGTTCCATACTGTTCCGCGCACTACAAAAGAGTCTTCTGTGATCTAGTTCTGTTAACACACCCTGGTCCAGACTGTCTGGACCAACTCATCCTACAAAATTGGAATTTTTTTTTTTAAATTTATATTTGTCATTTGCCATTTTTTAATGCTGAATACGTCATCCTTCTACACACGATATTTTGTCGGTAAAAGTATGTTAGGTTACAAATGGATTTTCAACAATTTTTCTTCTAATATGCCGATTGGAGCAAGCCGACTTTTTGCGAAAGGTGAACTAGGTTGTTGAGAAAGATCTTTATCGAGTAAATCTGTTTATTTTATTTGTTTAGATGTAATAAATACGTTTGAATTGGAATCTAACAGTTGTGTCGATATTGTAATCACAGTATCGATACGTTATTGTGGTTTCCATGGATTTATATCGGAGCTACTCAGCCTAGCCGTCGAAATTGTTATTTTTTTTTATTTTTCATAAATTTTCACTTTTATCTTTTTGTATATCATAAACTGACAAACACTCAACAAAAACAATAAGACTCACAAGTTCTTTATTCAATTGTGTCTCTACGCACAAGAAAATCATATTTATTGACAAACAAACAGAAAAGTTACAAATTGTGAAAGTCAAATACCATAGCAAAAAATTAAGTTGCGAAAATTTGCGCAAACAAATGTATCGTGCTAAAGGGGTAATCTTGTCCTTCTAACAGCAAACCACATACACCTTGTAGGGTACCAGTTCTACGGCCACTAGTGCCGTCTTCCCTTCCGGTCTATTGTCCTTGACGCTGCCCAGTAATTGTCGTGCGGACTTGTGGAAATCTGACTCCTATTTCGTATAGAACTATGATTGCGTGGGACGTCTTGGTGGTCTGACGCTGTGACAGGCACTTAAATATATTTAAATGAGAAAGATTTGCGCTGTTTTCAACTTCAATTTCAGACCATGAGTTACCTCGGTCCAGTGGCAAGTCGTAGTCGATACGACTAAAGTAATACAAGATGCAGATTTTACTTCAGAATTTAGTCCTGAAGCATTTTTTGTGAACAGTTAACCTTCAAGGCAGCGAGGGGGGCAGCAATAGACAATATTATTAATAGTAATGATGCTGTTGTGATTGTCTATAATGACTAACCTTAATCCTTTGTGTGCTCTGAAAACGGCGTTAAGTGGCGGATTGCCGTAGTTGTTCCCCACATCACGAGCGTGCTTATGAAGGTGAACCTGGGTTCTTATAAGGTCGTGCTATGATTGGCTTCATCTGCATATCGCTCATTATTTCGGGGATCACGTCAATCACCTCGTTAGCCAGACTTCCAAGAAGAACAGCCCGTTTCAAGGGAGCCCTGCATTAAAGTGAGGCGGGTATCTTGTACAGTATGTTTAACATGACCCTGACTAAAATGCTCGATCAGTATGTTTTACCTGACCAGTTTTCTCTCCCGTTAATAGTAATATGTTGGGGTAATTGTAACACATATGTTGGGGTAATTGTAACACATATGTTGGGGTAATTGTAACACATCATCTATTATTAGAAGGCATGCACCAATTAAGTCAAACCATGAAGTTGGTTAACACACTACCAAATGGTCAGCATCCTACAAACATGAGCACAAGTTACATTCAGATTCTCATGTAACTAGAATATAAGTTTCTGCAATGAGAATTCATTTAGAATTACCAAAATGCACACGCGACTTCATTTCCGTATCTAATGCATGAATTCTCACATTCAATGCATGCAACGATCCCTTATAGTTATTAAGAAAGGCATTTCCCCCAACACGGTCCTATAACATGAAATGGTTTCACAAAATCGTCGAAGGAAGGCGTATTTGGCAGGTAGGGACCATTAGTGAGCACGTACTTTCGGCGACAGACAAGCACGAAAGGTCAAGTTCGTACAGATAGAGAGAATGATGAACGGGACATTCATTAAGCTGGGATTGATAAAGATAGAGAGGGCGAGAAGAGGGTGAATGTTCATTAAGCTAAGGTTGATTTGAAGAGGAGAAATGAATATTTTGTCTCAATAACTTTCAATATCTTTTCAACCGAAACTTATTAGACCTTCTAACCGTCACTCTCCATAAACAGTCTCTTCACCACTCTTTCCTTATTTATCAACCACAACTTAGGAAAAGTTCTCTTTCTCTCTCTCCCACTCTCTCTCCCACTCTCTCCCATTCTCTCTCCCACTATATCGATAGAGTGGTAGAGAGACTGTTTATTGAGGTTGATAACGACATGGAGAGTAATGGTTAGAAGGTCTAATAAGTTTCGCTTGAAAGATAGTGAGAGTAATTGAGACATAACGTTCATTTAGGGGGCACATGATTTGGCCTGATAAAAATAGACACAATGACGTCGTCGCTGAAATAAATTAACCCTCTCATTAATCACTAAATTAATCCTGGTCTTTTATGTTTCACTAAATTAATCTTTTCATTTATCATTAAATTAATACTGACCAGTCATGTATCACTAAATAAATCATCTCATTTATCAAAATATTAACCCTCCCATTTTTTGTGACTGAGTTATGAGTCACAATGGGACTTAAGTATAACCGACAGTCAAAAGGGGACACAAGAAGGAGATAACTTTGCACACCTTTAGAGAGCGCTCGTAAGGTTCATGTGTGAGCCTTGTCCTAGATCAAATTGCAACTAGTTAAGTCTCTAGAAATAAGGACACTGAAGGGCCTCAAGTGTAACCAGCAGACTATAATAATGAAAGTAATACTTCCTATTTTATTCTAGGAAAGCCATTGCACATTTTTTAAATGCATAATTACACCTTCTTCTTCTTCTTCTTCTTCTTCTTTTTCTTCTTCTTCTTCTTCTTCTGTGTTCGTTCTCAATCTTGCTATACCAAGCCCTGAACAAGGCTTTGCAAGTAGCAGGATGTTGTCCAGTGAATGGAATGCGTTATGTCGCTAGTTGGCTTGGCTTGGCTTTGCATCGTTCATTCTCAATCTCCCACTACCAAACATTAAAAGGGCTTAAGTAGCAGAATTTAGTCCAGAGAACGGAATGCGATGTGTCGTAGTTTACAGCTTCACTGCGATACTTGCACCTTTCGGTCCAACACATCCGACTTCAGCAAGCCTTTTTTGAGTACCGGGTTAGCATTTCCTCTTCGATCCCTTCTCCTTAGCCAGTCTGCCCTGCTGCAGCCTGTTATCCAGGATCACCACGTAGAGGTGTAGAAGGGTCTTGACAGCTTTGGTTCGCTGGCCCTGACGCTAGCAGTCAGCTATGAGTCACTGACCGCTGCAGCTCATGCGCAGCTCAGCATCTTGATCCCATGTCGCTAGTTTACAGCTTGGCTGTGATATTTGCACCTTTTGGTTCGACACATCCGTCTACGGCATGATAATTACACCATTTCTTAGAACAATGTCATGCCTTCAAAAGACTGAGTTTTTTTTCCAACATAGTCACCACTCTTGAGTATACATTTTCTCAAAGGATGAACAGGATCATTCATGCCGCGTTCGTTTAACTCTGCACCTGTGGAGGTGACCAACAGTTTTACACCTGCTATAACGGCGTCGTTTCTATGAAAATGTTGTCCATGCAGATGAAAGGAGGCTCCAAATCAAACTTATATAGTGGGTGTGGTAGGACAGTCCAGCTAACACTAACCAATTTACTCACCAGTCTTCAAGCTGGTATGTGACCTAGTGTTATCGTGTTGCAAAAGACAGGTTGTCTTCTTCTCTGGCCTGGCCATGGAAATTCAAGCCTTCAGCGTCGCAATGTAACGGTCAGTGTTGATGATTTAATCAGTTTCCCGGAAATCAAGAAGGATTACCCCATTTCTATTATAAAAGATTGTCCGCATCACTTTACCTGCTGGAGGCTGCGTTTTGAATTTTTTCCTGACGCACAATAATCACACAACCACACACTCACATAAACGTAGAACACTCAACTATACAACCACAAACTAGCACAACAATACACATACACACCACACGCACACACAACCACACACTCATAGTAAGTTGTATCTCTAAACCACACCCACAGAAAGAAACATTACTCAACCACACTAAAAGATATCCACACATTCACAGAAAGAAACATTACTCAACCACACTAAAAGATAGCCACACATTCACGGAAAGAAACATTACTCAACCACACTAAAAGATAGCCACACATTCACAGAAAGAAACATTACTCAACCACACTAAAAGATAACCACACATTCACAGAAAGAAACATTACTCAACCAAACTCACAGATAGCGACACACCCACAGAAAGAAACATCACTCAACCACACTCACATATAGCGACACACCCACAGAAATAAACATCACTCAACCAAACTCACAGATAGCCTCACACCCACAAAAAGAAACATCACTCAACCACACTCACAGATTGCCCCACACTCACAAACACAATCATCGCTCAACCACACTCATAGATAGCCACACACTCACAGACACAAACTTCACTCAACCACACTCACAGACACAAACATCCCTCAACCACACACAAACATACATAACTCAACTTCACTTACACAAACACATATATAACACCCATGAACATACAACCACACCTACATATCCACACAGTTTCACATCTATAGAACTACATACCCACATAACCACACACTTACTTACTTTCTTTGTCCTAGGCACTACGTCAGACTTCATTCTTCCAGTAATCAGCCACATGGATTACCCTTATACTGGCACTCAGTAGATCATCCATGCAACAAGTCTCCGAGAGGTCTGTGTAGATCATCAGATGGTCCCGGTCTTGTGTTACTCCACATTCGCATGTTTCATCATCCCTGTATCCCCATCCTTTCAGGTTTTTCCTACATCGTGATACGCCAGTTCGAAGTCTATTTAGTGACTTCCATGTTGCATAGGGCAGGAGGTGTCCAGGCGCAGGTTCCTCCCGTAACTCGATCAAGGGGACCTGTGTCAGTTGTTTCCAACTTTCGATGCGTCGATTTCCTGGACTAGTCTGTAGGGGCTGGGTTGGCTGTAAGAAACTTCGTCTTGACTTTAGTCTTGGGCGCTGATGTCCGAACATAATGTGTCTTGTGTCATTTACCTGTTTCTCTCTTTCTATCTCAAATGCGACAGTTCTTCGTATCTATGGTGGCGCTACGCCGATTATGGGTTATATTTTTGCAGTTGGTGTAGGTTTTAGCCATTCAGTAACTATACAATCTGTCTCATTTATTGCTGTATCTATATGTTTGACATATCCAGAGTTCTTCCAGACTGGTGCGGCGTACTCATCTACAGAGAAACACAGAGCGAGTGATGATGTTCTGAGGACATCACGCTTTGCTCCCCATTTTGTGCCAGACACTTTTCATTTGATACTATTTCTCGCATGTATTTTCTATTTTGTCTCCTGACGGTGCGCGGCATAGAACAGCGTGCGGTCCAGCTTTATTCCCAAGTATTTGAGGCCGTACTGTGTGCTAGATCATGTCCTTGCCATTTGATCGGCAACTTTCTGTTCGCCTCTCCATTTTTGAGATGGTAGGCTTATACTGAGTTTTGCAGGGTTTCTTTTAAGCCCGTTCCCTGGCCAGCTACTGCTGTATCATCGGCATATATGAATTGTGTCACCTCTGTATCTATAGGTTGATCGTTGGTGTATATATTATACAGCATAGGTGCCAGGACACTTCCTTGTGCCAGCCAATTTGTTTGGTTTCGCCATCGAATCCCCCCCCCCCCCACACTTCTGGTAGGTTATGGTGTCATATGCTGCACTTAAGTGAATAAAAGTTACTCCTGTGATCTGTTTACGCTCGTACCCGTCCTCGATAAGTTGTGACAGGTTAAGAATTTGGCCGCAACAGGATCGCCCAGGCCTGAAGCTTGCTTGTTCCATGTAAAAGACGCTTCAACTTCCAACGAGCCAAATGGGATTCACTCGCCTATGACATAAACAAAGAGGTGCACAAATTCGAACCAATACCCGAAAAATATGATGTCTTTGTCAGACTCGTAAAAAGAATTTCTAGACACCACATACTAAGAGGCCACAGAACTCAGTATATTCCAAGCCTTAACTATGAGTCAAGGGTGATATACGAACATTACCAAGCATTATTTGAAAGTGACACTCTCTCTGTTGAAATTATCCAGGCTGGGGAAGATACATGCCATATCAGAGTCAAAAACAGAAATATTACGTCACATGGTGGAAGACCTTGATATGAAACAAAACAGAAGACTGGAAACGTCTTAAAATCTGAAATAATGATCCAGCGAGCTCTCCTGCAGGCATGACACAGATCACCCGGAATCAAATAGCCCACCACATACTGAGACATTCACTGACACTTACAAGATCAAGCACACGCAACCTCATACTCACAAAATACATCACTGCAGCCAAATATATTACATAATATCACCCAACACAACCTCACACACCACCACCACAACAACCCACTCACACAACACACCACAACAACCACCCACTCACACAACACACCACCACAACCACCCACTCACACAACACACAACAACCACCCACTCACACAACACACCCCCACAACCACACAAACACCCACTCACACAACACACCACCACAACCACACAACCACCCACTCACACAACACCCCTCCCCCAACCACCCACTCATACAACACTCCCCTAACACAACATGCTCCAAACTCCCACTCAAACAACCCACCCCCAACCACCCACTAATTCCCCCACAACCTCCCACTCCCACAACACCCTCCCCCCAACCACGTTCTCATACAACACAGTCCCACAACCACGATCTCCCACAACACACCCTCACAACCACACTCTCACACAACACACCCCCACAACCACGCTCTCACACAATACATCCCCACAACCATGCTCTCACACAACACACCCCCACAACCACACTCTCAAACAATTTCCGACCCTCACAACCACGCTCTCACACAACACACCCCCACAACCACGCTCTCACGCAACACACCCCCACAACCATGCTCTCACACAACACACCCCCACAACCACGCTCTCACGCAACACACCCCCACAACCACGCTCTCACGCAACACACCCCCACAACCATGCTCTCCCACAACACACCCTCACAACCACGCTCTCACATAATACATCCCCACAACCATGCTCTCACACAACCCACCCCCACAACCACGCTCTCACACAATTTCCGACCCTCACAACCACGCTCTCACACAATACACCCCCACAACCACGCTCTCACACAACACACCCCCAAAACCACGCTCTCACACAACACACTCCCACAACCACGCTCTCACACAATACACCCCCACAACCACGCTCTCCCACAACACACCCCCTCAACCACGCTCTCACGCAACACCCCCCCTCCCCCAACCAAACACACCCCCACAACCACGCTCTCACACAACCTCCCACCCTCACACCTGCACACCCCAGCAGACCGTACCTCGTGATGTTTGATTGTCACAAGCGGTTCCGCGCTTTTGCCCGAGCTGTAACGACATATCTGTCATCCGGAGAATCTGACACTTTCTCCAAATCAGATGTCGCAAAAGTAGGCGTGGCCTATTCCGAATGACAAGGGCGGTCCAATGACGTGGAACGCAGCGATTCTAGTCCTGCATAGATTCCTGAAATTTAAGAGAGTGTTTCTAATATAAAAACTAAGATTTCTGCTCTTGTTTTTAATGAATCTATTCGCGTGTCTGGGTTTATACAAGGCCTGGCTTAACGATTCTTCACTAGGTCATCGCGACCAGCGGGCTGTCCTTGTATGTTCGTTGACGTCAACGACAAGACGATCAAGACAGTGGGCTGTCCTTGTCGGATCAGTCAAGTGAACATCAAACAAGTGGGCGGTACCATTCTCCAAGGCCAAACTGTCAAATATTTGTGTCTCTAGAAAATGTTTCTTGTTTGTGTCAAGTGGACATTCGTCTCGGCATTATCATGTATCTCATCTTACATGGCACTTTATAGATAGTTATATTCTGTGTGGCAACATAGATATGAGAGTGAGTAAATGTGACAATGTGTAGATGGCTCTATTCTATGTGGCAACATAGATATTTCAGAGTGGGTGTGGCAGTTGATAGCTGAGTGTATTCTGAGTGTATATATGGGTCGAAGTAGATATATTTGTGAGTAAGTGTGAAAGTTTATAGATAGTTTTATTCTATTTTATGTGGCAAAGTAGATATTTGAGAGAAAGTGTGACAGTTTATATATGGTTTTATTATTTGCTATTTGGCGAAGTAGATATTTGAGAGAAAGTGTGACAGTTTATATATGGTTTTATTATATGCTATGTGACGAAGTAGATATTTGAAAGTAAGTGTGGCTTGTTATATGCTGATTTAAAATATTTAATACAACAAATCGATATTTAAGAATGTGAACTGTGGCAATTTATAAATTGTTGTATTCAAGCCTATGTGACATACCATGTATTTTGTGAGGAGACACTTTATAGATCGTTCTATTTAATTGTACACAATAGATTTTAGTGAGTGGGTGAGCAAGTGAATGAGTGAGTTGTCAGTCAGTCAATCAGTCAATGCGTCAGTGAGTGGGACGCTCAGTAAATGGTTTTGAAGATTGCGTCTAAGTGAGAAGGATTCTGCTATATAAATGTACATTTATTCTACGTGTGCAAAGAAGCCGTAACATATTCTATAAATGTAAAGGGCCTCGGATTTTATATAGTCTATATACGTATAAAGGACATTTTTAAATTACATTATATTAGTGTAAAGGGCCAGTGATTGTTTCTTTATGTGTAAAGGACCCTTGATGTATTATTTAAGAAAGTATAAAGAACCACTTATTTATTCTAAAGGTGTAAATAATTATTGATTTGTTTTATAAGTAAGTGTAAAGAACTACTGATTTATTGTACAGGCGTAAAGGACCCTTTATTTATTATATAAGTAAATATAAAGAACCACTGATTTATTCTACAAGTGTTAAAAGCACTGATTTATTCTACAAGTGTAAAGGGCCTTGATTTATTATTTAAGTAAGTGTAAAGAACCACTGATATATTCTACAAGTGTAAAGGACTACTATATTATTCTACAAGTGAAAAGGACCACTAAATCATTCTACAAGAGTAAAGGACCACAAAATTATTTTACAGATCTAAAGGACCACTGATTACTCTACAAGCGTAAAGAACACTGATTTATTCTACCTGTGAAAAGAACCACTGATTTATTCTACAAGTGTAAAGAACCACTGGTTTATTTTACAAGTGTAAAGAACCACTGATTTATTCTAGAAGTGTAAAGAACCACTGATTTATTCTAGAAGTGTAAAGAACCACTGATTTATTCTACAAGAGTAAAGGACCAAAACTTATTCTATGTGTGTATGGACGCCTGATTAATTGTACAAGCGTGAAGGACCCTTGATTTATTTTATGAGTAAAGGACCCCTGGATTATTGAACTATCTCAAAGCTGATCCACTTCAGTATACGATCTGAGCCAGAAGTATCCTGGAGCTGACAGCACCCTGCGCCATGTTCGGTCCAATCTTCCCATATAACCACCCCCTTGTGGGCCTGGGATTGTCAAGGTCAATGGCTATTGAAGGTCAGTTTCTGCACGTGTTCTCTCTATGTGTGTCTGTCCTTGTAACTATGTGTCTTCTGTTCCCTCCTGTAGAGGAGAAAAAAGAAGCAGTGAAGTTCACGTGGTGAGTCTCACGTGGTGTAGCTCACGTGATGATTTTCACGAAGTGATTTTGACGGGGTGAATATCACGTGTTGATGTTCACGTGATGATGGTCCTATGAAAATGCTTGCGGGGTCGTGACGTGTACAGTTGCACGTGAATGCAGTCTTTGCGCGTGCTGATAATATTTAATCAACTTGCATTATATTAGTGGGAGGAGGTTAGTAAGTGATGAGGTCAAAGAAGGAGGGAGGGGGGGGGGTGAGGTGTGATGTCTGGCTAACGAGACGGTGCTAAAAGGGGGAACGTCTGGTGAATAGATCTTGCTTTTAGTCATCATTAAGGCTACGCGAGGACCTTCTACAGGGCACAGGCGTAGTATAAAGGCTTTCCATATAGCACAAGTGTTGCATGAGGACCTTCTACGTGACACATGTGCTGCATGATGACCTTCTTTGTGATACAGGTGCTACATAATGACCTTCTTTGTGATATTGGTGTTACATGATGACCTTCAACATGGAGCATGTACTGCAGGAGGACCCTTTGTGATACAGGTGCTGCATGAGGACCTTCTAAGTGGCACATGTGCTGCATGAGGACCTTCAACATGGCACATGTGCTGCTTGATGACCTTCTACGTGGCACATTTGCTGCATGAGGACCTTTTTCGTGATACAGGTGCTACATGAGGATCTACGTGACACATGTGCTCAGATAAAGCATGAAGACCTTATACATGGTTAAAGTGTTGCATGAGGATCTTATACATGGATAAAATGTTGCATGAGGACCTTATACATGGTTAAGTGTTGCATGAAGACCTTATACATGGTTAAAGTGTTGCATGATGACCTTATACATGGTTAAAGTGTTGCATGAGGACCTTATACATGGTTAAGTGTTGTAGGAGGACATTATATATGGATAAAGTGTTGCACGAAGGTCTTCTAAATGGCTCAAATGCGCATAAAGATCTTGTACATGGCTAAAGGGACGCACGAAAAACTTGTAAGTGGCTCAAGTGCTGCTTGAGGACCTTATACATGGTTCAAGTGCTACATAAGTACCACATTACATGGTTCAAGTGCTACATAAGTACCACATTACATGGTTCAAGTGCTACATAAGTACCACATTACATGGTTTAAGTGCTACATGAGTACCACATACATGGTTCAAGTGCTAAATGGGTACCACATACATGGTTCAAGTGCTACGTGAGGACCACATACATGGTTCAAGCGCTACATGGGTACCACATGCATGGTTCAAGTGCTACGTGAGGACCACATACATGGTTCAAGTGCTACATGGGTACCACATACATGGTTCAAGTGCTACGTGAGGACCACATACATGGTTCAAGTGCTACATGGGTACCACATACATGGTTCAAGTGCTACGTGAGGACCACATACATGGTTCAAGTGCTACGTGAGGACCACATACATGGTTCAAGTACTACGTGAGGACCACATACATGGTTCAAGTGCTACGTGAGGACCACATATATGGTTCAAGTGCTACGTGAGGACCACATACATGGTTCAAGTGCTACATGGGTACCACATACATGGTTCAAGCACTACGTGAGGACCACATACATGGTTCAAGTGCTACATGGGTACCACATACATGGTTCAAGTACTACGTGAGGATTGTGTACAAAGCTCAAGTGATGCAATAAAACACTACATGACTCAAATATTGCACAAAGATATGTCAGACATCTTAATTTCTGCAATGAAGACAGTAATTGCTTCTTTGCTGAAAAAGACACTAGACTGAAAGAACGGTGCATGAAGAAGCTGTACATGGCTCTAGTGTTAGATGAAGACCTGTTACGTTGTTCTTGTGCTTCGTGAAGACCTTGCAGATGGCGGAATTGCTGCACGAAGATCTTGCATGAGGAGCATGTGCTACTTGAAGACTTTAGTGCTGCATGAAGATTTTGTACGTGGTTCAAGTGCTACAAATGCACCACAACGCTCTAGAGCAACACTAAGACACTGTCCAATGGCCTAAAGTTACACGATGACACCCCAATGGCCTGAAGCTACACAAAGACACCCCAACGGCCTAGAGCTACACGAAGACACCCCAACGGCCTAGAGCTACACGAAGACACCCCAACGGTCTAAAACTACACGAAGACACTTCAACACTTTAAAGCTACAGGAAGACACTCCAACGCTCTAAAACTACATGAAGATACTCCAATACTGTAGAGCTACAAGAAGACACTTCAACACTCTAAAGCTACACGAAAATACTCCAACACTGTAGAGCTACAAGAAGACACTTCAACGCCTTATAGCTCCAAAAATTAACTTCAACACTCAAAAGCTACACGAAGATAATCCAACATTCTAGAGCTACAAGAAGATACGCCAGCGCCCAAGAGCTACACGTAGACACCCCAATGCTCTAAAACTGCAGTAAGACGCTACCCAATGCCCTGTAGCTACGCGAGGACACTGTGCAAGACTGCAGACTACACACAAGACTTTCCTCTCCCACCTTTGCGGCTTGTCTGTACTAGTTCATGTTGTTGTTTCCAGAACTGATGGCTAGATGCTAGGGTTTCCATTTGTTGTGTTTTTTTGTTTTGTTTTTGTTCAATATTTATTTTTAGTAATTTATTGAATGGCCAGTAAATATGATTAGATGTTCTTGTTGCCGACTAGAGAGCAATTAGGTTATTAACTCATGGTTGAGATTCTCTTGTTGCCGACTAGAGAGCAATTAGGTTATTAGCTGATGGTTGAGAAGCTCTTGTTGCAGACTAGAGAGCAATTAGGTTATTAGCTGATGGTTGAGAAGCTCTTGTTGCAGACTAGAGAGCAATTAGGTTATTAGCTGATGGTTGAGAAGCTCTTGTTGCAGACTAGAGAGCAATTAGGTTATTAGCTGATGGTTGAGAAGCTCTTGTTGCAGACTAGAGAGCAATTAGGTTATTAGCTGATGGTTGAGAAGCTCTTGTTGCAGACTAGAGAGCAATTAGGTTATTAGCTGATGGTTGAGAAGCTCTTGTTGCAGACTAGAGAGCAATTAGGTTATTAGCTGATGGTTGAGAAGCTCTTGTTGCAGACTAGAGAGCAATTAGGTTATTAGCTGATGGTTGAGAAGCTCTTGTTGCAGACTAGAGAGCAATTAGGTTATTAGCTGATGGTTGAGAAGCTCTTGTTGCAGACTAGAGAGCAATTAGGTTATTAGCTGATGGTTGAGAAGCTCTTGTTGCAGACTAGAGAGCAATTAGGTTATTAACTGATGGTTGCGATTCTCTTGTTGCCGACTATAGAGCAATTAGGTTATTAACTGATGGTTGAGATTCTCTTGTTGCCGACTAGAGAGCAATTAGGTTATTAACTGATGGTTGAGATTCTCTTGTTGCCGACTAGAGAGCAATTAGGTTATTAGCTGATGGTTGAGATTCTCTTGTTGCCGACTAGAGAGCAATTAGGTTATTAGCTGATGGTTGAGAAGCTCTTGTTGCAGACTAGAGAGCAATTAAGTTATTAGCTGATGGTTGAGAAGCTCTTGTTGCAGACTAGAGAGCAATTAGGTTATTAGCTGATGGTTGAGAAGCTGTTGTTGCAGACTAGAGAGCAATTAGGTTATTAGCTGATGGTTGAGAAGCTCTTGTTGCAGACTATAGAGCAATTAGGTTATTAACTGATGGTTGAGACTCTCTTGTTGCCGACTAGAGAGCAATTAGGTTATTAACTGATGGTTGAGATTCTCTTGTTGCCGACTAGAGAGCAATTAGGTTATTAGCTGATGGTTGAGATTCTCTTGTTGCCGACTAGAGAGCAATTAGGTTATTAGCTGATGGTTGAGAAGCTCTTGTTGCAGACTAGAGATCAATTAGGTTATTAGCTGATGGTTGAGAAGCTCTTGTTGCAGACTAGAGAGCAATTAGGTTATTAGCTGATGGTTGAGAAGCTCTTGTTGCCGACTAGAGAGCAATTGGGTTACTAGCTGATGGTTGAGAAGCTCTTGTTGCAGACTAGAGAGCAATTAGGTTATTAGCTGATGGTTGAGAAGCTCTTGTTGCAGACTAGAGAGCAATTAGGTTATTAGCTGATGGTTGAGAAGCTCTTGTTGCAGACTAGAGAGCAATTAGGTTATTAGCTGATGGTTGAGAAGCTCTTGTTGCAGACTAGAGAGCAATTAGGTTATTAGCTGATGGTTGAGAAGCTCTTGTTGCAGACTAGAGAGCAATTAGGTTATTAGCTGATGGTTGAGAAGCTCTTGTTGCAGACTAGAGAGCAATTAGGTTATTAACTGATGGTTGAGAAGCTCTTGTTGCAGACTAGAGAGCAATTAGGTTATTAGCTGATGGTTGAGAAGCTCTTGTTGCAGACTAGAGAGCAATTAGGTTATTAGCTGATGGTTGAGAAGCTCTTGTTGCCGACTATAGAGCAATTAGGTAATTAACTGATGGTTGATATTCTCTTGTTGCCGACTAGAGAGCAATTAGGTTTTTAGCTGATGGTTAGGCGTTCTTTTTGCAAACTAGAGAGCAATTAAGTTATTAGCTGATGGTTAGG
Source organism: Ariolimax columbianus (assembly GCA_036924085.1). Lineage (NCBI taxonomy): Eukaryota > Metazoa > Mollusca > Gastropoda > Stylommatophora > Arionidae > Ariolimax > Ariolimax columbianus. Next base: position 64,591,353 of record JAVGWX010000005.1, on the reverse strand, counting down.
CGTTCTTTTTGCAAACTAGAGAGCAATTAAGTTATTAGCTGATGGTTGAGATATTCTTGTTGCAGACTAGAGAGCAATTAGGTTATTAGCTGATGGTTAGACGTTCATTTTGCATAGTGGAGAGCAATTAGGGTATTCGCTGATAGATGTTCTTTTGACAGACAAATGAGCAATTAGGGTCTGATCTGATGGTTAGATGTTCTTTTGACAGACAAGAGAGAAATTAGGGTCTGATCTGATGGTTAGATGTTCTTTTGACAGACTAAAGAACACATGTATAACGATGAGAAATCAGAATGATAGAAACAATTACTATTGTTAGAAACAATGAAGTCTGTTGGGAAAAAAGGGGATATGGTAATGCTATATTTCTTTCTTTTGATTGTCCTGTTTTCTGTTGATCACCTTATTTTCTTCGTGGATTATTCTGTTTTCTCTGTTGGAATATTGATATCTGCTAATTGACAATCTTGTCTTCTCTGCAGATAGTCGCGTCTCATTTCTTGATTTTCTAGTCTTCCCTGCTCTTGATCATTTTCTTTGTTGACCATCTTATTGTCTCTGTTGATCATCTCATTTTCTTTGTTGACCATCTTATTGTCTCTGTTGATCATCTCATTTTCTTTGTTGACCATCTTATTGTCTCTGTTGATCATCTCATTTTCTTTGTTGACCATCTTATTGTCTCTGTTGATCATCTCATTTTCTTTGTTGACCATCTTATTGTCTCTGTTGATCATCTCATTTTCTCTGTTGGTCATCTTATTGTCTCTGTTGATCATCTCATTTTCTTTGTTGACCATCTTATTGTCTCTGTTGATCATCTCATTTTCTTTGTTGACCATCTTATTGTCTCTGTTGATCATCTCATTTTCTCTGTTGGTCATCTTATTGTCTCTGTTGATCATCTCATTTTCTTTGTTGACCATCTTATTGTCTCTGTTGATCATCTCATTTTCTTTGTTGACCATCTTATTGTCTCTGTTGATCATCTCATTTTCTTTGTTGACCATCTTATTGTCTCTGTTGATCATCTCATTTTCTTTGTTGACCATCTTATTGTCTCTGTTGATCATCTCATTTTCTTTGTTGACCATCTTATTGTCTCTGTTGATCATCTCATTTTCTTTGTTGACCATCTTATTGTCTCTGTTGATCATCTCATTTTCTTTGTTGACCATCTTATTGTCTCTGTTGATCATCTCATTTTCTTTGTTGACCATCTTATTGTCTCTGTTGATCATCTCATTTTCTTTGTTGACCATCTTATTGTCTCTGTTGATCATCTCATTTTCTTTGTTGACCATCTTATTGTCTCTGTTGATCATCTCATTTTCTTTGTTGACCATCTTATTGTCTCTGTTGATCATCTCATTTTCTTTGTTGACCATCTTATTGTCTCTGTTGATCATCTCATTTTCTCTGTTGGTCATCTTATTGTCTCTGTTGATCATCTCATTTTCTTTGTTGACCATCTTATTGTCTCTGTTGATCATCTCATTTTCTTTGTTGACCATCTTATTGTCTCTGTTGATCATCTCATTTTCTCTGTTGGTCATCTTATTATCTATTTTGATTATCTTATTGTATCTGTTGTTCATCTTATTATCTATGTTGATCAACTTACTGTCTTTATTGATCGTAAGAGGCGACTAACTGTGTGACATGGCATAACACCAGACACGATTAGCTGGTTTGTTTAGAGCAGCATAGATGGCGCCTAACAGGCTGCGAGTCTACTTTGCTCTAGTGTTTAAGTCTATTAAGACGAACTCACACATCTGTTAACCACCTAACGCAGCGGAGTATTAAGCTGCTCAAGCCTAGCTCGCTAAGCAGGAAATCCATCTCCCAGCTATATCCAGCTCATACCAGAGCTGAGACCTGCACATGGGCATCTGCCCCTGTAGAAGTACAGGTCGACTAAGAACTAATAACTGTCTCTGTTGATCGTCGCATTGTCTATGTTGATTATCTTACTGTCTCTGTTGATCATCGTATTGTCTCTGTTGATCATGACATTGTCTCTGTTGATCATCGTATTGTCTCTATAGATCATCTTATTATCTCTGTTCATCATTTTATTGTTTCTGTTAGTCATCTTGTTTCCTCTCTTGATCAATGTTGTTCTGTTATTAACTTAATTTTCTATGTTGATCATCTTGTTTTCTCTGTTGATCATCTTTTCTATGTTGATCATCTTGTTTTCTCTGTTGATCATCTTTTCTATGTTCATCATCTTGTTTTCTCTGTTGATAATCGTGTTTTCCCTGATGATAATCATTTTTCTCTGTTGATCATCTTGTTTTCTCTATTGATCATCTTGTTTTATCTGTTGATCTACTTTATTCCTGATCATCTTGTTTTCTCTGTTGATCATCTTTGTTTTATCTGCTGATCATCCTGTTGTATTGTTGATCATCTTGTTTGTTGATCATCTTGTTTTTTCTGTTGATCATCTTGTTTTCTCTGTTGATCATCTTGTTTTCTCTGTTGATCATCTTGTTTTCTCTGTTGATCATCTTGTTTTCTCTGTTGATCATCTTGTTTTCTCTGTTGATCATCTTGTTTTCTCTGTTGATCATCTTGTTTTCTCTGTAGATCATCTTATGGTTTTTGCTGATCTTATTCTTCTGCACTTATTATAACAATCCCTCAGCTCTATTATTTCTTTTCTGTCATTCTTATCTAACGGTCAATTTTTTTACTTCTTCTACAATCTCGTCACTTTTGCTCTCCTACATTTTTGTCTTTGTAATTTCCTTTCATCGACCCAGTAAATTCAGTAATTTCAATGCTGCTTGTTTTGTGAATAATCTGGTTTGTTTTGTGATAATATCTATGTTTGTTTTGTAACAATACATCAGTTTGTTTTATCATAATATCTATGTCTGTTTTGTAAAAATACATCAGTTTGTTTTATGATATCTATGTCAGTTTTGTAATAATACATCAGTTTGTTTTATGATAATATCTATGTTTTGTAACAAAACATCGGTTTGTTTTATGATAAAATCGATGTCTGTTTTGTGACAATATCTATGTCTGTTTTGTAACAATACATCAGTTTGTTTTATGATAATATCTATGTCTGTTTTGTAACAATACATCAGTTTGTTTTATGACAATATCTATGTCTGTTTTGCGACAATGCACCAGTTTGTTTTGTGACAATGCGTCAGTTTCTTTTGTAACAATTCTATCTCACGTTCAATGTTTTATACAACTTTAAGACAATTCTATCTCACGTTCAATGTTTTATACAACTTTAAGACAATTCTATCTCACGTTCAATGTTTTATACAACTTTAAGACAATTCTATCTCACGTTCAATGTTTGATACAACTTTAAGACAATTCTATCTCACGCTCAATGTTTGATACAACTTTAAGACAATTCTATCTCACGTTCAATGTTTTATACAACTTTAAGACAATTCTATCTCACGTTCAATGTTTTATACAACTTTAAGACAATTCTATCTCACGTTCAATGTTTTATACAACTTTAAGACAATTCTATCTCACGTTCAATGTTTGATACAACTTTAAGACAATTCTATCTCCCGCTCAATGTTTGATACAACTTAGACAATTCTATCTCACGCTCAATGTTTGATACAACTTAGACAATTCTATCTCACGCTCAATGTTTGATACAACTTAGACAATTCTATCTCACGCTCAATGTTTGATACAACTTAGACAATTCTATCTCACGCTCAATGTTTGATACAACTTAGACAATTCTATCTCACGATCAATGTTTTATACAACTTAGACAATTCTATCTCACGCTCAATGTTTGATACAACTTAGACAATTCTATCTCACGCTCAATGTTTGATACAACTTTAAGACAATTCTATCTCACGCTCAATGTTTGATACAACTTTAAGACAATTCTATCTCACGCTCAATGTTTGATACAACTTTAAGACAATTCTATCTCACGCTCAATGTTTGATACAACATTAAGACACCTACCTCAATCGCATGCATTCTTAGCGACAGCATTTAGACAATTCAACCTTATTCACACAAGCTTAAATACAACTTTAGGACAATTCTTTTTCATAGACACACGCTTAAGACAATTCTCTTTGACGCACAAAGGTCTAGAAACAACTTTAAAACAATTGTCGCACACACATAAGCTTGGTGACAACTTTAAGTCACACACACACACACACACACACAAGCTTTGTGACAACTTTAAGTCACACACACACATACACACACACAAGCTTTGTGACAAATTTAAGTCACACACACACATATGCTTAGTGACAACTTTAACTCTCTCTCTCTCACACACACACACACACACACATGCTTTGTGACAACTTTAAGACCATTCTGTCTCACACGCACACGTTTCTTTGAAACACTTGAGGACAAGTCGAACACCCACACAAGCTATGGGACAGCACTAAGATAATTTTCTCTCACCTAAACACCCTTTAAGACAATTCTCTCAATCACAAGCTTAGAAAAAAGTGAAGATATTTTTTTTTCTTCACAATAATAAAGCCAACTTGACGATAAGTATCTCCCACACACTCACAAGCAAAGAGCCAACTTGAAGGGAAAAGAAAATTATATCCTACACACAAGAATAAGGACAACGAGAAGATAATTACCTTTATAACACATACACACACACAAGAATAAGGACAACGAGAAGATAATTATCTTTATAACACATACACACACACAAGAATAAGGACAACGAGAAGATAATTACCTTTATAACACATACACACACACAAGAAAAGAGCCAACTTGAAGACAAGTATCTCCCACACACACAAGCAAAAAGCCAATTTGAAGAGAATTATATTCCACACCCACACACACACACAAGCAAAGAGCCAGCTTTAAAGACAAGTATCTCCCACACACACACGAGAAAAGAGCCAACCTGGAACGAATTATCTCCCACACGCACACAAGCAGAGCCAACTTGAAGACAAGTATCTCCCACACACACAAGCAAAGAGCCAACCTGGAGAGAATTATCTCCCACACACACAAGCAAAGAGCCAACCTGAAGGGAATTATCTTCCACACACACAAGCAAAGAGCCAGCTTGAAGACATGTATCACCCACACAAGCAAAGAGCCAACCTGGAGCGAATTATCTCCTACGCACACAAGCAAAGAGCCAACCTGGAGCGAATTATCTCCCACCCACACAAGCATTTAGCACCAACCTGAAGAGAATTATCTTCCACACACACAAGCAAAGAGCCAGCCTGGAGCGAATTATCTCCCACGCACACAAGCAAAGAGCCAACCTGGAGCGAATTATCTCCCACCCACACAAGCAAAGAGCCAACCTGGAGCGAATTATCTCCCACGCACACAAGCAAAGAGCCAACCAAGAGCGAATTATCTCCCACCCACACAAGCATTTAGCACCAACCTGAAGAGAATTATCTTCCACACACAAGCAAAGAGCCAGCCTGGAGCGAATTATCTCCCACCCACACAAGCAAAGAGCCAACCTGAAGAGAATTATCTCCCACCCACACAAGCAAAGAGCCAGCTTGAAGACATGTATCACCCACACAAGCAAAGAACCAACCTGGAGCGAATTATCTCCCACCCACACAAGCAAAGAGCCAACCTGGAGCGAATTATCTCCCACCCACACAAGCATTTAGCACCAACCTGAAGAGAATTATCTCCCACCCACACAAGCAAAGAGCCAACCTGGAGCGAATTATCTCCCACCCACACAAGCAAAGAGCCAACCTGGAGCGAATTATCTCCCACCACACAAGCAAAGAGCCAACCTGGAGCGAATTATCTCCGACCCACACAAGCAAAGAGCCAACCTGGAGCGAATTATCTCCCACCCACACAAGCAAAGAGCCAACCTGGAGCGAATTATCTCCCACCCACACAAGCAAAGAGCCAACCTGGAGCGAATTATCTCCCACCCACACAAGCATTTAGCACCAACCTGAAGAGAATTATCTCCCACCCACACAAGCAAAGAGCCAACCTGGAGCGAATTATCTCCCACCCACACAAGCAAAGAGCCAACCTGAAGAGAATTATCTCCCACCCACACAAGCAAAGAGCCAGCTTGAAGACATGTATCACCCACACAAGCAAAGAGCCAACCTGGAGCGAATTATCTCCCACCCACACAAGCATTTAGCACCAACCTGAAGAGAATTATCTCCCACCCACACAAGCAAAGAGCCAACCTGGAGCGAATTATCTCCCACCCACACAAGCAAAGAGCCAACCAAGAGCGAATTATCTCCCACCCACACAAGCAAAGAGCCAACCTGGAGCGAATTATCTCCCACCCACACAAGCAAAGAGCCAACCTGGAGCGAATTATCTCCCACCCACACAAGCATTTAGCACCAACCTGAAGAGAATTATCTCCCACCCACACAAGCAAAGAGCCAATCTGGAGCGAATTATCTCCCACCCACACAAGCAAAGAGCCAACCTGGAGCGAATTATCTCCCACCCACACAAGCAAAGAGCCAACCTGGAGCGAATTATCTCCCACCCACACAAGCAAAGAGCCAACCTGGTGCGAATTATCTCCCACCCACACAAGCATTTAGCACCAACCTGAAGAGAATTATCTCCCACCCACACAAGCAAAGAGCCAACCTGGAGCGAATTATCTCCCACCCACACAAGCAAAGAGCCAACCTGGAGCGAATTATCTCCCACCCACACAAGCAAAGAGCCAACCTGGAGCGAATTATCTCCCACCCACACAAGCAAAGAGCCAACCTGGAGCGAATTATCTCCCACCCACACAAGCATTTAGCACCAACCTGGAGCGAATTATCTCCCACCCACACAAGCATTTAGCACCAACCTGTTCTCTGCATGTCTGGAGTCGACGATGAGACATTGCGACTGGAGCCAGTACGGCATCAACATGAAATGGGCGACTACTCAACCACCTAAGATCCGCTGGCGATATCACACTTATCACAGAGACACCAGCCGAAGCGACACCGATGTTAGCATCACTGGAAGCGGAGTGCCATAAAACAGGCCTCACAATAATTATAGAAAAAAACCAAAGCTATGCGCAACCGTTTTGCGGAGCCTAATCCCGTATCCCTAAATAACGCACCATTGGAGGATGTCGATGAATACATCCACCTCGGCCGACTCCTCAACATGGAAAATAACCTGAAGCCTGAGGTTGCAGGCTGGGCAGCCTTCAATTCGATAAAGTCGGCAACAGACGCCACAAGAGACCCCAGACTGCGGGCTGACATATTCGACTCAGTGGGGCTACCAGCGCTATGCTACGGATGGGAAACCTGGTCTCTGACAAAAGCCATGGAGAACCAGCTAAGGAGAACACATGCCTCGCTCGATGGGAATATCACTTAGGCAACAGCGCCAGATGGGCGTACACAACAGTGACATACGGGCAATGTTACACGTCAATGATGTCATCCAACTTGCCAACAACTACAAGCACCGCTAGGCTGTCGACGTAGTCTGAAGCCCACGCGGCAAAAAATGACTTCCTGCCAGAAACCCCCCCCCCCCCCCCCCTCACTAGATGACAAGATTCGTTCTAGCTGCACAATATTAGCCATCCATTGGACAACCCGTGTTCAAGGCGGAATCGACTGGAAACCGATACAAGCACAAAACTAAAAAAATATAACATTGCTCTATTCCAGCCCGCTAAGCAGAGAAATGCACCCGGCTACTACCAACTCGCACAAGAATTGAAACCTCCACATGGGCTAACGCCCTTGTAGATGCACAGGTCCACTAAGGCTAAGACACACAAGCATCGAGCCAGCTTGAAGAGAATGATCTTCCACACAAAAGACCATAGAGCCAACCTAAAGAGAATTATCACCCACACACATAAGCTTAGAGGCAACTTGAAGAGAATTATCTCCCACACACATAAGCTTAGAGGCAACTTGAAGAGAATTATCTCCCACACACATAAGCTTAGAGGCAACTTGAAGAGGATTATATCCCACACACATAAGCTTAGAGACAACTCAAAGACAAGTATCTTCCACACACACACACACACATACACACACGCCTAGAGACAACTTTAGGACGATTCCCTCACCTACACACACGTCTATGGACAACTTTAAGACACTTGTATCTCTCTCTCTCTCGCTCTCTCTCTCTCTCCCTCTCTCTCTCACAAACACACATACGTCTAGAGACAACATTAAGACAATTATGTCTCACACACATACTTAAAGTCAACTAAAATTCCTTTTTTTTCACACACACACAAGCTTTTGGTCAACTTTAAGACAATTCTCTCACACGCATTCAAGCTTAGAGATACCTTTGAGACACTTCTCAGATGTACACCAGATGAAAGGCCACTTTAAGGCGGATCTCAGAAGTACATCACACAAGGGGCCCAATTAATGCAATTATCGGAGGCGGCCGATATTTGAATGGAGTAAAGCGAGACACATCCGATGAGTGATCTCTTTAAAACTTTTCAGAGGTTCAGCAATGCCTGGAGACATTACGGCACTTAACTGAGGCAGAACATGTTAGACTGGCATAACGTGCGTTAGGAAAATGAGACACCTAGAAAGAGAGCGATATGACAGCAAAGAAGAGGCCACTGAAAGACGTTTGTCAGAGACATACACGATCACCGTTCACATTCAGACAATTATCAGAGTCCCACCAGTTGATAGTCAACATAAAGACAATTCATAGAGACACACCAAATTAGTGACCACTTAAGACAATTCACAGAGACACACCAAATTAGTGACCACTTAAGACAATTCATAGAGACACACCAAATTAGTGACCACTTTAAGATAATTCTTAGAGGCACACCAAATGAGAGATCACTAAAGACAATTCTCAGATAACTGTGAACATACACCTACAAAAGTATGCGCTGATATTGTTGACCTATGTCTATGTTTATGGTCACGCATACATTTCTCAATTACCTCCCTTAACAGTTTCACACAATATTTTCACTATCTTTGATTCATATCAGTTTGTTGACTGCAATCCAACATTGTTGTTGCTTTTCTGGTATGAATATGTGTTTGCTTTATTTTTCAAATGATTATTATTTGCCGATGGCGCGTCTTAGTTGGAATTATGCTCTTCGTATATGTGGGAGAGAGAACTGCTTTAAGCTTTGATTACATGTAGGATGGCGGGGATGCTGCTGAAGTGGGAAGACCAGAGGTGTAGGTCAATGCTGGGAGGTAATCGTCTAAGAGGATTCGGGTGGTTGAGGGATATACCCTGACGCAAAGATAAATTAGCAAGTGGTGTAGTCGCCAGAGCATGGGGCGAGTCACGTATGGTTTCAGCGGATTGCTGGTTGAGTAGGGACAGTAGCTGTGCACTGAAGCCCGTCACAAAATGACTTTGAGGTGCCGGATCAAAGCCCGACGCTCGCAATGGGGGCTGGTCCTGTCTAAGGCGAGCCGACCTCACAACACGCGTGGGGCGCCGCGTGAGGTACTCGTGTTGTCCAGCACGAAGCGCAACTCTTCCCAGTAACCAACAGGGGGGTTCGAGCGTATACCTGGTTGTGTGAGCGACAAGAGTAGGGCCGTACTTTGCGGTCTCGTTGATAATCAGTTATATTATAGGGGGACCATACGTGAGCAATTGAATCATAGACTCACCTTGTGTCTTCTACCCCCAGTTTGTGGTCAGAAACAAACAAGGAAATGGTGTGATCATCAGACATGTGGCTTTGTTCAGCGGTCATCGTTATCGATGGTCTGGCTGTTATGATTGCTGGGTTAAGATCGTCTTGGTGGTGCAGTTCATCAGTTACAAACTTAAACGTCTTGGTGGTGCAGTTCATCAGTCACAAACTTAAACGTCTTGGTGGTGCAGTTCATCAGTCACAAACGTAAACGTCTTGGTGGTGCAGCTCATCAGTCACAAACTTAAATGTCTTGGTGGTGCAGTTCTTTAGTTACAAATTTAAACGTCTTGATGGTGCAGTTCATCAGTCACAAACGTAAACGTTTGGTGGTACAGCTCATCAGTCACAGACGTAAACGTCTTGGTGGTGCAGTTCATCGGTCACAGACGTAAACGTCTTGGTGGTGCAGTTCATCAGTCACAAACTCACAGAAAACTTGAAAATGTAAAAAATACGTGTACCGGAACCAGAACATATTGTAGGCTATTTTTAGCATCCGCCAACCTCGCGGTAACACGTAACCAACTGTAAAATGTCGACGCGTATTCCATATTTCCGCCTCTTGTTTCAAATGATTTCTTTGTTTGAAAATTCCTATTATCTTTGGATTAGATGAGCAGAACTGAGTATGTGATCATTGAAACCTGTGATACCTAGAGGTAGATTCAGGTAGTAGCAGTCGTAGTGGTAGCTGTTGTAGTAGAAGAGGTTGTTGATGTAACAGTAGTGTTGTTTGTATTAGTTGTAGTATTAGTGGTGGTGGTTGTAGTAGTTGTTGTAGTTGTGGTGGCGGTTGTAGTATTTGTGGTGGCTGTTGTAGCAGTTGTTGTAGTAGTTGTGGTGTTTGAAGTAGTTGTTGTAGCAGTTGTAGTGGTTGTAGTAGTTGTAGTGATGGTTGTAATAGTTGTTGTAGCAGTTGTTGTAGTTCTGGTGGTGGGCGTAGTAATTTTTCTAGTGTTTGTAGTAGTTGTTGTAGTAGGTGTAGTGGTTGTAGTAGTTGTGGTGGTGGTTGTAATAGTGGTTGTAGTAGTTGATGTAGTAGTTGCTGCAGTAGTGGTAGTATTGGTAATAGTTGTTGTAGAAATAGTTATGTTGGTAGTAGTTGGTGTAGTAGTGATGTTTGTAGTAGTTGTTGTAGTAGTGGTGGTGCTGGTAGCAGTTGTTTAGCTGTTGTAGCAGTAGTGATGGTGATAGTAGCTGTTGTAGTATTGGTGTTGCTAATTGTAATAGTAATGATAGTGGTGGATGTAGTGTTGCTAGTAGTGATGGTGATAGTAGCTGTTGTAGTAGTAGTGATGGTGATAGTAGCTGTTGTAGTAGTAGTGATGGTGATAGTAGCTGTTGTAGTATTGGTGGTGCTAGTAGTGATGGTGATGGTATTAAATGGTGTGGTGCTGATAGTTGTCGATTTCTGGTGGTGCTAGTAGTGATAAGAATTATGGTTGTAGTTGTAATAGCAGTTGTTGTAGTGTTTTGTGTTACCTGTGGGGATATTTGTAGTATTAACAGTTGTAGAAGTGGTGTGGGTAGTAGTTACAACAGCATTAGTAGTAGTTGTTGCTGTTTGCAAATGCCCACAATGTGTAGGTTTACTCTTTTGTGCGACCTGAAAAGGACGTTAAGTGGCAGGTTACAGTAGCTTTCCTCACATCCCTAACCATCTTCATCAGTTTTATTAATGCAAGTGTAGTTGTAACAGACGTAGTGAGTTAGCAATTGTTGTAGTTATAGAAGTTCTAGTATTAGTATTTGTAGTAACGACAGTTGTAGTAGTAGTAGTAGTAGATTTGGTAGTAGTGATGGTAGAAGCAGTGGTAGAATAAGGGTAGTAGTGGTGGTGGTAGTTGTTGCAGTTACATTAGTTGAAGTAGTGGTTGTGATTGGCGTAGAAGTGGCGGTAGCAGGGATAGTAGATGTAGGTGTTGTAGCAGCAGTAGTAGTTTAGTAGTTTTTTCAGTTTGTGTGGCTGCCGTAGTCGGGGTTGTTGCTAGGGTAGTGGCTGTAGTAGTAGTGCTGGTAGTGGTTGTAGTTGTTATAGTAATTGTAGTAGGAGTGAAGCTAAATGTTGTTGTACTGTCACTGGAAGTAGTTGCTGTAGTAGTAGTAGTAGTAGTAGTAGTAGTAGTAGTAGTAGTAGTAGTAATAGTAGTAGTGATTTTAGTGGTTGTAGTGGTTGCTGTAGTAGTAGCATTAGTAGTAGTAGTGCTGCTAGTTTTAGTAGTTGTTGTAGTGGTTGCAATTGTTGTCCAGTTACACGTTGTTCCACTGCCACTAGCAGTGGTTGCTGTAGTAGTAGTAGTAGTAGTAGTAGTAGTAGTAGTAGTAGTGATGGCAGTGGTTATAGTTGTTGTAGTGGTAGCAGTGGCTGCTGTAGTAGTAGTAGTAGTAGTAATAGTAGTAGTAGCAGTAGTTGTTGTAGTGGTTGCAGTTGTTGTCCAACTACATGTTGTTGCACTGTCACTAACAGTGTTTGCTGTAAATGTGGTAGATGTGTCTACTGTGTCGGTGGTAGTAGTGGTTGTAACATGTCTGTCTAGAACAACCTGCACGCCTCCTCCCCTACATCTTGGCTAACGAAACAACTCAGAAGCGTGACTAATGAAGGCTTGAAATGAATGTCTCGGCACACCGTCCCACTAGACGAGACTTGACATAAATGAGGGCACCTTTCACTGCTTCAGTCCCACACTAGCCTGGTACCAAACAGAGCTAAGCCTAAACAGGCTTTAGATATAGGCTACACTTGAATATATCTCTCTCTCTCTCTCTCTTTCTCTCTCTCTTTCTCTCTCTCTCTCTCTCACTCTCTCTCACCCCTCTGAACTAATGTCAGCCATCAAACACTTGTGGAAGGAGTAGTAATTGCCAGTAGATTGCTTTCTTCCACGAGAAACTGTATTGCCATATATAAAACCTTGAGCTGACGGCTGCCTTTATTGGAGCCATAAACGTTGTAGAAGAAGAACAACAAGACGAAGACAATAATGATGATTATAATGATGATGAGTTAAATGTTGGCAACAGTCTTTAACAGCGAACTGGAACTGAGCAACTTTTGCTCAATATTGACGTCACCAGGGGGAAATGCCTGCACAGGACCGCACCGACTGGCGCACTGCCTTAGCACAACGGGATCACATTGCAGAGAAAGTGCACTATCCTACAGCACAGATTGTACAACAACCCAAGTGCCGACTCCATCTATGTGTCGTCTGTGTGTGGTAATGCCTCCAGTGCCAGGACATGATTTTTACGGCCGTATTCTATCACATACGACAACTCTAGCCTGGCACTGTCGCCATCTTCGATTCAGACCGGCATCTATCATCAACAGGCGGTGCCAAATCTGAATGACTTCCTAGTTGTGTTAGGCGAGGTGACTTCTAATAAATCATTTCCATCAGCATTTGTCATAAAACCAGAATTGTTTTACAAACTTCCGGTCATCTGATCTGGTCCTGTCACATGACATGTCAGTAAAACTCAACCCTAATATAGCGTAACAGCCTGTGATCTAGAGAGAAAAAATGGCGGCAAGGCTCGAGAGCGAATGATACAAAGAGAGCACACAGTCAAATATAACAGAAGCATGCTACTCCTTACCAAGGTCAGATCAAGTGACCATATTCAAACTGCGACCCACCCACTTCAACACCTAGGCATCATCTGTTTAACATAGTAGAAGTCGAAACAAAGAAATGTGTCATTGTTGGATGAACATATACATAGATGAATATGTCATGCAAGTCTGTCAACTCCATGAGAAGAGTAGAGCGACAGATGGTACCTTACAACTCAGATGAGGAATTTATGTTTGCTGACGAGAGAATCCTGAGACAAACTAGCAAGTTTATGAGGGAGATAGATGGGGGTTATTTCAGTATAATGAGTGTCCATTGTAGTGAAGATGGCGACGGAATCAGATTTTTACTGGGAAATGTGTTATCGTTTGGCTGTAAAGACCAATTCTGGAACAGCATACTCTGCCACATCCGGGCATACATGGGGGGGGGGGGGGGGGGGGGGGGGGCTGTTGTGCGTTTTGTTTTTTCGGACAGCACGCGTTCGCTGATCCGCCGCGAAGGCTTTATTCTCTGCGATGTGAGCAACTTCTGTGATACTAGCTTGACCAGGTGGATCCGGCTTTGTGCAATCAATTCCTAGGAGGTGACATCAATATTGAAGATTTTCAGAAACACTTTCAGGTTGACTCGTAGCGTTTCTTCTGCCTCCCTTGTTAGCTTCTACCTGATGTGAGCTCATCGTATAACAGCTGCTTGAGGATGCGCTCATCTGGCATGCGAACAACATGTCCCATGGAGCAACATGTCCCATTTTAGCAACATGTCCCATGGAGCAACATGTCCCATGCGAGCAACATATCCCATGCGAACAATATATCCCATGCGAGCAACTTGTCCTATGCTACCAACATGTCCTATGCGAGCAATATTTCCTATGCGAGCAACATGTCCCATGCGACCAACATGTCCCATTCGAGCAACATGCCCCATGCGAGCAACACGCCCCATCCATCTTAGCTGTGCTATTTTCAGAAGTGTATGGATACTCAACATGATGATTTTGCTAAGAATTTCAGAGAATTGTGTCTTACTACCTCATCCTAAGTAACCTACGCAGACAGCTCAAGTTAAAACGATGTAGCTGTCTGGCATGTCTGCTATACACTGTCCATGATGTGCAGGCGTGCAGCAGAATGGATAACACTACAGCACGATATAAGTTTATGTTGGTGTCGACACTGATGCCTTGTCGGCTCCAGTCGTTTGTTTGAAGTCTCCCAAACACAGAGTCCGAGCTGTCAATCTTACTGTTGACCTCCCAGTCGATATGCTCTCCCCTTGTGAGGGTAACTGCCTAGGTATGTGAATTTAGCCACTGCCTGAAGACTAGTTTTGTACAGTTCTTCTTCTTCTTCTGCGTTCAGGTTTTTTTTAAATCATGATAAATCAGCAGTCCTATCGCCAGGATGAAGTCCACAGTCCTATCGCCAAGATGAAGTCCACAGTCCTATCGCCAGGATGAAGTCCACAGTCCTATCGCCAGGATGAGGTCCACAGTCCTATCGCCAGGATGAAGTCCACAGTCCTATCACCAGGATGAAGTCCACAGTCCTATCGCCAGGATGAAGTCCACAGTCCTATCGCCAGGATGAAGTCCACAGTCCTATCGCCAGGATGAAGTCCACAGTCCTATCGCCAGGATGAAGTCCACAGTCCTATCGCCAGGATGAAGTCCACAGTCCTATCGCCAGGATGAAGTCCACAGTCCTTTCGCCATGATGAAGTCCACAGTCTTATCGCCAGGATGAAGTCCACAGTCCTATCGCCATGATGAAGTCCACAGTCCTATCGCTAGGATGAAGTCCACAGTCCTATCGCCAGGATGAAGTCCACAGTCCTATCGCCAGGATGAAGTCCACAGTCCTATCGCTAGGATGAAGTCCACAGTCCTATCGCCAGGATGAAGTCCAGTCCTATCGCCAGGATGAAGTCCACAGTCCTTTCGCCAGGATGAGGTCCACAGTCCTATCGCCAGGATGAAGTCCACAGACCTATTGCCAAGATGAAGTCCACAGTCCTATCGCCAGGATGAAGTCCATAGTCCTTCCAGTTCGGAGCGGTGATCCCATAGTGTTTGTCTCAGTTCTGCTCCATCTGGTCATGTCTGGCATTTTAGTTACTGCAAAGACCATGCCAAAGAGTTTCGGTGCCAGGACACAGCCCTGTTTGACCCCGAGCGTGACTCGGAAGACTACAGACAGTTTTTCTTGTTGTAGTACAGGAGCCAACATGAAATTGGCGGACAGCATTTGGTGGAATATGAGCAGAGAAACAAGAGATAGACCACAACGTTTGAACAAGATAGGTGTGGGGGAGAAGGGGGGAAGGTTATTTAAGGAATAGACTGTACAGTGACCAGAGAAATATGAGGCAGCCCAACACGTTTATGAAAGATTTAGTTATTTGAGGGATAAACTGTAAAATGGACAAGGAAATGGGAAACACACACCAACTTTATGAAGGATTCAGTTATTTGAGGGATAAACTGTATAATGGATTCAGTTATTCAAGGGATAGATTGTGTGATGACCACTGGAACATGAGGGAGATAGTTTGGGATTATATGGGGAAAATATTCGGCAAACCGCCACGTTTATGATTGAGATACGAACGGTATTAGGGATCACGATGCTGAGCAGCGCATGAGCTGCAGTGGTCAGCGACCCATATCTGACTGCTAGAGCCAGGGTCAGCGAACCATAGCTGCCAAGACCCTTCTACACCTCCACGCGGTGATCCTGGATAACAGGCTGCAGCAGGGCAGACTGGCTAAGGAGAAGGGATCGAAGATGGAATGCTAACCCGGTACTAAAAAAATGCTTGCTGAAGTCGGATGTGTTGGACCGAAAGGTGCAAATATCGCAGCCAAGCTGTAAACTATGACACAACGCATTCCGTTCTCTGGACTACATTCTGCTACTTAAGCCCTTTTAGGGTTTGGTAGTGGGAGATTGAGAACGAACGAAGAAGAAGAAGAAGAAGAAGAAGAAGAAGAAGAAGAAGAAGAAGAAGAAGAAGAAGAAGAAGAACGGAATTATTTGGGGGAAATATTAGACAAACCGTCACGTTTATGAGGAAAAAAGACGCCTTTTTTTAAGGATAAGCTTACAGTGAAGAATAAAACGTGAGAGAGTCTACCACGTTTATAAAGGAAATAGTAACGATTATTTGAGGGCGAACTAGAAAGAGGTCAAACTTCCTTTGAGTTATGATGACATTAGGTCCAGGTGAGAGAAAGGTGGTGACCCTGTGTCATTTGTTCTCTACACCGTTGTATTTGTCCTGTCTGTCCATTTATGTCGTTAGAGGCGTGGGGAGGTACAATTTTTTTATACATGCCATCTCAATCATTAGGCAATCCAAGTCGTCGGTGTTGTACACATGCAATAATCTTCTGTGCGTTATTTGCTTGACCATTGTTTTATGTTTCATGTCAATCCTTGAATCTGTGACGTTTATTTTACACTGTAAATCAATCTGGGTTTTTTTTGGTTTTGCAGTGGTTAAACTGCTGTTTTTGTGTTGTTTGCTCAAACAGGGCGTATGTTTGGAGTCATTTTGGCATTGCTATCTTCTTAATTTTATTTAGTAGTCATTTTGTTTCTGTACATATTTTTCTCTCTTCTAATGCGTTTCTCTATCTGTTTGCCTGATTTCTCTCTCTTTCTCCCGCTCTATCTTTTTATGTCTCCCTCCATTTGTATGTTTTGTATATGTACGTAAATCTGCGTATATGTTCGTTGGTATGCGTGTGTGGGTATGTATGTGGCTGTATTTGTGTACGTGTGTATGTATGACTAGGCATGAGACAGACAATGGGAGGAAGTCCGTGTGTGTCAGACAGACATTGTGAAGAGTCTCCTGCTGAGTCGTGCGGGCAGTTTCTGTGCCAGCCCCAAGAGACTCGCGAAAGAAACTAACTGCCAAGCCTTCTCACCTGATTCCCGCTGCGCTGTCTTCGTGACTGTGGCCCAGCAACGGGCATAGAACGAGCTGTTTGTTCCTGATGGAAGGCCGGACATTAGCATATAGAGAGAGGTACCACAGACACGAGATGGCAGGCCTCAGTTTGACTTCTCCATGACCAGGCATAACTCAACTCGTCAGACTGAAAAACAATTTGATACGCTTTTTGCGGCACTCAACTTAACATCCCCGCCCCCTTCCCTCGCAGCAACTCTGAGGTGTGGATATTAGTTGACTTGATAGGACCACTAGTGACCTTTGCCAAAACATCATGAGCCGTGCCGTAGACAACTATGTCTACCCGGCTCCTGGTTCTTGATATTAATTCACCTATTCCATATGTATTTCTTCACAGCAAATCCCATGGTCTAATACCAGCACATAAAGGATAGTACTACCCTACACATCATTCAATCAATTAAAACCTTTCAGCTCCCTGTGGACTATTTGTCTTCGACAAATACACGCCTGTCCTGAATGACCAGCTCCAGCTGCTTCCATTTCGTGCTTGCTTCCCTGTACGATTGTCTTAAGCTCTATTCTACCGACGTGTTCGTGCCTTGGTAATTACATGTTACAAAAGGCAACTAAGCAGGATTGTGAATGGATTGGTAATCGCTTGGGTCCAGTAACATGATGGGTCCAGTAACATGATGGGTCCAGTAACATGATGGGTCCAGTAACATGATGGGTCCGGTAACATGATGGGTCCAGTAACATGATGGGTCCAGTAACATGATGGGTCCAGTAACATGATGGGTCCAGTAACCTCATGGATCTGGTAACCCAGTGGGTCTAGGAACATAGTGGGTCTGGTAACCTCATGGGTCTGGTAACTCTATTGGTATGGTGACTTCATGGGTCTAGTAACCTTATGGGTCTAGTAATCCCATGGGTCTAGTAACCAAGTCTGTCTGGTAACCTCATGGGTCTGGTAGCCTCATGGGTCTGGTATCCTCATGGTTCTGGTAACATAGTGGGTCTGGTAACCTCATGGGTCTGGTAACCTCTTGGGTCTGGTAACCTCATGGGTCTGGTTACCTCATGGGTCTGGTAACCTCGTGGGTCCAGTAACCTAGTGGGTCTGGTAACATCGTGGGTCTGGTAACCTCATGGTTCTGGTAACCTCATGGGTCTAGTAACCTAGTGGGTCTGGTAACCTCATGGGTCTGGTAACCTAGTGGGTTTGGGAACCTCATGGGTCTGGTAACCTCATTGGTCTAGTAACCTCATGGATCTGGTGACTTCATAGGTCTGGTAAACTCACGGGTCTGGTAACCTCATGGATCTGGTAACCTCATGGGTCTGGTAACCCCATTGGTCTGGTAACCTCATGGGTCTGGTAACCTAGTGGGTCTGGTAACCTCATGGATATGGTAACCTAATGGGTCTAGTAACCTAGTGGGTCTGGTAACCTTATGGATCTGGTAACCTCATGGGTCTGGTAACCTAGTGGGTCTGGTAACCTCTTGGGTCTGGTAACCTCATGGGTCTGGTAACCCCATGGGTCTGGTAACCCCATGGGTCTGGTAACCTCATGGGTCTGGTAACCCCATTGGTCTGGTAACCTCATGGGTCTGGTAACCTAGTGGGTCTGGTAACCTCATGGATCTGGTAACCTAATGGGTCTAGTAACCTAGTGGGTCTGGTAACCTTATGGATCTGGTAACCTCATGGGTTTGGTAGCCTCATGGGTCTGGTAACCTAATGGGTCTAGTAACCTAGTGGGTCTGGTAGCCTCATGGGTCTGGTAGCCTCATGGGTCTGGTAGCCTCATGGGTCTAGTAACCTAGTGGGTCTGGTAGCCTCATGGGTCTGGTAGCCTCATGGGTTTGGTAGCCTCAGATGCTTCCTATATTTTTTATCCTGGTAAAACTGATATCCATGATATTGTATGCTTTCCTGTGTCCACATTTCCATCCATGGATGCTTCGTTGTCTCTTAATTCATTTTGTTAGGACAACAAGTTTGGTCCAAAACATATATTTCTCTGTAAGGACAACAAATTTGGTCCAAGACATAGATTTCTCTCTAAGGACAACAAATTTGGTCCTAGACATAAACTTCTCTGTGATAACCACACACTTTGGTCGAGACATCAATATTTATTTAGGTAAAACTAGCATGGGCAGAGACACAGATTGCATCGCCAGGATGGTCAGCTTGTACCAAGTCAACGACATTTGAAGGGGCTTCAAACATAGACCAAGAAAAGTAATATACATATTTGAAAGGGCTTCAAACTTGGACCAATACATAGACATATCTATAAATACCACCAGTCTGGAACAAGGCATAGACATCTCTTAAGAACAAACAACCATCAACAGAACATAAACATATCTGTAAGAACAATCAACCATCAACAGAACATAAACATTTATGTAAGAACAATCAACCATCAACAGAACATAGACATCTCTGTAAGGACAATCAACCTTGCACAGAACATAAACATCTCTGTAAGGACAATTAACCTTGAACAGAACATAAACATCTCTGTAAGAACAATCACCCATCAACAGAACATAAAAATGTATGTAAGAACAATCAACCATCAATAGAACATAGACATCTCTGTAAGGACAATCAACCTTGCACAGAACATAAGACATCTATGTAAGGACAACCAACTTTGAACAAGAAATGAACATCTCTGTAAGGACAACTAACTTTGAGAAAGAAATGGACATCTCTGTAAGGACAATCAACTTTGAGCAAGAAATGTACATCTCTGTAAGGACAACCATCCTTGAGCAAGAAATTGACATCTCTGTAAGGACAACCAACTTTGAGCAAGAAATGGACATATCTGTAAGGACAACCATCCTTGAGCAAGAAATGGACATCTCTGTAAGGAAAACCAACTTTGAGCAAGACATGGACATATCTGTAAGGACAACCAACTTTGAGCAAGAAATGGACATATCTGTAATGACAACCAACTTTGAGCAAGAAATGGACATATCTGTAAGGACAACCAACTTTGAGCAAGAAATGGACATATCTGTAATGACAACCAACTTTGAGCAAGAAATGGACATATCTGTAAGGACAACCAACTTTGAGCAAGAAATGGACATATCTGTAATGACAACCAACTTTGAGCAAGAAATGTACATCTTTTGTAAGGACAACCAACTTTGAGCAAGAAATGGACATCTCTGTAAGGACAACCAACTTTGAGCAAGAAATGGACATCTCTGTAAGGACAACCAACTTTGAAAAGGACATAGACATCTCTGTAAGGACAACCAACTTTTAACACAACATAGAAATCTATGTAAGAACAATTTATAAAACTGGCCACAATCGTTAAACTGGCAATAACTGATAAAACCATATACAATCGATAAAATAGACAACATTCGATAAAACTGGCAACAATCTGTAGAACTATCAACAATCGATAAAATAGGCACCGTTCGATCAGACTGGAAACAATCGATAAAACTGGCAACAATCGATAAATCTGGAAACAATCGTTCCATTGAAAGCAGTCACTGAAGAAGAATACACTCTCATTCCAAATGAACGATTCGTAATGTTGATTAGAAGAGGCTAACGTCTGGTCAGGTAAAACATACTGATTAAACATTTTAGTCAGGGTCAGGCCAAACATACTGATTAAACATTTTATTCAGGGTCAGGCAAAACATACTGATTAAACATTTTAGTCAGGGTCAGGCAAAACATACTGATTATACATTTTAGTTAGGGTCAGGCAGAACATACTGATTAGACATGTTAGTCAGGGTCAGGCAAAATGTTCTGGCCAAGATCCCCAACCGGACTTCCTGGTAGGTCTCTCTAGAAACGGGCTGTTCTGTTTGGCTGCCTGGCTAACAGGGCGGTGTATCGATATGATTCCCACATAGATGAAGCCAGCGTAGCATGATCGCCTGGACGACCCTGGTCCACCTTCATCAGCGCGCTCATGATATGAGGAAAGCTAAGGCAACCTAGCACTTAACGACCTTTCCATAGCGCACAAAAGAGTAAACCAACACTTTGTTGATATTCAACAACAACAATCCACAACTACAACATGTTTTCAACTCGGCCGAACGACGTTGTCATCAGTGACTTGACCAGAAATGTTTTCCGGCTCGAAGAGAAGATACAACCCGCAATAAGTACGCAGAGATTCCACATATACTTTATATCTATCTATCTATCTATCTATCTATCTATCTATCTATCTATCTATCTATCTATCTATCTATCCATCTATCTATCTATCTATCTATCTATCTATCTATATATATATATATTCATCTATCTATCTATCTATCTATCTATATTATCTATCTATCAATCTATTCATCCATCCTCCCATCTAGTCATCCATCTATCTATTCATCTATCTATCTATCTAACTATCTATCTATCTATCTATCTATCTATCTATCTATCTATCTATCTATCTATCCATCTATCTATCTATCTATCTTTCTATCTATCTATCTATCTATCTACCTATCTGCTTATCTATATATCTGTCTATCTATCTACCTATCTATTTATCTATCTATCTATCTATTTATCTATCTTTCTATATATCTATCTATCTATCTATCCATCTATCTATATTATCAATCTATTCATTCATCCTCCCATCTAGTCATCCATCTATATATTCATCCATCTATCTATCTACATATCTATCTACCTGTCTATTTATCTGTCTATTTATCTATCTATCTATCTATATTTTTATCTATCTATCTATCTATCTATATATCTATCTATTCATCTATCTATCTATCCATCTATCTATATTATCTATCTATCAATCTATTCATCTATCCTCCCATCTAGTCATCCATCTATCTATTCATCCATCTGTATATCTATATATCTATCTATATATCTATCTATTCATCTATCTATCTATCTATCCATCTATCTATATTATCAATCTATCAATCTATTCATCCATCCTCCCATCTAGTCATCCATCTTTCTATTCATCCATCTACCTATTTATCTATCTACCTATCTACCTATCTATATATTTATCTATTATCTGATCCTGGTTTACCTTTCGGCGTCAGGTATATAAGGGACATCTGAAAAGCACCCTGGTGTGCGCTTCGTATAAGATGGAAGTGGGTGCTTCGGAAATTCCGTAAATCCATCTTTTGCAGGATCGGCCTCTAGCTCTGGTACCGCTGTGTTTAAGTGTTAGAGAAATCTGCTGGACGCTGCTGTCTTGCTGTCGCGAAATGTGACCAAACCACTGAATTTGCTGTTTTCTAATGAAGTCTAGCACTGGCTTAGTGCCCATCTGTTTCCTGATCTCATTGTTACTAACTCTGTCCCATCTTGTCACATTTAGCATTCGTATCAGGCGTTTCATTTCTGTTGAATTTGTTGTCTTCTGATGAAGTCTAGCACTGGCTTAGTGCCCATGTGTTTCCTGATCTCATTATTCTAACTCTGTTCCATCTTGTCACATTTAGCATTCGCCTCAGGCATTTCATTTCTGTTGTTTCTATTTTTCTCTTATCTGTTTCCGTCAGTGTCCAAGTTTGACACTGGTAGCATTGTGTAGGCATGAACATTGTGGTGAACAGGGCTCTTTGTGTGCCAATCTTTACATGCTTGTTCGTTAGTATTGTTGACATCTGGTCAATGATTGTGTTTGCTTTGTTGCATCTGTGATCGATTTCTTCTTGCATTATTCCATTAGAGGATTCAATGCTTCCTAAATATTTGAAATTCTTTTTTCCTTAATTATAAATGTCAGATTCCCTCAATTGCAAACCATATTTATAAATATTCAAAGCAGAAATATATTATGTTAGATACTCTGATACATTTATAAATATGTTTATTTACGCACACGCATGCACACACACACACTCATACACAAATACACAGGAAAAGTGTCATGTGTAGCTAGCATGTGCGTGTACTAATATCTTGTTTGTGTATTAACTTACTTATGTCGCTATTATATTTATGCTTGCAATTATTCTTAGCTTGATGTATCATTGTATGTTCCCAGTATTTGTTACTGATTAGTCTGATCTATATCTTGGAAACATTCAATTCGCTTCTTTATATCGAACTTTCTATACGTTTTCAGACCACACTTCTTTTTATATGTATTAGTACAGGTCGGTGATCCTTTGTTCAATTGTTGCATTTCGGGAAAAAGTAAAGCTAGTCCCATAGCATATACTGTCATCGGAGATGAAGTGTTAGAGCCATCTCTGTAAAGTGTGATGGCCAGATCCCTTCCTCGTTGCCTTTTTCTTTCCCTGACCATTTACCCATTTACGGCTGGGTCGACTGGAACTGCCGGTTGTGGGAATTGAACCCCGTTGCTGTACCATAAAAAAACGAGTGCTCTACCACTGCTCTAATCAGTCGATCACGTTTCGATAACCAAAGCAAATTGTCAGATCCACGTAAACTCAGATGACTTTCTCCACAGACGCCCAGTACATGAAGACTCCAGTAGAGCGATACCTCGGCTCGGATGACTATTTAAAATACATAAATAACAGTTGTCATGATAATGTGATTTGTATCTGTTCCCTAGCAACCTGGGAGTTTGTTCGAGCATCACATCTCATTTCGTTATAAATTATCGCATTTCTACTTCTGCCTGTCTAGCGTTTCTATTTCTAGCAAACGAAGAAAAAGAAAGAGAAGAAGTAGAAAAAGAAGAAGAAGAAGAAGAAGAAGAAGAAGAAGTAGTAGAAGAAGACGAAGAGGAAGAATGAAGAGATGCGGAGAAAGAATAAGTAGAAGAAGAAGAAGAAGAAGAAGAAGAAGAAGAAGAAGAAATAACTAGTACATGTGCCGCTTTCTTGGGTGTCATATCTAAATTATATAAATGCAGTCCATCTTGGGTCTTCTATTCTGTCTTGTTCCTTCAATAGTTTCCTTTGACGATAGTGTTGCGGGCAGTCCACATGAAGATCCTGTTTGGGCAGTTCACTTAAGGATAGAGCTGGGGGGGGGGGGGAGCCTACATTGAGCTACAGTAGGGGGGGGCAGGCTATGTAAAGATAAGAGTTGACAGGGGCCTATTTAACGAATGTGTTGGGCAGTCAACTTGAGGACAGTTTTGGGGGCAGCCCACTTGAAGATATTATTGGGCAGACCACTTGAGCACTTTGCAAAGCCCCCATATGTGTTCCCTTCCTCTGATGCCCATTTCTGTCCCCATATATTTCCATGTTTTAGATCATAGCAGTTCCCTGTTTTAGACCATATCTGACCCATGCTATGAGGACCATATCTTTCCCTGTTTTAGACCATATCTGACCCATACTGTTATGACCATATCTTTCCCTGTTTTAGACCATTTCTGACCCAATCAGTGAAACGCATATCGTTTTCTGTGTCAGCCCATAGACCTATCTTTCCCTATGTTAGATCATATCTGTCCCTATGTTATATTGCCCATATCTGTCCATATGTTATATTGCCCATATCTGTCCCTATGTTATATTGCCCATATCTGTTCCTATGTTATATTCCCCATATATGTCCCTATGTTATATTGCCCATATCTGTCCCTATGTTATATTGTCCATATCTGTCCCTATGTTATATTGCCCATATCTGTCCTTATGTTATATTGCCAATATCTGTCCTTATGTTATATTGTCCATTTCTGTCCCTATGTTATGTTGCCCATATATGTCCCTGTACTAGACCATACCTGAACCATGCTGTATTCCCAAACATTATCGCCTTCTGATATCCGTATACCGTCATTTGGATGTCGAACCCAGACACTGTCAGAGAAACTCTTGACCTAGCGCTTAAAACAATAATTATGTTAATGTCGATAAACCAGCGTCCTCTCACAAACAGACTGGAAACTTACACGATTTCTATCGCCAGCTGTCACTTATAGCACGATCTATTGCCATTGGCTACTTGAGATACTGTTAATTAGCCCTCCAATCAGCGACAACCATACCTGTTGTTTCCCCGCCAATCTCTGACACGTGACCTATCTGGGCGGACAATCAGTGATAACAACCGTATAAAACTATGATAACCCATTAGGTCTGGTGTGGATAATCCTATTGGACACTGTATGCATGTCGACAGCAATCTCACGGTGTTAGTGCGCAGCCAATTGTAGATGTTTTATGTAGACGTCACGTTGATTTATACTTGATAGACCGTGAAGATTTATATCTGAAATAGAGTGTACAGTTTTAGTTGATAGACCATATCACATTTATAAATGGTATGGAGTGTATATTTATACCTGATAGACCGTGAAGATTTATATCTGAAATAGAGAGTAGAGTTTTAGTTGATGGACCATATCACATTTATATATGATATAGAGTGAATATTTATACCTGACAGACCGTAAAGATTTATATCTGAAATAGAGTGTAGAGTTTTAGTTGATAGACCATATCACATTTATATATGATACAGAGTGTATATATATACCTGATAGACCGTGAAGATTTATATCTGAAATAGAGTGTAGAGTTTTAGTTGATAGACCATATCACATTTATATATGATACAGAGTGTATATTTATACTTGATAGACCGTAAAGATTTATATCTAAAATAGATTGTAGAGTTTAACTTGATCAACCGAATACATTTATATATGAGAGTGAGTGTATGTTTATTAATTACAAGTGAGTACATATTTATGTTTGATGTTGTTGTTGATGTCAAACAATGAGTAACATTACTCTTTTGCGCGCCCGTAAAAAGGAGTCAGGTTTCGGGTAGAAGTAGCTATCCTTACATCCCGAGCGTGCTGAAGAAGGTGGACTGGGGTCTTCTAAGTGGTTATGCTATGCTTGGTTTCATTTGGGTGACGCTCACTACCACGGGGATCATGTTGATCCTCACCTCCATAGCCAGACTGAAACTGTCTGTTTCCAGTGATAGCTGCATGAAAGTGTAGGGGGGGGGGGGGGGGGTCTTGGTCAGTATGTTTTACCAGACCCTGACTAACATTGTCTGATCAGTATGTTTTACCAGACCCTGACTGACATTGTCTGATCAGTATGTTTTACCAGACCCTGACTAACATTGTCTGATCAGTATGTTTTACCAGACCCTGACTAACATTGTCTGATCAGTATGTTTTACCAGACCCTGACTAACATTGTCTGATCAGACGTTAGTCTACTATATCGCTGGTCCAATATATTGATCTAATAATCTACTTCCTTGCAAGTTTCTCTGATCTCAAAATCTACTTACAACTTGCAAGTTTCTTTTGATCTATCACATATTGATCTCAAAATCTACTGACAACTTACAAGTTTCTTTTGATCTATCACATATTGATCTCAAAATCTACTCACCACAACTTACAAATTTCTTTTGATCTATCACATATTGATCTCAAAATCTACTCACGACTTCCAAGTTTCTTTTGTTCTATCATATATTGATCTAATAATCTTCTCACAACTTGCAAGTCTCTCTGATCTATCACAAATCGGACTGTTAATCTACTCATAACTTGTAGAATTTCTCTGATCTGTCGCATGTTGGTCTTTCCATCTAGACACAGCTTGAAATGTCTTTGATCTTTCCCACAGCCAGGTTCCAGACTAACAATTGATTACTTAAGCTTGGCGGACAGACAGATCCCATGTGATTAGTTATCCGTGAACCGACTATTAGGTCACAACTACCTGTGTGGTATGTCTCAGTCAGCGCCCAGTGGGCGTGGTCTCTCCCATTGAGCAACTTGATGACGTTCCTACATGACAAACACGTTCAACGAGTTGCTGGCATCATAGTTCAGAGTTCAAGGACAAGATTCTCTGTAGTTTAGGGTCGGGTAGATAGACGTGAGTGTGTCCTAGTACACAAAATAGTGACAAGACGGTGCATCTCATTATCATAGTTTAGAGTTGAGTAACAAGAATGTGAATCAACTTATCATAGTTTAGAGTTGAGTAACAAGAGTGTGAATCAACTTAACATAGATCATAGTTGAGTAACAAGACTGGGAATCAACTTATCATAGTTTAGAGTTGAGCAACAAGGCTGTGAATTAACTTATCATAGTTTTGATTTGAGTAACAAGGCTGGAATGAACTTATCATAGTTTAGAGTTGAGTAACAAGACTGTGAATTAACGTATCATAGTTTAGAATTGAGTAACAAGACTGTGAATCAACCTATCATAACATTAACGACCTGATTACCAAACTGCCAAGTGAAGTGAAAGTGGCAATGTATGTAGATGACCTGGTGATATGGTGCACTGATGAATATGCAACAGTCACCACCAAAATGCTACAAAGAGCAATAGATGCCTTAACCCTATGGGCAAATAAATGGCGTGTTAGCATCAACACAAATAAATGGCGTGTTAGCATCAACACAGATAAATGGCGTGTTAGCATCAACACAGATAAATGGTGTGTTAGCATCAACACAGATAAATGGCGTGTTAGCATCAACACAGATAAATGGCGTGTTAGCATCAACACAGATAAATGGTGTGTTAGCATCAACACAGATAAATGTAGCACTACGTTCTTCACCCTTTCTCCAAAACAAAAAGCGGGAGACATCAAGATAGATGGAGAGCTACTAAAAGAAGATAAACAACCCACCTTCCTCGGAGTTACATTTGATGATAGGCTGACTTGGAGACAACATGTCAACAAGGCAGCAGGAAAAGCCAGATGGAAGTTAGCCATCCTGAGAAAACTAAGTGGAACCACATGGGGGGCCGGAGACAAAATACTTAGCAATGTTTACCAACAGGGCATACGACCACATCTGGAATATGTATCAGCTGCCTGGTGTCCAAGATCAAACACGACATTGAAAGAGTTAGGTAAGGTACAAAATTAGGCGCTAAAGGTTATTACCGGGGCAATGAAATCAGCACCTATAGGAGAGATGGAGAAACTAGGGAGGATGCAACCACTAGGGGAACGTAGAGACACAAAGGTGCTAACACAGGCAGAAACGTTCAGCTGTATGCCGAGTTCCTCAATGAATGATAGATTACAGGACCTAGCAATGGGGCGATTGAAAAAAGGAGCTTTGTACACCAAGCCAAACGACTTCGTAGAACCGCTGCAGAACTGCCCGAAATTGATATTCCCTTAACAACTGTGCCAGAACAAACACCCTGGAGAAAGTAGCATAGACTATCAGTACGAGTCCAAACACCCTGGAGAAAGTAGCATAGACTATCAGTACGAGTCCAAACACCCTGGAGAAAGTAGCATAGACTATCAGTACGAGTCCTAACACCCTGGAGAAAGGAGCATAGACTATCAGTACGAGTCCAAACACCCTGGAGAAAGTAGCATAGACTATCAGTACGAGTCCTAACACCCTGGAGAAAGTAGCATAGACTATCAGTACGAGTCCTAACACCCTGGAGAAAGTAGCATAGACTATCAGTACGAGTCCTAACACCCTGGAGAAAGTAGCATAGACTATCAGTACGAGTCCAAACACCCTGGAGAAAGTAGCATAGACTATCAGTACGAGTCCAAACACCCTGGAGAAAGTAGCATAGACTATCAGTACGAGTCCTAACACCCTGGAGAAAGTAGCATAGACTATCAGTACGAGTCCAAACACCCTGGAGAAAGTAGCATAGACTATCAGTACGAGTCCGAACATCCTGGAGAAAGTAGCATAGACTATCAGTACGAGTTCAAACATCCTGGAGAAAGTAGCATAGACTATCAGTACGAGTCCAAACAACCATACAGGGAATACTAGGCAAGGAGGAACAGAACAGTATGTGACTTAAGACAATTGCTCTCATTTTTTTGGATGAGGAATATCCACAGGATCTATGGGTCAGAGTATACACAGATGGGTCATCACAGAATGCAGTAAAGAAAGAAGGAGCAGGAGTGTATATAGAATACCCAAATAACACCATGGAAACAGTTGCAGCACCAACAGGAAAATTATGCCATAATTATGATGCAGAGATGCAAGCGATGAAATTGGAAAAAGGAAAAATTGCTCAACACCAACCTTGGTTTTTCTGACAGATGCAAAATCAGTACTCCAAGATACTATCATCCGTGGAAGCTGTCAGATCTACAAGTTTTATTGTCAACATTGAGCAACCAGCGCAGAATCACGGTGCAGTGGATACCGTCTCACTGCGGAATACGAGGAGATGGGAGAGCTAACACACTGGCGAGGGAAGGTGCCACAGACGAGCAACCAGATATGCCAGCTACATACCATCAAAAGAAAAAAGATATTTAAATCAATGAGAGAGCTTCCAACACAAATACAAGATGGCTATCATAATATAAGTAGGCAAGAGCAGATTGTCATACAGAAAGGGACACAACCGACTCCGCAGTCACCTTTATATAAATTTTGGGTCGGTAGCACAAGCATGTGTACATATGGACAGGCATCTCAGACTGCGGAGCATATACTTCAGGACTGTCCAGAGTATGAAATACTGAGGCGGACATACTGGCCAAGAGAAACAACACTGGAAGGAAACTATAGGGACAATGTGTGAACTGCAGAAGACATTGAGGTTCATACAAGAGACAACTTTGCAGATGTAGACATACTCCAAGCGAACGAAAGAAGAAGTAGAACGTATCATAGTTTAGAGTTGACTAACAGAACTGTGAATCAACTTATCATGGTTTAGAGTTAGTAATAAGATCGTGAATAAACTTACTATAGTTTAGTTTAGAGTGAGTAACAAGATTGGAAATTAACTTGTCATAGTTTAGAGTTGAGTAACAAGAATGCGAATCAACTTATCATAGTTTAGAGTTGAGTAACAAAATTGTGAATCAACTTATCATAGTTTTGAGTCAATCAACTTATCATAGTTTAAAAGTAGTAATTAACGTAACAAGTCTGTGAGTCAACTCGTCCTATTTCACAGAACAGTCACAGGTTGGGACATCACATTGTTCGTGTGAGAGCTGACAGCCGAGATACGATTACTGCTAGCTAGGAACCAACTAACTAACATTACTATTGTTTCTTGGAGAGTCGTGCAGTATGTCTAACTGATTGTAGAGTGGTGCCGACTAAGAATGGAAGCTTCTAAACTGGAGCAAGAAGCGTTAATGAAAGGTACAGTTGCTGTTCTCTCCTGGCATGATGATGTGGGTGTGTGTCAGGGTGGGAGCGAGAGAGGGGGGGGGAGAGGAAAAGAGGCATGTTTGAAGAGCAAGGGGAGAAGATAAATATGTCTAGAAGTTTCACTGATCTAAGCTCTTGTTAATAAATATGCATATCTGTTTAGTCTTATTGTAAACGTCTCAAAGGATTGGAATATCTACCACTTTCTTCTTCGTCGTTTTATTCTTCTTCTTCTTCATCCCTGTCATCTACTTCCTCCACATTGTCTTCTTGTTCCTCTCCTTCTTATTCTACTACATCTATATCCACCCCCTCGTCAGATTTGTGTTCTTCTTATTATTATTATTTTTTTCCACTTCATCTTCTTCTTCTCATTCTGCTACATCCTACTCATCTTTATTTCACACTTCTGCTACATCCTACTCCTCTTCCTCTGCTTTCTATTTTTTTGCTTCATATTCTTTTTTCTTCTGATATTCACTGTATCTCCTGTTCTTCTTATCCTTCGGCTGCATCCTTCTCCTTCTCTTCCTCTTCTGCGTCTGCAGCTTTTTATTCGTCCTCTTCTCATATTTCTACTTCTTCTTATTTTGTTTCCTTGTTCGTTCTTTTTTATTCTGTGTTTGCTCGTATATTTTTAGATGACATAACGAGTTGTTCACATTTGATAATTGATCTGCGATATGCAAGTCCTTTTGGCCGGGAGCATCCACTTTAAGCCAAAGCTTATCCACATTTGACCCAGCACATCCGCTTTAAGCCAAGCTTATCCGCATTTGACCCAACACATCCGCTTTAAGCCAAGCTTATCCGCATTTGACCCAACACATCCGCTTTAAGCCAAGCTTATCCACATTTGACCCAGCACATCCGCTTTAAGCCAAGCTGATCCACATTTGACCCTGCACATCCGTTTTAAGCCAAGCTTATCCACATTCCACCCAGCACATCCACTTTCAGCAAGTCTTTACATTTCAATGAACATTCCCACAGCATTTGCATGAGGTCATACTACACGTGACCAGCATGTAGTTTGTTACTTCCCCTAGATAAGCTTCCGCCTGTTGATTACACGTGCTATCTACACAGAACGCTCAGATTTATATGGCGCTAGATACTAGTACCTATCTCTTCTGTTAGTATAAAGAGTGCTGCTACGATCTATCCTTTTCTTGGTAATGCTATGTGTGGCCCATGCTATGTGTGGCCCATGCTATGTGTGGCCCATGCTATGTGTGGCCCATGCCATACGAGTGTTATGATACAATTGAGTGCTCATTCTTAATTCCACTCCCGGCTACGATAGTATTTAAGACCAGACCACTATATATACAATTTACGATTATGACATATTAGTCTACATTAGGTACCTTTCCCCTATCTAGAACAGAGTATTGGACATAAAAGTCTACATTAGCGACCATACCACTATCTACAATAGACTACTGAACATAAGTGTCTAATAAGCAATCATACCAATATCTACCATCTTCAACAGACAAGTATTCATAAGTCTACATTAGCGACCATACCAATATTTACCATCTTCAACAGACAAGTATTCATAAGTCTACATTAGCGACCATACCAATATTTACCATCTTCAACAGACAAGTATTCATAAGTCTACATTAGCGACCATACCAATATTTACCATCTTCAACAGACAAGTATTCATAAGTCTACATTAGCGACCATACCAATATTTACCATCTTCAACAGACAAGTATTCATAAGTCTACATTAGCGATAATACCAATATTTACCATCTTCAACATATAAGTCTATATTATCGACCATACCAATATCTTATATCTATAGCAGACCAATAGACATAATAGTATACATTAACAACCATACCACTATCTACAACAGACCATTAAATAAAAGAGTCTACATTAGTGACCCTACTATTACTACATTAGCCACCATGTAACTAAATTATTTATTTAAAACATCGTCCCTACTCTGTTCTTTCCCATTGATGAAGTCCGCAGATAGAATTATAAGGATGAGGAATAAAGGATGCGTGTCTATGCAGTCGCTGTGCACTGTACAGACTAGAGTTTTATTTTAGCTCTAACAAAAGAAAACATATGACTTACCGAGGATATGAGCATATGTCCTTGTGGTCAAAGACCAACATCGAAACCGTTCTCCCACCATACTGTCTGCAACATAAGATTAGACGGAAGAGTCTACATTGCTACAATTGGTTTATCTACACCATGCCTGCCTGCCCTCAATACTGACTTGGATCTGAAGTATTCGAATTGATTTGGTGATCTCCTATTGGCCTAGAGAAGTCCTAATGAAAGAAAATTGTATTGATCTAATGACCTCCTACTGATTTGATTAATTTCTAGTGATTTGGTGAACTCTTATTGATTTGTCAAACTTGTATTGATTTGGTGAAATCTTATTGATTTGGTGGATTTTATTGACCTTGGGGAACCCGTATTGATCTCGGGAGCTTGTATTGGTCTGATGAACTTGAGTTGATCTGGAGAATTTGTGTTGACCTGGAGAACTCGTGTTTCTCTGGTGAACGTGTTAATCTGGAGAACTTGTGTTGATCTGCAGAACTTGTGTTGATCTGGAGAACTCCTATTTGTCTGGAGAACTCGTGTTTGTCTGGTAAACCTATAGTAACATGAACAATTCATAACTACCCAGCTAGACATATAAGCAGCAATCGTTTAGTGTGTACAGTGACGGCGAGCCATACACAACTCACGGCGAGCCATACACAACTCACGGCGAGCCATACACAACTCACGGCGAGCCATACACAACTCACGGCGAGCCATACACAACTGAACACAAAAGCTAGAGAGTCGGTAGCAAAGTCTTGTTGTGTACTGAAAGTGTTACCTGTCAATGAAAAAAAACGTCCTCTTCTACTCCATGGTTTTTTTTTATTTCTCTCTCAAATAATCACATCTATGTCCTCCATTAACGTGCAGCTATATCTAAGCCTTCACTCGTCAGCTTATCTTTCAACTGGGTTTACAGAGGGTCATTCTGTCACTCTGTTTCTCTCAAGGAGAGGACAACACTTGAAGAACATGTTCTACTGTTTGACTGTTTTCTATATGCGGACACGTGTATGTGCTGACTGAATATTGCATTTGCTCAAGAGAAGAAGTTTGAGGCTGCAGTGGCCGCTTCGCAGTCCCTTGGCCTATTCCTAATACTGACTAGTGTCAATCAAATATATGAGACTGTCTTCTCTGTGCAATTTTATTCTTCTGTTCAAGGATTGCTTCCTCTGTCTCTGGCTAGTAGCCTACTCCCCTTTCCAATAGTTTTTGCATTGGGCAGGTCATCTATACAATAAGTTCAATATTGGAACTATGGACCTATGTACCTGTGGCACAGTCCCTATGACAGTAGAAGAAATTATGCAGTCCTGCCCATTATATGCCCTTAAAATAAGAAGCATTTAGAAACATCCAGTGTTCCTTCACGAAAAGCTGTACGGAAGTACACGAAGCCTCAAGTCGACTGCTGCCTTTGTTAGAGTCATTGAACTCGAGGTCTGAAGACGAACGAGGAAGAAGAAGTAGCATTGAGCATTCTAGACTGTTGAAATTATAACTGGTCTTCTTGTGTGTTTCTTTTTTATGATTTCTGAGATCCATTAAGACTAGGAGGGAATCTGCGAGGAACATTATCTTTTCTCTGGCATTATCTTTTCTCTGGCATTATCTATTCTCTGGCATTATCTTTTCTCTGGCATTATCTTTTCTCTGGCATTATCTTTTCTCTGGCATTATCTTTTCTCTGGCATTATCTTTTCTCTGGCATTATCTTTTCTCTGGCATTATCTTTTCTCTGGCATTATCTTTTCTCTGGCATTATCTTTAGTTTCTAGTATGGCTGTTGCAGTTGTTCTTAGTGTCTCTGAAGAGTTGTTGGAGAATCATCTGATGACTCCTGATATGTGGGATTCCTGTTCATCCATTTACTCAATCCAGATGTTTTCCACTCCATTTTTCACAGCTTTTATTGATGATGTAACTGTGTATATTTGGGTCAATTTTATGATTGTGTATTTTTATGATGTGCTCAATACTTTAATGTGTTCTCTCCGTATCTGTTTAGGTGTCTTTCATCTCCCCTGATATGGTGTCAGTCAACTATGGAATCTTGTACTCTTCTATGGCAGATATGTGCTGCTTGTTATTCATTATATTTGTTATGATTATCTGTGCGAGACCTGGTATGGAGACAGCATATGTTTTTGTTTTTTGTGTTTGTTTGTTTTTTTTGTGTCTCAGTTCAGTTCAGTTCATCCCGTAACCCATCAGGTCGTTGGGGCACACATGAAGACACTCCCAAAATCCCACGCCATCCCTCTCTGTCTGTCGCCGCATGTCGTATCTCACCGGGACGAAGGCCTGACCACTCAGTGATGTTGTCCACCCATCTCTTCCTTGGACGTCCTCGCCCTCTCTGTTTCGGTACGGAACCAAAGAGTATCGAGTTGGTAATTCCGTTGGACCTCGCGACGTGCCCGCACCAGGCCATCTTTCGTCTTTTGATAGCTGTGAACAGATCTTCAAAAGGACCAATAGCAGGCATTCATAAATATTGATAGCACCAAAGAGCGCATTAGTCTAACGTTTATGTCGAGGGCGAGTCGCTTGTCTTGCCATAGAGTTTTGTGTCTGGCAAAACAGTATCCCTGAAGTCGTTTGGACAATACTCTTCCAGTCTTTAGTTAACGGATGATTTGTAGGCATTGTACGGTTTGTTTTGGTCCCTTGAAGTGATCTGCAATCTTTTGTGTTAATCATGGATTATAGTTTGTTTTATTGTTTTTATTTACTGAATCGCAGCTGATTTCATTGCTCCAGTAATTATTCCCTTGGCTTAGTTGTGGATTTCTGTTGTCTACTTTCGAAGTTTGACTACCAAACCCTGAAAGGGCTTAAGTAGCAGAATGTAGTCGAGAGAACGGAATGCGTTGAATCGTAGTTTACAGCTTGATTGCGATATTTGCATATTTCGGTCCAACACATCCGACTTCAGCAATCATTTTTTGAGTAGCGGGTTAGCATTCCCTCTTCAATCCCTTCTCCTTAGCTAGTCTGCCCTGATGCAGCCTGTTATCCAGGATCACCGCATGGAGGTGTAGAAGGGTCTGGGCAGCTCTGGCTCGCTGCCCTGACGCTAGCAGTCAGCTATGGGTCGCTGACCACTGCAGCTCATGCGCTGCTCAGCATCTTGATCCCTCCTTTCGAAGCTTCTAGAGCCAGTTTGTCTTTTCCTGTGTACAGTGATGTCTGTATTTGATGGGCTGTACCCCAGAGAGTTGGTGCCAGTTGTTTTATGAGTTATTCTTTGATAAACATTTCGCTAGCGCTTATAAATTTGATACTCCTTGTTAGTTTTCTACCTAATGTTTCCAAAGAAAGTATTGTACTTGTCGTATGGTAGTTCATGTCTATTAAGTTAGCTCTGCCTTGTTGCAGCGGGTGGTGATGAATGGAGAAGAAAACAACTGCACGCAATTTACGCTCAAATAATGGTAAATATAATCTGAGGTAAAATATTATGATCCTAATAATAAATATTTGCCTCCATAGCCGAGGCGCAAGCCCGCTCTTTGCCAGCACATTGACATTCTTATATAAATAACTGCCCTCTTTAATTATCTCACAAGCCATAAGGTGATTTGGCATTGGTGGGTGGCACTTGAAAGAATCTTTTCCTCATTATACAAGCGCCTTGCACTCAGTGATTTGATGTCTGATGGACACACTTTATAGCCATATGAGAAACTTAAAATAGACCGCCATGTTCATGAGGGAAAGATACGGGATTATCTGATGGACAAGCTTTATAGCGGCATGAGAAACATGAAACAGCCCTCCATGTTCATCAGGAAAAGATACGGGATTATCTGATGGACAAGCTTTATAGCGGCCTGAGAAACATGAAACAGACCGCCATGTTCATCGGGGAAAGATACGGGATTATCTGATGGACCAGCCTTATAGCGGCCTGAGAAATATGAAACAGACCGCCATGTTCATCAGGGAAAGATACGGGATTATCTGATGGACATGCTTTATAGCGGCCTGAGAAACATGAAACAGCCCGCCATGTTCATTTGGGGAAAAATACGGGATTATCTGATGGACAAGCTTTATAGCAGCCTGGGAAACATGAAACAGACCTCCATGTTCATCAGGGAAAGATACGGGATTATCTGATGGACAAGCTTTATAGCGGTCTGAGAAACATGAAACAGACCGCCATGTTAATCGGGAAAAGATACGGGATTATCTGATGGACAAGCTTTATAGCGGTCTGAGAAACATGAAACAGACCGCCATGTTCATCGGGGAAAGATACGGGATTATCTGATGGACAAGCCTTATAGCGGCCTGAGAAACATGAAACAGACCGCCATGTTCATCAGGGAAAGATACGGGATTATCTGATGGACATGCTTTATAGCGGCCTGAGAAACATGAAACAGACCGCCATGTTCATTTGGGGAAAAATACGG
This sequence comes from Ariolimax columbianus, assembly GCA_036924085.1. NCBI lineage: Eukaryota > Metazoa > Mollusca > Gastropoda > Stylommatophora > Arionidae > Ariolimax > Ariolimax columbianus. The sequence continues at coordinate 64,554,512 of JAVGWX010000005.1, read as the reverse complement.
GATTATCTGATGGACAAGCTTTATAGCAGCCTGAGAAACATGAAACAGACCGCCATGTTCATCAGGGAAAGATACGGGATTATCTGATGGACATGCTTTATAGCGGCCTGAGAAACATGAAACAGACCGCCATGTTCATTTGGGGAAAAATACGGGATTATCTGATGGACAAGCTTTATAGCAGCCTGAGAAACATGAAACAGACCTCCATGTTCATCTGGGAAAGATACGGGATTATCTGATGGACAAGCTTTATAGCGGCGTGAGAGACATGAAACAGACCGCCATGTTCATTGGGGAAAGATACGGGATTATCTGATGGACAAGCTTTATAGCGGCCTGAGAAACATGAAACAGACCGCCATGTTCATTGGGGAAAAATACGGGAATATCTGATGGACAAGCTTTATAGCGGCCTGAGAAACATGAAACAGACCGCCATGTTCATGAGTTCAAGCTTTACCTTTTTGTGGGACCTGAAAAATGGCGCGTTTCAGCAGCTTTCATCGCATCCTGAGTAAGGTGTGCCTGGGTCATCCATGCGGTTGTGCTATGTTTAGCTTCATCTACGTGTCTCTCACTACTCCGAGCATAATGTAGATTCTCCACCCCATCCCCCTGCACCTCGTTTGCCAGACTGTCGTAAAACAACCCGTTTCCACGGAGAACTACGAAGAAGTCAAGTAGGGGACTTGGCCAGTATATTTTACGTAAACCTGACTAACATATCTGATCAATATGGTTTGCCTAAATCTGATTAACATAGTCTGATCAGTATATTTTACCTGGCAGGACGTTGGTCTTGCTTAGTCCAACCTGAAGTTTTCTAGGAAGTTTCGTCACCATTTGACCTGATACATTGACCTGTTGCATGAAGTCTCTATCAACGTATTGGTGATTCGATATATGAGGTCATTTGTGTAGTGGGTGTGGTTGTCACCTTCACTTGGGCCAACCCGTAGTCTGTTCACCAGATTGATGGTAGAATGTAGTGGGTCTACTCTTTCCTTCACGTGAATGAATTCGTGGGTCCATACAATCAAGCACTCTACTCTTTCCTTCACGTTAATGGATCATTGGATCCATACAATCAAGCACTCTACTCTTTCCTTCACGTTAATGGATCATTGGATCCATACAATCAAGCACTCTACTCTTTCCTTCACGTGAATGAATTCGTGGGTCCATACAATCAAGCACTCTACTCTTTCCGTCACGTTAATGGATTATTGGGTCCATACAATCAAGCACTCTACTCTTTCCGTCACGTTAATGGATTATTGGGTCCATACAATCAAGCACTCTACTCTTTCCGTCACGTTAATGGATTATTGGGTCCATACAATCAAGCACTCTACTCTGTCCGTCACGTTAATGGATTATTGGGTCCATACAATCAAGCACTCTACTCTTTCCGTCACGTTAATGGATTATTGGGTCCATACAATCAAGCACTCTACTCTTTCCGTCACGTTAATGGATTATTGGGTCCATACAATCAAGCACTCTACTCTTTCCGTCACGTTAATGGATTATTGGGTCCATACAATCAAGCACTCTACTCTTTCCGTCACGTTAATGGATCATTGGGTCCATACAATCAAGCACTCTACTCTTTCCGTCACGTTAATGGATCATTGGGTCCATACAATCAAGCACTCTACTCTTTCCGTCACGTTAATGGATCATTGGATCCATACAATCAAGCACTCTACTCTTTCCGTCACGTTAATGGATTATTGGGTCCATACAATCAAGCACTCTACTCTTTCCGTCACGTTAATGGATTATTGGGTCCATACAATCAAGCACTCTACTCTTTCCTTCACGTTAATGGATTATTGGGTCCATACAATCAAGCACTCTACTCTTTCCGTCACGTTAATGGATTATTGGGTCCATACAATCAAGCACTCTACTCTTTCCGTCACGTTAATGGATTATTGGGTCCATACAATCAAGCACTCTATTCTTTCCGTCACGTTAATGGATTATTGGGTCCATACAATCAAGCACTCTACTCTTTCCGTCACGTTAATGGATTATTGGGTCCATACAATCAAGCACTCTACTCTTTCCGTCACGTTAATGGATTATTGGGTCCATACAATCAAGAACTCGAGTTTAAGATACTTCTTTTAGGCGTTCGTTCTGAAAAGGACGTTGTGGCTTTCTGTTGTAGCTTACAGCGAGTCTGCGATAGCTGCATCTTTTTTAACTACTGGGCTTGCCTTCTCACTGCGATCACTAATCTCTTGGTCAGCCTGCAGAAGTGCAGCCTGTATCAGGGTATGCCTTTTGGAGGCGAAATATGGCTTTGATCAGCTAACGCTCGCTGACTATGATGCAAAGCATTCATCCCTGAGTCGCTGGCTGCTGTTAGTTCATTCCCTGTGCTGCATCTCCAGTCAATATTGGGAGATACAAGGTAGATTTGCTAAATAACTATGAAAATGTTGCTGTAGAAGCTAAATGTATCGTGTCCGGCTCCTAAGGCACAGGTAAATAAATACAATCTGTTTTGGTTTCCATCAGGTCAAGGCCGCATGAACCAATTAGGGGGCGTGTTCATCAATGGACGGCCACTGCCCAATCACGTGCGGCTGAAAATTGTGGAGATGGCGGCTCAAGGTGTCCGCCCCTGCGTCATCAGCCGCCAACTCAGAGTCTCACACGGGTAAGTCATACAGTCACGTGCCCTCAACTGCCACACACACTCGATACACACCTACATATTGCACACACGTACTCAGAGGATACACAAAAAGACGGTATGTTCTTATCAGAGACATCAGTTGTTCAAGTCTGTAGTCAGTATGTGATACTTTTAGTAATGTGTGACGGAGACACATGTTTGTGAAGGTATCCATCATGAATATGATACTCTTACTCACATGTCACGGAGACATCTGTTGGTGATGGTCTGTAGTCTGGATGTTATCCAATTTGTTGCATATGACGGAGACATCTGATTGTGGAGGTCTGCAGTCTGGATGTGATATAATTAGTTCCATGTGACGGAGACATCTGTTTGTTGAGTTATGCAGTATGGATGTGATATAAATAGTTCCACGTGACGGAGACATCTGTTTGTGGAGGTCTGCAGTCTGGATGTGATATAATTAGTTCCATGTGACGGAGACATCTGTTGGTGATGGTCTGCGGTCTAGTGGGATACAATTAGTTACATGTGACTGAGACATCTGTTGGTGATGGTCTGCGGTCTGGGTGGGATACAATTAGTTTCATGTGACGGAGACATCTGTTGGTGGAGGTCTGCAGTCTGGATGTGATACAATTAGTTCCATGTGACGGAGACATCTCTTGGTGGTGCTCTGCGTCATGGATGTGATACGCTAAGTATACTACAGCCAAGATGTACTGTCTGGATGTGGTACTCCTGTTTGCAAGCTATGGGCAAGTTCTACAGTCTGTGTTGGATATTATTAGTTATATGGCATATTGAAGTTCTGCATAGAAGAACTGCGAAGAAGAGATCAAAATGTCATCCTTCAGCTCCGAACATGACACATCAGAGTCAAAAGCCACTTAAACCGCATTAATCCTCAGTACCTGCCCTTGTACAGACATTACCCTAACCCTTATGAAACAATTAGACGCCTACTTATTGAATGCAAGACACTCGAAACAGAGGTCCATGATCGACACTCGAAACAGAGGTCCATGTCTCACACTAGGAACGGAGGTCCATGTCTGACACTAAAAACGGAGGTCCATGTCTGACATTTGGAAAAGAGGCCCATGTCTCACACTGAGAACGGAGGTCCATGTCTGACACTAAGAACGGAGGTCCGTGTCTGACACTGGAAACGGAGGTCCATATCTGACACTGAGAACGGAGGTCCATGTCTGACACTGAAAACGGAGGTCCATGTCTGACACTGAGAACCGAGGTCCATATATGACACTGAGAACAGAGGTCCATGTCTGACACTAAGACAAAGATCCATTTCTGACACAATCAACGGAGGTCCATGTCTGACACTGAGAACGGAGGTCTGACACTGAGAACAATCAGCTTAAGATGAAAAAGGCACCTGGGCCCGAGGTAATAACACATGAAATGATTTCACACTTTAGACCAATAGGCAGACAGCGATTCCTGGACCTGATAAACCAATCGTGGACTCAAGGATTATTCCCAAAAGAATGGAAGGAGGCAGAAATAATCCCAATCATCAAGAAGGGAAAAACCAAAAGAAAACAAAAAAAGGTACCGTCCAATCAGCCTCCTCAGCTGTCTGGGAAAGACAATGGAAAGGCTAGTAAACAATAGAATGCTAGCTTTCCTTGAGAAAAACAAAATCCTGGACGAGTGCCAGTCTGACTATAGAAAATACAGGAGTACTGACGACCAGACCGCTTATCTGACCCAGGAAATCGAAGATGCCTTTCAGAGGAAATACAAACTATTGGCCACCTTTTTTGACCTAACTAAAGCTTTTCACAAAGTCTGGAAGAAAGGACTAATGCTAAAATTAGCGGGATGCGGAATAAGGGGGAAAATGCTTGACTGGATCAAAAACTACCTCCACTCACGATGTGCTGGAAGAACACAAGAGCAAAATGGTCAAACTGCATGAGGGGGTTCCCCAGGCAGGATCACTATCCCCTACCTTGTTTATCCTCTTCATTAATGATCTGCCAAAACAGTTCAGACCACACATCCACAAGGCACTCCATGCGGATGACCTGGCCATATGAGCCAGGCAGAAAACATTGGAACGGCAAAAACGAGGAAGAATTGCAGGAAGCAATTAATGCAGTAAAGAAATGGGCAGACTCATGGGTTGTCACAACAAACAAGAGCAAGACCCTCTCAACACTCTTCTCGCTCTCTACAAAACCAGAGCAGGTTAAACCTAAATTTAGAGAATAGCCTACTTCCTAGAGAAAACAATTCTACATACCTAGGAATGAAATATGACAAAAGATTAACATGGGGCCCACATATAGAGGCTACTCAAAAGAAGGCCACACTCAGACTAAGGCTGATGAAAAAACTGGCAGGGACAAACTGGGGCGCAGATGCAAACACAGTCAGACGGGTCTACACTGGAATATGGCATGGGTGCCTATGCAACAGCGGCAAAGACCAACCTACAGAAACTAGACAAGGCACAGAATACCGGACTCAGAATTATTACCGGAGGTCTACGACCCCAATTAAAGAACTGGAAGCAGTAGCAGGCCTCCAGAGCCTCGGTGAGCGCAGAGAAGGAAAAATACTAAACCTGACAGAAAAATACAAGTGTATGAATAAACATCCAATGCAGGGAAAACTCAATGAATTAACACACAAAAACGCATAAAAACAACAAGCTTCAATCATCAAAAGCCCTTTCAGCCAGGAACAGTGACATCATATCAAAATGTCCAACGACATGGGAAATGATACAAGTATATGAAAATACAGACCAACAGCCCAACTTCACTGTGGAAGCGAAAATACCAGGTACCGATAGAAAATGGAAGGATCAGACCATGCATTGAGAGAAAAAACCCTAAAGCATATTGGAGACGCCTATCTTCAACCCATGTGGACGCACGTCTACACAGATGAATCATCAGAGGAAGCATTGAGCAAAGGAGGAGCGGGACTCGTCATATTTCTACAGGATGGAACCGTTATAGAAAAAGCAAGTGCTGCCGGGGAGCCCTCGACAAATCTAAGAACAGAGCAACAGGCAATAATTGAAGCAGTCAAACTATTGGTTGAAAAGGGGTTAAGGGATAACAAAATAGTGTTTTTGTGCGACTGCATGTAAATTTTGCAGGTCACACAAAGAGAACCACGAAATAGATTTGAAAGGGAACTGATATGCCAGCTAAACAAACTCTCAGACCACAATAAAATCACCCTCCAGTGGATTCCAGCTCACTGCGGCATACCTGGGAATGAATGGGCGGACAGGCTAGCCAGGGAGGGAAGACAAAGAGAACAATTCACCCACCCAGTGTCACTGCCAGAAGTCAAGGCAAACATTTAAAAAAATATAAACAACAGTGGATAGAGAGAACAAACAGTAAATACCCACATGACCCAATCAATAGACTGAATAGGAAACAGTATACCACAATTTTTCGCCTCAGAACAGGTCATTGCAGACTAAACGCACACATGCATAAAATAAAAGCAGCACAGACTGCACAATGTACATGTCAGAGAGGACCTCAGACTCCAGAACACATCCTGCAAACATGTCCACTGCACCAAGACTCCCGTGAGAAGACCTGGCCAGAGGAGAGAAACATACAAGACAAACTGTGGGGAACCATTGAGGACCTGCGACTGACGTGTCACTTCATGGAGGCAGCCCATCTGGTGGCATAAAACGAGCATACGAAACCGAATTCAAAAAAGAAGAAGAAGAAGAAGAAGAAGAAGAAGAAAAAGAAGAAGAAGAAGATAACGCTGTCTGCGCTGACCACAAATAGTTGTTGCAACGGCTAATGTGCACTGATTTACTTCTTCAATCGCTCTACACATAGACCATTTAATTGCCATAGATAAAGATGATTCAACTTCTACAGGGATAGATCACTCAACTTCTACAATCATAGATCATTCAACTTCTTGCATCATAGATCATTTAACTTCTTGTATCATAGATCATTCAACTTCTTGTATCATAGATCATTCAACTTCTTGTATCATAGATCATTCAACTCCTAATGTCATAGATCATTCAACTCCAACTATCATAGGTCATTCTTTTTCTTCTTCGTTCGTTCTCAATCTCCCGCTACCAAACCCTGAAAGGGTGAGTAGCAGAATGTAATCTAAAGAACAGAATGCGTTGTGTTGTAGTTTACAGCTTGGCTGCGATATTTGCACCTTTCGGTCCAACACATCCGACTTCAGCAAGCATTTTTTGAGTACCGGGTTAGCATTCCCTCTTCGATTCCTTCTCCTTAGACCAGTCTGCCCTGCTGCAGCCTGTTATCCAGGATCACCGCGTGGAGGTGTAGAAGGGACTTGGCAGCTATGGTTCGCTGGCCCTGGCGCTAGCAGTCAGCTATGGGTCGCTGACCACTGCAGCTCATGTGCTGCTCAGCATCTTGATCCCCATAGGTCATTCAACTTCTTGCATCATAGATCATTCAACTTCTTGCATCATAGATCATTCAACTTCTACTATCATAGATCATTCAACTTCTACTATCATAGCTCATTCAACTTCTACTATCAAAGATCATTCAACCTCTTGCATCAAACCATAAAATTCCTTGTATCATAGATCATTCAACCTGTTGCACCCTCTAATTGAGATGTTTGAATGTTAAAATGAATGTGTCCGTCACACGTTACCAGGTGTGTTTCAAAGATCTTGCAGCGCTACCAGGAAACCGGCAGCATCCGGCCAGGCGTGATAGGTGGCAGTAAGCCAAGAGTCGCCACACCAGAGGTGGAAGGTCGTATCGAGGAGTACAAGAGGGAGAACCCCAGCGCCTTCAGTTGGGAGATTCGTGACAAACTTCTCAAGGTGGGACAGCACCACGTGAGTACCAATGTGCGGCCATTCCTCGTGCCTTTAAGTTATGTGTCCACTCAACAATCCACCAACGCACCAATCAATACACCTAACAATCAACAGATCTTACAATCAACACACCCGGCAATCCATACACCAAACAAACTACACATCAAGCAACCCACACAATTAACAATTCACACATCCAGCACCCCACTTCTACAACAACCCACAGACCCTACAACCACACAACCAACAATCAACACTTAGGGGCAACGCATATCAACCCTCACCCAAATCAACCAACGCGATAAAATACAAGCACTCGAAAATCCACTCACCCACAAATTCATCACAGGTGAATCCACTAAAAAACAAGTCTACATATCCACCAAGCTGCTCATAACTCATAAGCTACCAATTCCCCCATCAATACCTACATCGATTCACCAATCTACATACCTGTCTACCTGTATATTAATCTACCTCCGAAACCAATCTACCCACCAATTCAACCATTCATCAATTCACACACCAAAATCTACTCACCAATTTATGAATTCTCTCAGATACTAATCCAAAAATCCTCTCACCCACCACTCACCGCGTGGGCTGACCGTAGTCGGGATCGGACATTACGACCTTCTCGTTTCCACTGTGCTGTTTGCAAATGTGCTCTTGTGCTGAAACATAGGCTCTTGCAAAAAGTAATGGAGAACAATCTGGGATTGACTCAGGTTTTTTCTCTCGAGAAACGCACTTTTGGCCTTACTCTCCGCAACAAGGCAATGCCACAATTTCCACTTTCGACAATTATCATTGGTGAGAGATGTAGTTCTTCGTGTAAACAAGGCAAAGCATTGGTGAGAGATGTAGTTCTTCGTGTAAACAAGGCAAAGCATCGGCGAGAGATGTAGTTCTTCGTGTAAACAAGGCAAAGCATTGGCGAGAGATGTAGTTCTTCGTGTAAACAAGGCAAAGCATTGGTGAGAGATGTAGTTCTTCGTGTAAACAAGGCAAAGCATTGGTGAGATGCAGTTCTTCGTGTAAACAAGGCAAAGCATTGGTGACAGATGTAGTTCTTCGTGTAAACAAGGCATTGGCGAGAGATGCAGTTCTTTGTGTAAACAAGGTAAAGCATTGGTGAGAGATGTAGTTCTTCGTGTAAACAAGACAAAGCATTGGTGAGAGATGTAGTTCTTCGTGTAAACAAGGCAAGGCATTGGTGAGAGATGTAGTTCTTTGTGTAAACAAGGCATTGGCGAGAGATGCAGTTCTTCGTGTAAACAAGGCATTGGCGAGAGATGCAGTTCTTCGTGTAAACAAGGCATTGGTGAGAGATGTAGTTCTTCGTGTAAACAAGGCATTGGCGAGAGATGCAGTTCTTCGTGTAAACAAGGCAAGGCATTGGTGAGAGATGTAGTTCTTCGTGTAAACAAGGCATTGGCGAGAGATGCAGTTCTTCGTGTAAACAAGGCAAGGCATTGGTGAGAGATGTAGTTCTTCGTGTAAACAAGGCAAGGCATTGGTGAGAGATGTAGTTCTTCGTGTAAACAAGGCAAGGCATTGGTGAGAGATGTAGTTCTTCGTGTAAACAAGGCATTGGCGAGAGATGCAGTTCTTCGTGTAAACAAGGCAAGGCATTGGTGAGAGATGTAGTTCTTCGTGTAAACAAGGCATTGGCGAGAGATGCAGTTCTTCGTGTAAACAAGGCAAGGCATTGGTGAGAGATGTAGTTCTTCGTGTAAACAAGGCAAGGCATTGGTGAGATGAAGTTCTTCGTGTAAACAAGGCAAAGCATTGATGAGAGATGCAGCTGTTCGTGTAAACAAGGCATTGGTGAGAGATGTAGTTCTTCGTGTAAACAAGGCAAAGCATCGGCGAGAGATGTAGTTCTTCGTGTAAACAAGACAAAAGCATTGGTGAGAGATGTAGTTCTTCGTGTAAACAAGGCAAAGCATTGGTGAGAGATGTAGTTCTTCGTGTAAACAAGGCAAAGCATTGGTGAGAGATGTAGTTCTTCGTGTAAACAAGGCAAAGCATTGGTGAGATGCAGTTCTTCGTGTAAACAAGGCATTGGCGAGAGATGCAGTTCTTCGTGTAAACAAGGCAAGGCATTGGTGAGAGATGTAGTTCTTCGTGTAAACAAGGCAAGGCATTGGTGAGAGATGCAGTTCTTCGTGTAAACAAGGCAAGGCATTGGTGAGAGATGTAGTTCTTCGCGTAAACAAGGCAAGGCATTGGCGAGAGATGCAGTTCTTCGTGTAAACAAGGCAAGGCATTGGTGAGAGATGTAGTTCTTCGTGTAAACAAGGCAAGGCATTGGTGAGAGATGTAGTTCTTCGTGTAAACAAGGCATTGGCGAGAGATGCAGTTCTTCGTGTAAACAAGGCAAAGCATTGATGAGAGATGTAGTTCTTCGTGTAAACAAGACATTGGCGAGAGATGCAGTTCTTCGTGTAAACAAGGCAAGGCATTGGTGAGAGATGTAGTTCTTCGTGTAAACAAGGCAAAGCATCGGCGAGAGATGTAGTTCTTCGTGTGAACAAGACAAAAGCATTGGTGAGAGATGTAGTTCTTCGTGTAAACAAGGCAAAGCATTGGTGAGAGATGTAGTTCTTCGTGTAAACAAGGCAAAGCATTGGTGAGAGATGTAGTTCTTCGTGTAAACAAGGCAAAGCATTGGTGAGATGCAGTTCTTCGTGTAAACAAGGCAAAGCATTGGTGAGAGATGTAGTTCTTCGTGTAAACAAGGCAAAGCATTGATGAGAGATGCAGCTCTTCGTGTAAACAAGGCATTGGCGAGAGATGCAGTTCTTCGTGTAAACAAGGCAAGGCATTTGTGAGAGATGTAGTTCTTCGTGTAAACAAGGCAAGGCATTGGTGAGAGATGCAGCTGTTCGTGTAAACAAGACATTGGCGAGAGATGCAGTTCTTCGTGTAAACAAGGCAAGGCATTGGTGAGAGATGTAGTTCTTCGTGTAAACAAGGCATTGGCGAGAGATGCAGTTCTTCGTGTAAACAAGGCAAGGCATTGGTGAGAGATGTAGTTCTTCGTGTAAACAAGGCATTGGCGAGAGATGCAGTTCTTCGTGTAAACAAGGCAAGGCATTGGCGAGAGATGCAGTTCTTCGTGTAAACAAGGCAAGGCATTGGTGAGAGATGTAGTTCTTCGTGTAAACAAGGCAAGGCATTGGTGAGAGATGTAGTTCTTCGTGTAAACAAGGCATTGGCGAGAGATGCAGTTCTTCGTGTAAACAAGGCAAGGCATTGGTGAGAGATGTAGTTCTTCGTGTAAACAAGGCAAGGCATTGGTGAGAGATGTAGTTCTTCGTGTAAACAAGGCATTGGCGAGAGATGCAGTTCTTCGTGTAAACAAGGCAAGGCATTGGTGAGAGATGTAGTTCTTCGTGTAAACAAGGCATTGGTGAGAGATGCAGTTCTTCGTGTAAACAAGGCAAGGCATTGGTGAGAGATGTAGTTCTTCGTGTAAACAAGGCAAGGCATTGGTGAGAGATGTGGTTCTTCGTGTAAACAAGGCATTGGCGAGAGATGCAGTTCTTCGTGTAAACAAGGCAAGGCATTGGTGAGAGATGCAGTTCTTCGTGTAAACAAGGCATTGGCAAGAGATGCAGTTCTTCGTGTAAACAAGGCAAGGCATTGGTGAGAGATGTAGTTCTTCGTGTAAACAAGGCAAGGCATTGGTGAGAGATGTAGTTCTTCGTGTAAACTAGGCATTGGCGAGAGATGCAGTTCTTCGTGTAAACAAGGCAAGGCATTGGTGAGAGATGCAGTTCTTCGTGTAAACAAGGCAAGGCATTGGTGAGAGATGTAGTTCTTCGTGTAAACAAGGCAAGGAATTGGTGAGAGATGTAGTTCTTCGTGTAAACAAGGCATTGGCGAGAGGTGCAGTTCTTCGTGTAAACAAGGCAAGGCATTGGTGAGAGATGTAGTTCTTCGTGTAAACAAGGCATTGGTGAGAGATGCAGTTCTTCGTGTAAACAAGGCAAAGCGTTGGTAAGCAGGCCACATACTCAGAAGAAAGGATGGCTGCCGGAGTACGTCAACAACAGTTTGGGACGCTCGAGGCAGACAATGGCCATGGGATAGACCTTCAATGTGTTGCTCATCTCCCTTGCACTCCCCTGCAGCGTTCTCGATACCTCCCCAGAAAAACGTCATTATCTGCTAGAACTCCATTTCCCAGGATGGAGATCGCTGGACACGACGTTGAGACGTGCAGCGGTACAATCGCCACTCAGCTACGGATCATCATCATCTTCATTATCATAGGCCTTTCAGTCTCTGTAGTTTCTCCAGGGCGCAAGCCTGGCCGCTGAAAATAAAGACCCTTGGCTACCCAAACCACAGGATTCCGATCTTGGCCTCACTTGTGTAGTGTATCCACTAGGCATGATAATTTAATTCCAGCTCAGCTGCAGGAGCTGCCGGAATGATTTCGCAATTTTGAAACCATCCGTCTTAGGTGCTACCAATCCGGATTTTCTGTCTGGGTTTACTCCCGTAGCCCTACCCTCTTCCGAGGTTTCCACGGGCAGTGGAGTCGTTGCCCGTAGATGCTAGTTAGTCGAGACATCAATACACAATACATACCGACGTACATATCATGTTCTATCTATCTATCTATCTATCTATCTATCTATCTATCTATCTATCTATCTATCTATCTATCTATCTTTCCTATCTATCTAACAATTATATCTATCTATGTATCTTTATATCTATCTGTATATCTATCTATCTATCTATCTATTTAAATATATATATATATATATATATATTTATATATATATATATATATATATATATATATATATATATATATATCTTTCCTCCCAAGGACGGTATCTGTGACAGGTCCTCCGTGCCCAGTGTCAGCTCAATCTCACGGGTTCTCAGGTCACGCTACCCTAGGGAGGTGGAGGAGGGTGGCACTCTCCTGAGGGCCACAACTCCAGGACAGGGAGCACGGGCTGCAATGGTTAGCGACATCAGCCACGACAGAGATGGTAAGTAGGCGCTAGTATTTCAGTTGTGTTGATGTGTTTGTGCGTGTGTGTGTGTGTGTATGTGTGTGTGTGTGTGAGAGAGAGAGAGAGAGAGAGAGAGAGAGAGAGAGAGAAAGTATGGGCTTGTCTGTGGGTGAAATAGAATATGCATGAATGTGTAGATGAGTGCGTTTGTTGGAGAATTTGGATTTAGAATGTCTGTGGGTGCCTGTTGGTGTGTATACTTAACGGGACCGGATAGAAGGACTAACCACATAGAAGGTATGACCACATAGAAGGACTGGCCACACTGAAACCATATAGAAGGACTGACCACATAGAAGGTATGACCACATAGAAGAACTGACCACATAGAGACCATAAAGAAGGACTGACCACATAGAGACCATAAATAAGAACTGACCAAATAGAAGGACTGACCATATAGAAGAACTGACCACATAGAAGGACTGAGCATATAGAAGGACTGACCACATAGAGACCATATAGAAGGACTGACCACATAGAAGGACTGCCCACATAGAAGGACTGACCATATAGAGACCATATAGAAGGACTGGCCACATAGAGACCACATAGAAGAAACGACCACATAGAAGGACTGACCACATAGAGACCATATAGAAGGACTGACCCCATAGAGACCGCATAAAAGGACTGACCCCATAGAGATCATATAGAAGGACTGACCACATAGAGACCATATAGAAGGACTGACCCCATAGAGACCATATAAAAGGACTGACCACATAGAGACCATATAGAAGGATTGACCACATAGAGACCATGTAGAAGAACTGACCACATAGAAAGACTGACCACATAGATACCATATAGAAGGACTAACCCCATACAGACTATATAGAAGGACTGACCACATAGAGACCATATAGAAGGACTGACCACATAGAGACCATGTAGAAGAACTGACCACATAGAAAGACTGACCACATAGATACCATATAGGACGATTGACCACAAAGAGACAATATAGAAGGACTGACCACGTAGAAGGACTGACCACATAGAGACCATGTAGAAGGACTGACCACATAGACACCACATAGAAGGACTGACCATATAGAGACAATGTAGAAGGACTGACCACATAGACACCACATTGAAGGACTGACCATATAGAGACCATATAGAAGGACTGACCACGTAGAAGGACTGACCACGTAGAGACCATATAGAAGGACTGACCACATTGAAGGACTGACCACATAGAAGGACTGACCACATAGAAGGACTGATCGCAAAGAAGGACTGCCTGTATAGAGACCATATAGAAGGACTTACCACATAGAGACCATATAGAAGGACTGACCACATATAAACACTGACCATATAGAAGGACTGACCACATAAACACTGACCATATAGAAGGACTGACCACATAGAAGGACTGACCACATAGAGACCACATAGAAGAACTGACCACATATAAACACTGACCATATGGAAGAACTGACCACATAGAGACCATATAGAAGGACTGACCACATGGAAGGACTGACTTCACGTTGAAGTTGAAGATCCCTAGCTTGGTATATGATTGTTGCATAGTTTCGCAAGGTTTTCAACTCTCCCGCACAGCCTTGCCCGTCCACGATGATCTCCATCTTTGCGGACGAGCGCTGTTGCCGGCTGACAAAATATTGCCACTTCTGTCCTCCCCTGCATGGATATCGATCCCGTCCACAGGAAGACCCTGTGTAGTGTGCCTGTCCTTTGCTGATTAAATATCCAGACCCACCCCTGCTTGGATAACCAGATTCACCCCTGCTTGAATAACCAGTCCCACCCCTGCTTGGATAACCAGATTCACCCCTGCTTGGATAACCAGACCCACCCCTGCTTGGATAATTAGACCCACCCCTGCTTGGATAACCAGACCTACCCCTGCTTGGATAACCAGACCCACCCCTGCTTGGATAACTAGATTCACCCCTGCTTGGATATCCAGATCCACCCCTGCTTGGATATCCAGATCCACCCCTGCTTGGATATCCAGATCCACCCCTGCTTGGATAACCAGATTCACCCCCTGAGAGACCCTGTCCACTCTGTATGTCCTCCCTTCCAACTGGAGTTTGCCGTGAGACAAGCGAGATATCCTCTTTATTACCTGTTTCTACGCCACACGGTAATGAAGAGTACACATGACACTTGATCCCTCTCACTTCTAATGTGTGAATTAATTGTTTTGGATCTCAATACATGCCGGTGAAAGCAGCTCTGGCTAACCTTATTCTATTCTTGATTAATGTCGCATCTTCCATCCTCCGTTATTATATTTCCAAGACTGGAGCAGTTCACTTTATAATCTGTTAAAAATTATTTTGGTTCTTGTCAGTAAAGTTGTCACAAAATATATATTATTGCAAAACATACTAGCGCAGGGAAGACTCGTTTGTAGAATATACTAGCACAAGAAAGACACTAGTCTAGAATATACTAGCTCAAGAAAGACACAGTTCTAGAACATACTAGCCCAAGAAAGACACTATTGTGGAATATACTAGCTAAAAAGACATTATTTTAGAATATACTAGCACAAGAAAGACACTATTCTAGAATATACTAGCTCAGGAAAGACACTGTTCTAGAATATACTAGCTCAAGAAAGACACTATTCTAGAATATACTAGCTCAAGAACGACACTATTCTGGAATATACAAGCTCAAGAAAGACACTGTTGTAGAATATACTAGCACAAGAAAGGTACTATTGTAGAATTAAGTACCCCAAGAAAGACACTATGGTAGAATTTACTTCACATTCACGCGAAAGACACCTTGGTAGAATATACTAGCACAGGAAAGACACTATTGTAGAATATACCACCTCAAGAAAGACATTATTGTAGTATGCAGTACCATACGAAAGACAATACTGTAATTTACTTGCACAAGAAAGACACTATGGTGGAATATACTAGCTCAAGAAAGATAATATTGTAGAACGCAATAGCCCAAGAAAGACACTATCTATTGTAGAATACAGCACCATGAGAAATACACTATGGTCGAACTTATTGCCACGCTAAAGACACAATGGTAGAATTTGCTAGCTAAAAGAAAAAACACAATGGTAGAATTTACTAGCACAAAAAGGATACTATGTTAGCATTTACTGGCACAAGAAAGGTATTATTGGCGAATTTACTAGCACAGGAAAGACTATTGAAGAATATACTTTTTTTTTTAAAGACACCATTCGAGAATATACACGCACACGAAAGACGTGATGGTACAATTAACTGTCCTGAGAAAGACACCATTTGCAGATTGTCCATTTGCGAGTTGAACATTCCAACCGAGACTTGTAACAATTACCCGGCACATCAGAACTGGCGACGCACGAAGAAGCTCACAGCGGGAACTGATAAATCGTAACTGACTTCAGGGCGACACAAACGCTCTCGCCGACACGTCTAACACCCGACTAATCCTCCCACAGTCACAAACCTGGTATTCTCACACCAATAAGTTGCGTTTTTCTTCGTCCCTTTGTTCTTTCTCTCCCACTTACTCTCTCGCGCTCTCCGCTCTCCCTACTCTGCTCTTCTATGAGACTCTATGTCTGGGGTGAGGCCCGGTCGGAGAGTCTAATTTATTTATGATCCGTTTAGTGCAGTCTGCGGAACGTGTCCGCGCGAGAGCGTTCTCCAACCAACATTGCCCGCGTTACCTGAAGGAGACTGCCCACTGAGGTTTTCAACTAACCAGCCGATCCTTCTATCACTTCCACCGAAATTACCGTCCGCGTTTTGAATTTATCAAGCGCGACGGGTTATTGGCCCTTTTGCGTGTATCAGAACCGCCAGGGGGCACTATTGCCGGCGCGCGTGATCCGGGCCGGTGGGTGGACCCCTGAGGCGTAATCTGCTCTTTGATACTGGATAGCCCGAGTCCTGCACGAGGGCCAATTCCGACACCTCACCCCGTGAACTTGTCCCAAACGACGAATTCAGTGCGAACTGCTCTTTCTCTCCTTTACTACAGTTAGAGGGTTCATTGGTTGGACTGTGAGAATAGGGGCGTTGGTAGAGATTAAGGGCTACCTGGCAGGCTGGGAAAAAAGGTGGGGGGGGGGGGGAGAGGCGACATCCAGAATGAATTGAAGTTAAGATAGTTTTACTGTAACTATGGATAGTGGGTCTTCTGATTACGATGTGCCATTGATGGGAATGATGTGTAAATGATCCGCCAGTGACGTATGGATGATGTGTGCATGATGTGTGATTGATGTGTGAATGATGTGAAGAAGTAGGAATGATGCAAGGATGATGTGTGAATGACTTTGTGGATGATGTGAGAATAATATGATGATGTTTGAATGACTTTGTGGATGATGTGAGAATAATATGAGGATGTGTGAATGACTTTGTGGATGATGTGAGAATAATATGAGGATGTGTGAATGACTTTGTGGATGATGTGAGAATAATATGATGATGTTTGAATGACTTTGTGGATGATGTGAGAATAATATGAGGATGTGTGAATGACTTTGTGGATGATGTGAGAATAATATGATGATGTTTGAATGACTTTGTGGATGATGTGAGAATAATATGAGGATGTGTGAATGACTTTGTGGATGATGTGAGAATAATATGATGATGTTTGAATGACTTTGTGGATGATGTGAGAATAATATGAGGATGTGTGAATGACTTTGTGGATGATGTGAGAATAATATGAGGATGTGTGAATGATATCAGAATTATTTTGTTGAAATGTGTGGACAGGTCGCTGACAGAGAAGGGTGGCGTGGGGTTGTGAGGATGTCTTCAGATGTGCCCCAACGACCTCACTGGTTATGGGATCACTTGACCTGACCTGTGTGGACAGGGACGGATAAAGTGTACCTCGTGCCCTAAGCACAGGCAAAAAAAGGTGCCCCTTCCCCCCCCCCCCCCCACCCTTGCATCCCAACCAAGGTGCTACCCAAACGCAGAACAATTGACAGGGACAATGCCAAAGGGCCCAATATCAGAGTTCTTTGAATGGGTCAATCGGAGGCTTGAGGTCACAGTGTTCAACAGAATATATGTGGTTATTTGCTCAAGCATTGTCAGTCTAATTAGCTTCATATGGTCATGGAGCCCTCAGACTGAACGTGTACCAAAAATGGTAAGATAATATATTTCTTTTCGATCTTCTTTCTCTCTTGGTGCCTCTTACAGCTTGGTGTCTCTTTTCTCTTGGGGCCTTTTTTTCTTGGTGGTTTCTTTCTCTGTTGGTATTTTTTCTCTTGGTTACCTTTCTCTTTGCGTCTTTTTTATTTTGGTGGTTCCTTTCTCTTTTAGTATTTTTTCTCTTAGTGGTTTCTTTTCTTTGTGTCTTTTTTCTCTTGGTAATTTCCTTTCTCTTGTTGGTTCCTTTCTCTTGGTGATTCTTTCCTTTTTGTGGTTCCTTTCTCTTGGTGGTTCCTTTCTCTTTGTGTCTTTTTTCTCTTGGTTTTGTTTCCTTTCTTTTGGTGGGTCTTTTCTCTGGTGGTTCCTTTCTTTTCGTGTCTCCTTGCTTTTGATGTCTCTTTTCTCTTGGGGTCTTTTCTCCTGGGGTCTCTTCTCTCTTTGGGGTCTCTTTTATCGTGGTGCATTTTACTTTTGTTGGTTCCTTTCTCTTAGTTTCTTTTTTATCTTTTCTCTTTGTGTCTATTTTCTCTGTCTCTTTTCTCTTGGTGCCTCTTTTCTCTTGGTGACTTTTAACTCACGGTGGTTCCATTCTCATAGGGTCTTTTTTTCATTTGGTACCGTTCTTCTCTTATTGTCTCTTTTATCTTGGCGTTCCTTTCTCTTGGTGGTTCTTTTCTCTTTGTTGTTCCTTTCTCTTGGTGATTCCCTTCTCTTTGTGGTTCCTTCCTCTTGATGTCTCTTTTCTCTCGGTGCCTCTTTTCTCTTTATGCCTTTGTATCTTGTGCCTCTTTTCTCTTTGAGCTCATTTTCTTTTAGTTTCGCTTTTTTCTTGATAACTATTTATTTTGGTGCCTTTTCTACTTGGGACCTTTTCTTCTTAGAGCCTCTTTTCTCTTAATGTCTCTTTTCTCTTAGTGCTTCTATTCTCTTGATGCGTTGTCTCCAAGTGACTCTTTTCTCTTGATGCGTTTTCTCGAGGTGGCTCTTTTCTCTTGATGCGTTTTCTCCAGGAGACTCTTTTAACTTGGTGCGTTTTCTCCAAGTGGCTCTTATCTATTGCTGCGTTTTCTCCAAGTGACTTTTCTCTTGGTGCTTTTTCTTCAGGCGGTTATTTTCTCTTGATGCGTGTTCTCCATGTGGCTCTTTTCTCTTGATGCGTTTTCTATAAGGGGCTTTTTTCTCTTGATGCGTTGCCTCCATGTAGCTCTTTGATTTCTTGGTTAATCCAAGGCCAGACAATTCTGTCCAGGGTGTAGGAGCCATGACAACAATATATGAGCCAGGCCTAGTGCTGGTTACAGGCAACACGGAGCTTGGAAAAGTGAATAGAGTACTGACAATGGAATGTTAGGCGCCATCACGACATTTCTAGGCACCATGGCGACCTAGCGTCTGGGTTTTGTCGTGGTTTGAGTTAATCCTGCCCTGTGTGTGAAAATTGTATGAAAGATGTATTGATGATTTGTGGATCATGTGTGGATGATTTGTGGATCATGTGTGGATGATTTGTGGATCTTTGTTTGGATGATTCGTAGATCATGTGTGGATGATTTGTGGATCATGTGATGATGATCTGTGGATCATGTCTGGATGATCTGTGGATTACGTGTGGATGATTTATGGATCATGTCTGGATGATTTGTGGATCGTGTGTGGATCATGTGGGCATGCTTTGTGGATCATGTGTGGATGTTTTGTGGATCATGTGTGGATCATGTGTGGATACTTTGTGGATCATATGTGGATGATCTCTGGATCATGTGTTGATGATTTGTGGATCATGTATGGATGATCTGTGGATCATGTATAGATCATGCGTAAACGATATTTTGACCGTGATATCGTGCCGCTATACGATGGCGTCCTGTGTGAAAGGAATATAGCCATTGTAAGCTTCCATTCATGACGTAAGAGACGACAATTCGGTATTGTGTCTAGGGCAAGCGGCCTCATCATTGATATAAAACATCCACCACAAGTGCTCGAATACAGGCTACCTGTCAATGCGCCAGCTGTAGTGGTGAGCCTATGCTTTACCTGGAGCGAATCAATCAATCTTCTTCTTCTTCTTCGTTCGTTCCCAATCTCCCGCTACCAAACCCTGAAAGGGCTTAAGGAGCAGAATGTAGTCCAGAGAACGGAATGCGTTGTGTCATAGCTCACAGTTTGACTGCGATATTTGCACCTTTAGGTCCAACACATCCGACTTCAGCAAGCATTTTTTGAGTACCGGGTTAGCATTCCCTCTTCGATCCCTTCTCCTTAGACAGTCTGCCCTGCTGCAGCCTGTTATCCAGGATCACCGCGTCGGGGTGTAGAAGGGTCTTGGCAGCTCTGGTTCGCTGGCCCTGCCGCTAGCAGTCAGCTATGGGTCGCTGACCACTGCAGCTCATGCGCTGCTCAGCATTTTGATCCCGAATCAATCAATCAAAACCTGTCAGCGCCCCGTGGGGCATAGGTCCTCAACAAACACCTACCAAGTTTTCCTTTCATAAGCCATCGGAGATTGTTAAGTCTACGTCATGTCCGCTGCCTTGAAGTTTTACGTCCAACCTCCTTTTTTTCACTGGCTGTTTTCTATTCACATGCAATTCTCGTAACCTCATCTATTCTATCATCTGTCGCCAGTGTGGTATGACATACATAGGGGAAATTGGTATGGAACTGCGGGAGCGTTTCCGCCAACACCTCAACGATTTCCGCAACCGCACTGGTTTCCCAATTGCCAGCCACTTCAATGGTCCTGAGCACCGGGGTAAGGCTGACGTTAGTGTCACTGGTCTAGTTTCTTGCTTCTCTGACGATCGTCGTCGATTCACCCATGATAATAAACCCAGCATGGGTTGTCTCCAACCGCATGTCATTAATATATTCCATACTTTTTCTTAAAACCCCATACTGGCCCCATCTATTTGTCTTCCTCTGCCACCACCACTCCCCCCCCCCCTACATTTCTTCTATCAGTTCTCAACCCCCCCCCCCCCCCCCATTTCCCCTTCTGTATTAATCTCACGCCCTCCCGGCTTATGTCACATTCTCTTTGTTCTCCCATCTGGACCACTACTTGGCCACCATTGGCTTATCCGGAGCATTTTCCTCCATTTTTACGCTCTCCTGGCCACCATGTATTTGACCGCCTCCTTCATTTTCAGTCAAGCATCTGGCTCAACCGGTCGCTTAGACAGACTGGGTCTACTATCAGAAACAGATAAGTTGACCTTTTTTTCCTTATATGTTGATTTGTTGGTTCAGTATTTTTGTCCCTGATGAAGGCCTATTGGTCGTAACGTAGGTTTTGTTGTGTTCTCGTTTCGGTGCGGTATCTGACCATATCGTTTTTAAATTTTGATTAAACTCAACCTTAATCAACTTTCACAAGTTTAGTTTTCATGGTTTTTTTTCTCCCCATTTTCTATTTTACTTGTCCCCTATTTTTCTTATCCTGTGGATTTCCGAATAAAGACTGCCTTGCAATGCTGGTTTTCGTAATGTGTAGCACATCCAGCGATCTCACCTCCTACATGAGCGAATGGTCGAACCATTATCAATTATTTCTTAGTGAATGAAAGAGTAGAACCCTTGCCTCTCAATGCAAAGGAGCCGGGTGGCACACGCTCCATTCTACCAAAGCAGCAAACGTGTACCTGATTTTTGATTAATGCATTCAGTATAGGAACTACACACCCTCCCTTTTGTTTAATAGAAAGCTTAAACCTAGTACACTGCATTACGCAACCCTCCATCCCCGAAGACAATGTGTGATTTGAAACTAATCTTACCCTTCTCCGACCCCCAGACCTGTCCGACTGCGACTCTGAGCCGGGCCTGGAACTAAAGCGCAAGCAGAGGCGGAGTCGGACGTCCTTTACGAGTGAGCAGTTGGAGGACCTGGAGCGGGCCTTCGAAAGGACTCACTACCCAGACATTTACACCAGAGAGGAGCTCGCTCAGAGAACCAAGCTGACCGAGGCCAGGGTCCAGGTCTGTCTTTGACTGCAGGCATAGTTTTCTTGGACCATAGACTGAACAGCTCAAGAGACCGATCTCATACCACAAACCTAAGAGTTCAGAAAGATAGCCTTACCTAAGAAAACGGACCGATCTTAGGAGATGGAATTACCTCTGACAATAGACTGAAATTCTAAGACAGGCTAACAGCAGACCGAAGTACTAAAACACTTACCTGAGACAACATACTGAAGTCCTTAGACAACAGACTTAAATTATCACACAGACTAACCTGAGACGACAGTCTTAAATACTAAAATAGACTAATTAAAGACAATGGGCCGATTTACTTAGATATAGTCTTTCCTCAGACAACCGACTGAAACACTCAAACGGATAAATTGCAGACAATACACCGATCTACTTAGATATTGTCCTTACTCCGACAACCGACTGAAGCACTCAAACAGACAAATCGCAGACAAATCGCAGACAATACACAGATCTACAAAGTTATGGATTTACTTCAGACAATCGACAAACAGACTTACCTCAGACAATCGACTGAAACACTCTAACAGACTTACCTCAGACAATCGACTGAAACACTCTAACAGACTTACCTCAGACAATCGACTGACACACTCTAACAGACTTACCTCAGACAATCGACTGAAACACTCTAACAGACTTACCTCACACAATCGACTGAAACACTCAAACAGACTTACCTCACGCAATCGACTGAAACACTCAAACAGAATTACTTCACACAATCGACTGAAACACTCTAACAGACTTACCTCAGACAATACCCCGATCTACTTAGTTATGGTCTTTCCTCAGACTTACTTCAGAAATAGACTTTCTACTTAAATATGGACTTACCTCAGACAAATGACTGAAACACTCAAACAGACTAACCTCAGACAATAGACTTGTTACTTAAATATGGACTTATCTCAGACAACCGACTGAAACACACAAACAGACTTTCCTCAGACAGCCGGCTGAAACAGTATAACAGACTTACCTCAGTCAATAGACTGAAACACTCAGACTTATCTCAGACAATAAACTCAAACAGACTAACACCAGACAACCGACTGAACACACAAATCGACTAACCTCAGATAATAGACTGAAACACTCAAACAGACATATCTCAGACAATAGACTCAAACAGACTAACACTAGACAACCGACTGAACACATACATTGACTAATCTCAGACAACCGAATGAACACACACATTGACTAACCTCAGACAATCGAGCATATCATTCAATCAAACTTAAAGTAAGAACACAAACCAAACAATTCAGACAGACATACTTACTTCAGATAGACACACATAAATACTCAGACAAACAATCGTACACACGTTGGCACGTACCTATGCAAACACAAATGAACACATTCACTAATATACACACATTATCGCCCAGATATTTGCTGAAAACACATCAGACATACAGACACAGATGGACACAAACAAGTAAAACACGCATCCATACAGATAGATAGTTGTGTGAACACACGAATAAGCAAAAATACACACTAACGTGAGCACGCGCACACACACACACACACACACACACATACTAACACTATCGCAACACATATATAAACACTCATACAAACATTAGGACACTTTCACACAGTTGAGCGCGCACGCATATACACAAATGAGCGTCCATATACACATACACACCCTAAAGCCCACAGGCCCATGACGTGAGCTACCATATTCCAAGTTTGTCTACATAATCTGTGTCTGACTTCGTCGCTTCTGCCCCTCTGAATCCCTTATGTGAGTGGCATTCTATTGTGTCTGTCAGTGGTTTAACATTCTATTGTGTCTGTCAGTGGTTTAACATTCTATTGTGTCTGTCAGTGGTTTAACATTCTATTGTGTCTGTCAGTGGTTTAACATTCTATTGTGTCTGTCAGTGGTTTAACATTCTATTGTGTCTGTCAGTGGTTTAACATTATATTGTGTCTGTCAGTGGTTTAACATTCTATTGTGTCTGTCAGTGGTTTAACATTCTATTGTGTCTGTCAGTGGTTTAACATTCTATTGTGTCTGTCAGTGGTTTAACATTCTATTGTGTCTGTCAGTGGTTTAACATTATATTGTGTCTGTCAGGGGTTTAACATTCTATTTACATTCATCTTGGCGTCATGTTATCCTAACCAAGTCATTGTCTGTATGTTCCACCCCCATGTACCTTGGTATCCTCTCCTCTCCTATTTCTGTTTCCTGCCTCATTTTGGCCGTGTGACATCCTCTCCTCTCCTATTTCTGTTTCCTGCCTCATTTTGGCCGTGTGACATCCTCTCATCTCCTATTTCTGTTTCCTGCCTCATTTTGGCCGTGTGACATTCTGTCATCTCCTATTTCTGTTTCCCATCTCATCTTAGCCGCGTGACATCCTGGCATCTCATATTTATGTTTATCACCTCTTGGCCGTGTGACATCATCTAACCTCCTATTTCTGTTTCCCATCTCATCTTGGCCGTGTGACATCCTCTCACCGTTTATATGAGCTTCTTCTTATCATTTATATGTAACATCCTCTCATTTCCTAAATCTGCATGCTCCCCTGTTATTGTTGTGTGACATCCTCTCTCCACTACAACTGCTTGTCCCCTCGTATTTGTCGTGCCATAGTCGGCACGTTTCGCGTGCATCTATCATGTCTCCTCATCTCCTTCGCCTGGTCCTCATTTAACCGCAGGTCTGGTTCAGCAACAGGCGAGCCCGGTGGAGGAAACAGGTGGGGAGTAGCCAATTGTCAACCATCAACAGCTTCATGCACCTCCAACAAGCCCCAACCGCATCCCTCAACCTTCACCCGCCGACGTCATCCCAACCAACACCGATATCAACTGCAACAATATCCCACCACGCGCCACCTCCTCTTCCACCACCAGCACCCACTTCATCCTTTATGTTCAGTGACAACGGATACAGCTTGACCACACCAACAGGTAAGATATTCCCTCATTGCCTCTCATACATCCTCATCTTGAGCTGATTATCATTTAATTGATGTGTCGAGAACGTGGTCACTTCTGAGAATAGACTGGAGGATACACTGTCTAGCTCCAATCAAATGTTCACTATAAGAGCGCCTCATACAGACTCTGATAGCACAGTACAACTCATTGTAATCATATACTTTAGAGAAAAGAAAGTTACCCAGTCTGTTAGAAGAGATAAGAACCAGACGACGACTACAACACTATCTACTAGCAGGGACAGATCACCATTCTTTGTCTCATGGCAGGACATAACGGTCTTTTAAAAATGTATGCACAGGCTTCGTCTGTCTGTTTCAACACTGCGGGTCTGAAATGAGTGAACAAACTGCAGATCACGTTTTACAGGACCACCCTCAGGTGAGAAAGTCTCCCTGGTCAAATGATAATAATATTCGCATAGGCATCTATGGCCTGTTGTTTCGATCGATCACTAGCATGTCCAACTGCTGAGGCTTGTAGCCAAACCTCGTTCAAAGCCGAATGAGAGACTACTATCTGCCGGAGCCATGTAGAACGGGGGCGGCCCCTCACACGCCTCCAGCCTTCCGGTGAAAAACCGTTGTTACTCACAGCTGACTTCAACATGATCTGGTGAGCTGGAACTTCCTGGTCCAGTCGGACCACTGACCAACAGAGACAGGAAGCGGTGGACCAGAGTGTAAGATATGGAGGGAAGACTCGTCATTGCAGACACCTCGACATTACGGACAAGATCAAATCACTGGTTGCCGAGGATGCGTCGCTGGTTGCGCATAGGAAAGGCATGGAGTCTTGATATGTCATATTTAAGTAGGGTCCAAGTCTCTGAACCATACAAGAAGACCGGAATCACACACGTCTGATAAAGATGAATTTTGGTTCACATAACCCAACATTAAAATCAAAACTGTTCGCAGCTAATGACGGGCTCCATATAACAGTGGAGTTCATCAACAGAATTCGTCTAATAAAAAAAATCAATGAACGAACACTAGAACAAGTAGAGGCAATCTTTATCGATCTAAATCTAACAAAGAATTGATGCTTCTCTGGTAGATGAGACTCGTCATTCTGAAAATGCAGCTCATCAAGGGGCAGGAACAAATCTGATTTCAAACCACATGCTGCATTACATGTGTGAGAGATATTTGTGAATCAACAACTAACGAAGGAGAACGAAGGCAGATCGGGTAGATGAGATTCGCTAGCGTATGGGGCAGCGCATCTGGTAGAAGGAGAACATTGAGCCCAGACCATCTCCGACAAAGCAAAGAGTCTAAGGATAGGGAGAGTTAACAGAAATCAAAGGAATTGCCGTAATTGCTCTCAATTTTGGTTACGCCTAAGATCGAGAAATCGAAGAGTAATCAGGGACAGATGTAGCATGCTGATTTCCCCCCCCCCCCCCTTCAGTTCTCATTCGTGTCCCCAGAAACAGGCTGATAAGTCCCCACCTCAAGTCCTCGTTCGTGTCCCCAGAAACAGGCTGATATGTCCTCACCTCAAGTCCTCGTTCGTGTCCCCAGAAACAGGCCGATATGTCCTCACCTCAAGTCCTCGTTCGTGTCCCCAGAAACAGGCTGATATGTCCCCACCTCAAGTCCTCGTTCGTGTCCCCAGAAACAGGCTGATATGTCCCCACCTCAAGTCCTCGTTCGTGTCCCCAGAAACAGGCTGATATGTCCCCACCTCAAGTCCTCGTTCGTGTCCCCAGAAACAGGCCGATATGTCCCCACCTCAAGTCCTCGTTCGTGTCCCCAGAAACAGGCCGATATGTCCCCACCTCAAGTCCTCGTTCGTGTCCCCAGAAACAGGCTGATATGTCCCCACCTCAAGTCCTCGTTCGTGTCCCCAGAAACAGGCTGATATGTCCCCACCTCAAGTCCTCGTTCGTGTCCCCAGAAACAGGCTGATATGTCCCCACCTCAAGTCCTCGTTCGTGTCCCCAGAAACAGGCCGATATGTCCTCACCTCAAGTCCTCGTTCGTGTCCCCAGAAACAGGCCGATATGTCCTCACCTCAAGTCCTCGTTCGTGTCCCCAGAAACAGGCCGATATGTCCTCACCTCAAATCCGTGTTCGTGCCACAGGAACATGCTGTCACAACAGTCTGAAGAACTGGTTGAGATTGACTCAGTAATCCCCAAAGAAGCCTCTCATTGTACTACAGCAAGGAGGACCCCCATCCCACTATCTCAAATATATCTCAGGATGTATAAAGAGCAGCTGTAACCTGCTTCACATAACACAATTGTCAGGAGTAAGCCCAGTGCGGGTAGCTACTAGCAACAAAAACACACACAGAGAGAACTAAACAGCTAAAAGAAAAAATAATATTGAATACTTCTACCTCCCTGAAGAATGGGATCTCGCGAAATGGATATCGTCCATTCCTGAAGTGTGGGCTCTCACAAAATGGATACCTTTATATCCCTGGAGAGTGGATGCCCAGTAATGGATAACTTTATATCCCTTTAGAGTTAGCGCACCCGTAATGGATACATTCACTTCCATGGAAAGTGGGTGCACCCGTAATGGACGCATAAATATCACTGGATAGGACACGCACTCGTAATTGATACCTTCATATGCTTGTATAGTGTGCGCACCCATATGGATACCTTCATATCCCTGGAGAGTGGGCGCACCCGTAATGGATACCTTCATATCCCTGGATAGTGGACGCGCCCGTAATAAATACATTCACTTCCTTGAGACTGTCTTCTCGAGTCATCATGGGTCTGAGACTGAAAATGTTGAAACGAAGATTTACAAAACAAACAGTGACAACCCGATGATTCGACCAGAAAAGTTCTTACTCAATTAGCTCCTATATCCTCTTCTTCATAATCTACGTCATCATCATCATCATTATCACCATCACCATCATCGCTAGCATTATCACCATCATACCCCCATTAGGGATCAAATGCTGAGCAGCGCATGAACTGCAGTGGTCAGCGACCCGTAGCTGACTGCTAGCGTCAGGGCCAGCGAACCATAGCTGCCAAGACCCTTCAACACCTCCACACGGTGATCCTGGATAACAGGCTGCAGCAGAGCAGACTGGCTAAGGAGAAGGGATCGAAGAGGGAATGCTAACCTGGTACTCAAAAAATGCTTGCTGAAGTCGGATGTTTTGGACCGAAAGCTGAAAATATCGCAGTCAAGCTGTAAGTTACGACACAACGCATTCCGTTCTCTGGACTACATTCTGCTACTTTAGCCCTTCAGTGTTTGGTAGAGGGAGATTGAGAACGAACGAAGCCAAGCCAATCCAAACTCTCATTATTATCACCATCATCATCACTACCATCATCATCACCCTCAATATCACCACCATTATCGCCCTCACCATCATCATTGCTATTATTTTGTATTGCAGATTCTTTTTGGCAGCACAGACCACAGTTGACGTCATTACACCAGGCGTACCCACACACGCCCGCCTTCAAACCGGATGTGACGTACAACGGTTTCATGGACAGCTACCTGACTCATGCCACTCAGGTCAGTACGGATGATGGGTACCGCGGCCATCAATGGGGGATAGCTGTCTGTCCTGCCAATGGCTTTACGTCTTCATCGCATGTATACTTGTGTGTTATAATTGTATGTGTTGTGATTGTCTGTTGTGAATGTTGTGATTGAATGTGTTGTGATTATGAAGGGGAGCGTTATATCAGTTCATTGTAAGCAATTCGCTATTGTCTGTGGTAACAGCGAGCCAAGGTTCGAATCGCGTCCGGAAACTAAAGCAATCCAGGTCGTGATTTTAGTTTGGAATCGCTTTTTCAGTCAACCCAGCTGTAAATGGGTACCTGACGCACGAGTTATGGAAAGTAAAAAAATCTAGGAAGGGCACTGGCCACTCCACCTCTCACAGGCTGCGGCTTAGTACAATGGAGTCTTCAAAAACTCAATTTCGAACCAGCGGTTAATTCTGCTGAATTACTACGTTGCTTACTAACTGTAATTGTGTGTGTCATGATTGTGTGTGTTGTGATTGTGTGTGTTGTGATTGTGTATGTTGTGATTGTGTATGTTGTGATTGTGTGTGTTGTGATTGTGTATGTTGTGATTGTATGTGTCATGATTGTGTGTGTTGTGATTGTGTGTATGTGTTGCCATTGTACGTGTACTGAAGTGTTTGTATGTTTTGTGATTGTGTGTGTGTGTGTGTGTTGTGAAGACATTGATGGTGTGTTATGAAAATGTTGTTGGTGCTGGTTTAAGAATGTTGTTACAGCGTGTTATGAAAATGTTGTTGGTGCTGGTTTAAGAATGTTGTTACAGCGTGTTATGAAAATGTTGTTATTATGTGCTGTGAGGAGGTTGTTATTATGTGTTGTGAGGATTTTGTTATTATGTGTTGTGAGGATTTTGTTATTATGTGTTGTGAGAATGTTGTTATTGTGTGTTGTGAGAATGTTGTTATTATGTGTTGTGAGGAGATTGTTATTATGTGTTGTGAGAATGTTGTTATTGTGTGTTGTGAGAATGTTGTTATTATGTGTTGTGAGGAGATTGTTATTATGTGTTGTGAGGAGGTTGTTATTATGTGTTGTGAGGATGTTGTTAAAAGAATAATGCCAATAAGAACAACAAAACAGAACTAATAACAGAAATAACAAGAATAACATACAAGATATAAATAGCTACAAGGACATGAGACTCAGGCAACTACAATAACAAGAGACACAAATAATTACAAAAAAGCTTAAAAGACAGAGAACTAATAATAACGAGGACAAGAGACAAATATAATTACAAGAAGAACAATAGACAAGGAAATAATAACACGAAGAACAATAGACAAAAATATAATAAGAAGAAGGACAATAGACAAGGATATAATAACAATAAGAACAAGCGACAAGGATATAATAACAAGATGAACATGACACAAAGATGTAATAATATTAACAAGAGACAAAGATGTAATAAGATTAACAAGAGACAA
Organism: Ariolimax columbianus; assembly: GCA_036924085.1. Taxonomy (NCBI): domain Eukaryota; kingdom Metazoa; phylum Mollusca; class Gastropoda; order Stylommatophora; family Arionidae; genus Ariolimax; species Ariolimax columbianus. The sequence goes on along the minus strand of JAVGWX010000005.1, from coordinate 64,524,899 downwards.
AGATATAATAACAAAATGAACAAGCGACAAAGATATAACACCAAAATGAACAAGAGACAAAGATATAATAACGAGAAGAACACTCGATATAAAGCAAACATCAAAGTCAGTCCAATGGGAAACACTTCCACTACCAACGAGAGGACAATACTTTGTACAAGTATGTCACGTGATTAGAGAGCACGAGCTGTGACAGAAGGGTTGTGACACGTCTCAGTGGGACGTCTCCAACTGTCTCGCCTCTTCCTGTGACTGGTCGTGTCGTCAACTGTCTAATACTTCTTTGAACCTGTTCTACTCCTAACCTATTTATGATCTGCCAGCTTTCTTCCAGGGACACGATTACTGAACATACAAACACAACATTCATTTCTCTCCGAAAAATTGGATAAATTCCTATTTCAAATTGATTCTGGCGCGGATTTCCATTCCTAACCAGTTTTCCAGACTTACTGGCAGGGCCACCCTATCATAGGCCAGACACTTCTTTCTTATTCTCCTGTCGCTTGGGCAGGATCCCCTGCCATGTAAGAGGATAACTCGGCGGCGACAATAGCGCAGAGATAATTAAGTTGTGGTTCTTGGATAAAAGAGATTCATTGGTGCATAGTTCGGCAGGGGGCGGTGTCTGTCTCTGGTCACGTGACCAAGTTCACAATCGTGTCGTTCTGATCTTTTGACATACATCACGTGCTTGGCTGGGCGCGTGCACAGGCACACGCATACATACCTCCTGCACCCACACCGACCTCACCGACACCCAGAGATACCTTTATACACACACACACGCATACGAGTAAATATTACACACATCATCGAATACACACCTTCTCAGACATACACAGGTATTTATACACGCACAGACAAACGCATATGGACAAACACAGATACACACGTATATACGCACGCACACCCACATCAACAGACAGACGCACACACACACACACACATACACACACACACACACACACACACACACAGAGATCCAGGCATGCACACGTACACACGCATGTAGTCACAAACTTACACACAGAGACACGCTCGCTCACATGTACTCAAACGTTCTAATGCACCTGCCCACTCATCCGCTGACACACACACATATACTTACACACACACACATACACACGTGCTCAGACATGATGCCCGACAACCGACAACAACAAATCAGTTATCTTCCCCCCCCCCTCACCCCCTCCCCATCCTTCCCTCCCTCCAAATCGTATATATATATATAGAATAATATTGGTCCCAAAACTGAGCCCTGTGGCACTCCACTTTTCACTTCACACCACTCAGAGTACTCCTTTTTTTATGTCCACTCTCTGCCTACTTCCCGTTAACCAACTTTCAATCCATTCGGCAACTTCCCCAACTATTTCATGTGATTTTAACTTTCTAAATAATCTTTGATGAGGTACTCTATCAAAAGCCTTTGCAAAATCCGATTAATAACATCCAATGGCTCCCCTTTATCTATAATTTTAGTAACATCCTCCATGGATCCCACCTTATCCAGTTTGGCATGGAGTGGATTTTTTTTATCTGTGCAATCGCTCATCTGCGTACGGAAAGTAATGGCAAACTGCATTACTGTACACTTGCCAAGAAACTTATAACAGTCAAACACGTTGGTGGTTGTAAGAAGTGACGGGTTGGCTGTTGTAAGAAGTGACGGGTTGGCTGTTGTAAGAAGTGACGGGTTGACTGCTGTAAGAAGTGACGGGTTGGCTGTTGTAAGAAGTGACGGGTTGGCTGTTGTAAGAAGTGACGAGTTGACTGCTGTAAGAAGTGACGGGTTGGCTTTTGTAAGAAGTGACGGGTTGGCTGTTGTAAGAAGTGACGGGTTGGCTGTTGTAAGAAGTGACGGGTTGGCTGTTGTAAGAAGTGACGGGTTGGCTGTTGTAAGAAGTGACGGGTTGGCTGTTGTAAGAAGTGACGTTTCGTAGAGGACATGCTACTTACTTTCCTACGTCACACAACAACTTACCATCATAGCCTAACCTTTGTACTGACGTTGTGACGTTCTCGTATTGTGATTGACATCCGAATAAATCTGACGTCCATGTTTTCATACGTCTCGGATTTTCTTATGCATTCTGTTTCCCCACTGTCTTCTATTTCAAATGTCCCAAGTTGTACCTGTCCCTGTTTTCTGTTCTCTGTTTTCTGTTCTCTGTTTCGCATCGTCTTTATTTCACATTGGGGATCGAGACGCTGAGCAGCGCATGAGCTCCAACGGTCAGCGACTCATAGCTAACTGCTAGCGTCAGGGACAGCGATCAAAGATGCCAAGACCCTTCTACACCTCCACGCGGTGATCCTGAATAACAGACTGCAACAGAGCAGACTGGCTAAGGAGAAGGTATCGAAGATGGAAGGCAACCTGGTAATAAAAAATACTTGCTGAAGTCGGATGTGCTGGATCGAAAGGTGCAAATATCTCAGTCAAGCTGTAAACCACCACACAACGCATCCCGTTCTCCGGACTCCATCCTGCTACTTGCAAAATCCTGTTCAGGGCTTGGTAGCGGGAGATTGAGAACGTTCAGGGCTTGGTAGGGGGAGATTGAGAACGTTCAGGGCTTGGTAGGGGGAGATTGAGAACGTTCAGGGCTTGGTAGGATGAGATTGAGAAGGTTCAGGGCTTGGTAGGGGGAGATTGAGAACGTTCAGGGCTTGGTAGGATGAGATTGAGAAGGTTCAGGGCTTGGTAGGGGGAGATTGAGAACGTTCAGGGCTTGGTAGGATGAGATTGAGAAGGTTCAGGGCTTGGTAGCGGGAGATTGAGAACGTTCAGGGCTTGGTAGCGGGAGATTGAGAACGTTCAGGGCTTGGTAGGGGGAGATTGAGAACGTTCAGGGCTTGGTAGGATGAGATTGAGAATGTTCAGGGCTTGGTAGGATGAGACTGAGAACGTTCAGGGCTTGGTAGCGGGAGATTGAGAACGTTCAGGGCTTGGTAGCGGGAGATTGAGAACGTTCAGGGCTTGGTAGCGGGAGATTGAGAACGTTCAGGGCTTGGTAGGGGGAGATTGAGAACGTTCAGGGCTTGGTATGATGAGATTGAGAACGTTCAGGGCTTGTTGGGGGGAGATTGAGAACGTTCAGGGCTTGGTAGCGGGAGATTGAGAACGTTCAGGGCTTGGTAGCGGGAGATTGAGAACGTTCAGGGCTTGGTAGGGGGAGATTGAGAACGTTCAGGGCTTGGTAGGATGAGATTGAGAACGTTCAGGGCTTGGTGGGGGGAGATTGAGAACGTTCAGGGCTTGGTAGCGGGAGATTGAGAACGTTCAGGGCTTGGTAGGGGGAGATTGAGAACGTTCAGGGCTTGGTAGGATGAGATTGAGAAGGTTCAGGGCTTGGTGGGGGGAGATTGAGAACGTTCAGGGCTTGGTAGTGGGAGATTGAGAACGTTCAGGGCTTGGTAGGATGAGATTGAGAAGGTTGAGGGCTTGGTAGGATGAGATTGAGAAGGTTCAGGGCTAGGTAGGATGAGATTGAGAAGGTTCAGGGCTAGGTAGGATGAGATTGAGAAGGTTCAGGGCTTGGTAGGATGAGATTGAGAAGGTTCAGGGCTAGGTAGGATGAGATTGAGAAGGTTCAGGGCTAGGTAGGATGAGATTGAGAAGGTTCAGGGCTAGGTAGGATGAGATTGAGAAGGTTCAGGGCTTGGTAGGATGAGATTGAGAAGGTTCAGGGCTAGGTAGGATGAGATTGAGAAGGTTCAGGGCTAGGTAGGATGAGATTGAGAAGGTTCAGGGCTAGGTAGGATGAGATTGAGAACGAACGAAAAAGAAGAAGGACGTCACATTGCGTATCTTTCTCAAGCCTCGTATTTCACCTGTTCTCTATTTCACATGCTTGCTCAGTAACTCAGATTCTCACTATTCAACATGTTGACTATTTTATACGTTTATTATTTTATACGTTGATTATTTTATTCGTTGACTATTTTATACCTTGACTATTTTATTTGTTGATTATTTTATTAGTTTACTATTTTATACTTTGACTATTTTATACGTTGACTATTTTATACATTTACAATTTTATACCTTTATTATTTTATACGTTTATTATTTTATATGTTGATTATTTTATACAACAGACTGAGGTACCACCTATTCAATAAACTGAAGATAGGTGGCATTGACGAATGCATCTGTGGAACAGGGAAAATGACCGTTGAACATCTGCTGCAAAACTGCCCGACATACGAGGACCAGAGAAAGCACATGTGGCCATCACCAGTGGTAACACTAGACAAGCTCTATGGCAGTGTCGACAGCCTCAGGATGACTGCTGCTTTCTACGAACAAATTGAAGTTGACGTCTGACAGCGTACGAAGAAGAAGAAGATTATTTTATACGTTGATTATTTTATACGTTGATTATTTTATACGTTGATTATTTTATACGTTGAATATTTTATACGTTGATTATTTTATATGTTGATTATTTCAGATGCCGACCTACACCAACTTGTCCAACGCCAGCTACCCCAACACCTGGTCTCCGAGCATGACCAACCATCTTACCGCTCCTAGCTACCAGTACGATACCAGGAACTCCCTCATGGCAAGCGCAGGTCTCCTTCCTTAGCCTTCATTTCATCGTATATCTCTCTCTCCGCTCTCTCTCTTTCTCTCTCCCTCTCTCTCTCTCTCTCTCACTCTGTTTCCCTCTCTCCCTTTCTCTCTCCCTCTCTCTCTCTCACTGTCTCTCTCTCTCCCTCTCTCTTTCTCTCTCCCTCTCTCTCTCACTCTGTTTCCCTCTCTCCCTTTCTCTCCCGTTCTCTCTCCCTCTCTCTCTCACTCTGTCTCTCTCTCCCTCTCTATCTCACTCTGTCTCTGTCTCTCTCTCTCGCACACATATACACACTCATACACAAACTCTGTCTCCTTCTCTTCCTCTCTTCCTTATTTATATATATCCAATGTTCTAATGTCCTGTGTCCTCTAATATATCCCTAGGTTAACACATAAGTATATTTCTCTGGATCCAACACTTTTCTCTGTCTTAATACTCGTACATTCATCTCTCTCTCTCTCTCTCTCTCTCTCTCTCTCTCTCCAGTTTTTTTTACATTTCTCTGACTTAATACACACTTTTTTCTGTCCCAAAACATACATTTCTTTAACTTAATACACACTTTTTTATGTATAAATACATAATTTTCTCTGTCTTAATACACACTTCTCTGTCCTAAAACATACATTTCTCTTATACACTTTTTTTCTGTCCTAAAACATACATTTCTCTTAATTAGTACACACTTTTTTCTGTCCGTAAAAATAAACTTTTCTGACTTAATACACTTTTTTTCTGTCCTAATATATAATTTTCGATGTCTTAATACACACTTTTTTCTGTCCTAAAATATATATTTCTCTGACTTAATACACACTTCCTTCTGTCCTGTTTTGCTACATACATATCTGTGTCTTGCTAAATGCATTTCTGTCTTGCGTGTTGCCATTATTTTGAACATCATTTCACTCTTTTCTTCTAATTTCATATTGTCTTGTCCTCATTAATTTCGATTTTTCTCCCACTTTCTGCACCGCTCTCGTTCTCTCTTTCTCTCTCTCCCTTTCTCTCTCTCGCTTGCTCGCTCTTTCTCTCTCTCTCTCTCTCTTCTCTCTCTCTCTCTTCCGCAACCACACCTACACAAACCATGTTTGTCTAATCATACAAACATACCAGCAAAGTCTGGCATCATTCAATACAATGACAAATTGAAGCCTGTATTAGCGATTGACTGTTCTCTTCTAACATCACTTGTTCAGGTCAGTAGATCATGTGATGGTCACAATGTGAGAGATTGTGCCGGAACGTATTCAGAATATAGAAATACTAGTCCTGACGGAAGATAAAACTGAATTCAAAAGACGGAGTGAGAAATTCAAGCTGCGCAAACAAAATGGCTAGACCTCGGAAAGCCTTTCAAATCTTCTAGATAATCTGGGCTGATTACAACCGGAAGTGAAGACTCTTGAGGGAAACAAAAAAGTGTTCGCACAACTGACGCTGATGCTGATTGTTGTGCGCCTGTCACATTTCTGTGATGAAGTAGGAGTTGAAGTGGCACTGGCACGTGAACATGACAACAGGTCACCATTGTTTATGTATCCATGGCAACATACCACTATTCATGTATCCTTGACAACAGACCGTTGTTTATATATGTATGACAACACCAGACAATTGTGTGTCTCCAAGACAACAACACATCACTTTATTTATCCATGACAACAACAGACAATTGTTTATGCATCCATAACACATACCAGACTTTTGTATTTTTGACAATTAAAAACTATGGTTAATGCATCCATGACATACCCCATTGTATGTATCCATAACAACAACACAACATGTGATGTGATAAAGGTTAATATCTTCTGTTCACGTCTGACTCAGTTTCCCGCCTTGTTCCACAGGAAGTTTTGAGAAGTCTCAAACAGACGATGCCCTGATCTCGCTCAGACTCAAGTCACGTGACCACTCCAACATGCTGGGGCTGCTTCAGGCCGACCACATGCGTCATCACAACTCGCTGCAGTCATATGACGTCATTTCAACACATTCCTTGTCCTACGACCTCCTTAAAACAGATTCGTCCTAAATTATTATGTCGGGGCTTGTGTTCCCGCGCAGTTCTTCACTGTCCTAGGTCACACTAGAGCAGATCTATCCAAACTGGTGACATCTCTCGAGTTCAAGGTTGAGAGAATTGACAGACATATCAATCATGAATGTTTCCAGACACTGATTGACAGACCGACTTCACAGATTCACAAATCGTGAAATAACATTTCTGTCTTCTCAGCTGGCGTGTGCTGCTCGCTAGTCAATCATCTTGGTGTATGTACACCATCCTATCGCCCTCAACATCAGCGGCATCTGCAAGCACATCTTGTATACAATAACTCCATACACCTGCACATAACGATGCCTAACAGAGTAACAACAAGTATTACACACAAAGATATAAACATCAGCACACAAAGACAACTCCACGGAACAACACTAAACTATTACAGATAAAGACAAACACCAAACATCTAGACATAAAGACAACTAACAGACCAACAACAACAATTACACACAAAGATATAAACATCAGCACACAAAGACAACTTCACGGAACAACACTAAACTATTACAGATAAAGACAAACACCAAACATCTAGACATAAAGACAACTAACAGACCAACAACAACAATTACACACAAAGATATAAACATCAGCACACAAAGACAACTTCACGGAACAACACTAAACTATTACAGATAAAGACAAACACCAAACATCTAGACATAAAGACAACTAACAGACCAACAACAACAATTACACACAAAGATATAAACATCAGCACACAAAGACAACTTCACGGAACAACACTAAACTATTACAGATAAAGACAAACACCAAACATCTAGACATAAAGACAACTAACAGACCAACAACAACAATTACACACAAAGATATAAACATCAGCACACAAAGACAACTTCACGGAACAACACTAAACTATTACAGATAAAGACAAACACCAAACATCTAGACATAAAGACAACTAACAGACCAACAACAACAATTACACACAAAGATATAAACATCAGCACACAAAGACAACTTCACGGAACAACACTAAACTATTACAGATAAAGACAAACACCAAACATCTAGACATAAAGACAACTAACAGACCAACAACAACAATTACACACAAAGATATAAACATCAGCACACAAAGACAACTTCACGGAACAACACTAAACTATTACAGATAAAGACAAACACCAAACATCTAGACATAAAGACAACTAACAGACCAACAACAACAATTACACACAAAGATATAAACATCAGCACACAAAGACAACTTCACGGAACAACACTAAACTATTACAGATAAAGACAAACACCAAACATCTAGACATAAAGACAACTAACAGACCAACAACAACAATTACACACAAAGATATAAACATCAGCACACAAAGACAACTTCACGGAACAACACTAAACTATTACAGATAAAGACAAACACCAAACATCTAGACATAAAGACAACTAACAGACCAACAACAACAATTACACACAAAGATATAAACATCAGCACACAAAGACAACTTCACGGAACAACACTAAACTATTACAGATAAAGACAAACACCAAACATCTAGACATAAAGACAACTAACAGACCAACAACAACAATTACACACAAAGATATAAACATCAGCACACAAAGACAACTTCACGGAACAACACTAAACTATTACAGATAAAGACAAACACCAAACATCTAGACATAAAGACAACTAACAGACCAACAACAACAATTACACACAAAGATATAAACATCAGCACACAAAGACAACTTCACGGAACAACACTAAACTATTACAGATAAAGACAAACACCAAACATCTAGACATAAAGACAACTAACAGACCAACAACAACAATTACACACAAAGATATAAACATCAGCACACAAAGACAACTTCACGGAACAACACTAAACTATTACAGATAAAGACAAACACCAAACATCTAGACATAAAGACAACTAACAGACCAACAACAACAATTACACACAAAGATATAAACATCAGCACACAAAGACAACTTCACGGAACAACACTAAACTATTACAGATAAAGACAAACACCAAACATCTAGACATAAAGACAACTAACAGACCAACAACAACAATTACACACAAAGATATAAACATCAGCACACAAAGACAACTTCACGGAACAACACTAAACTATTACAGATAAAGACAAACACCAAACATCTAGACATAAAGACAACTAACAGACCAACAACAACAATTACACACAAAGGCAGCTCACAAAGACAAACACCAATCGTCTAAAGACAGTTAGCATAGAAGAGCACTAAACATCTACATAGAAAGACAACTAGCATATCACTAAACATCTACATAGAAAGACAACTAGCATATCACTAAACATCTACATAGAAAGACAACTAGCATATCACTAAACATCTACATAGAAAGACAACTAGCATATCACTAAACATCTACATAGAAAGACAACTAGCATATCACTAAACATCTACATAGAAAGACAACTAGCATATCACTAAACATCTACATAGAAAGACAACTAGCATATCACTAAACATCTACATAGAAAGACAGCTAGCATATCACTAAACATCTATATACAAAGACAGCTAGCATATCACTAAACATCTATATACAAAGACAGCTAACATAGCACTAAACATCTTTATAGAAAGACAACTTGCATAGCACTAAACATATATACAGAAAGACAGTTAAATTAGCACTAAACATTTATTTAGAAAGACAGCTAATATTGAACAACACTAAACATATACATTGAAAGACAGCTATGATAGAACAGCACTAAACATCTACATAGAAAGACAGCTATGATAGAACAGCACTAAACATCTACGTATAAAGACAGTTATGATAGAACAGCACTAACCATCTACGTAGAAAGGCAGCTAACAAATAACACTAACACGTATCTACACATAAAGGGAACTAACATAATAATACAATTCATCTTCACAGAAATAGATTTAACAGATCAAAAGCAAACAATTTATACAGCACAAAGACAGCTAGTAGAGCAACACAGAACATCTACATATAAAATATAGCTTACATAGAACACCACTAAATAATTACATACAAAGACAGCTAACATAGAGCAACACCAAACCGTTTCCCGCGAAGACAGCTAACATAGAACAACACTAAACATCTACACACAAAGACAACTAGCAGGAAAACAAACATATACATGAGCACAGCTAACATCGAACATCTACACACAAAGACGGATAACAGAACATCACCAAACATCTACATAGCAAGGGGCACAACTCAATATCATCAATATCATTTATTCGCCTGACTCCCCTTGATTCATAGGGCACCAACAAATTGCTCAAATATCTCTGTTCCTATTCGGTACCGAATTCTTAAGTTCAGCTAATGGGCCCCAACTGATCTGGCTTACTATTCTTCGCCAGTTGTTTTTCAACCTACTCAGGCGTCACTTTTCCTTTTGGTTTCAATTCGGTGCATGTCTGGTTATACTGTCCGGCTTCCTTATGTGAGTGTATCTCTTTTCTTTCAGCAATTGCTTGCTGTACTGGTTGTTGCCTTGCACAGTCTCACAAATCTGTATTTGTCTTTACCCCAAGCCATCTAACACAAAGTTAACCACTGAGACACGTGTTAATGAAACTCTGCTTTCTGAATGTGATACCCTTAGTCACATGCCATGTCTCCGAGCCATGTAGCAAGTCCGACTTTACATTCGTGTAAGACATTCGTGTAAGACATTCGTGTCAGAGAGTTGAACACGCTATTGGTCCTTTTGAAGATCTGTTCACAACTATCAAAAGACGAAAGATGGCCTGGTTCGGGCACGTCGCGAGGTCCAACGGAATTCCCAACTCGATAGTCTTTGGATCCGTACCGGGACAGAGAGGGCGAGGACGTCCAAGGAAGAGATGGGTGGACAACATCGCTGAGTGGGCAGGCCTTCGTCACGGTGAGATACGTCAGGCGGCGACAGACAGAGAGAGCTGGCGTGGGATTTTCATGTCTTCATGTGTGCCCCAACGACCTGATGGGTTACGGGATGAACTGAACTGAACTGAACTGAACTGAAGACAAACTGTTCTTATTCTTCATTGAGAATGCTGCTGAGTTCCATATTGGACGAAGAAAGTTGAAAGCAAATCTTTGACCTTGCTAATCCTTGGTTTGTTCCTCCAACACACTTGATCAATGTTATTTCCCAGAGTGGCCCTCCGGGGTTTTTGTGTAAGCGAAGGACAAGAATATCACCACTGCCCGACATAGCGCATGTCATTAGAGGCAACTGACTGTATGACATGGCATAACACCGGCATGGTTACGTGGCTTACTAAGTTTATTTAGAGCAGCACAGATGGCGCCTAACAGGATGCGGGTCTACATTGCTCTAGTGTTTGAGTCAATTAAGATGGACTTATACATCGGTTAACCACCCTCACTGGCACTTGTCCCAATGCAGCGGAGTAATAAGCCTAGCACGCTAAGTAGGAAATCCACATCCCAGGTGCATCCAGCTCACCGCAGAGCTAGAACCTGCAAAGAAACATCCACCTCTACAGACGTGCTGGTCAACTAAGATAAGGCTCTCAGACAGGTGTCATGTTGCACTTCTTCAATTACCCGATCATTAGTCTTTGCTTGAATTTTTATAATTTCCTGTTTTTGTTTTTGTTTTGTTTTTGTTTTTTGTTGTTTACAGGAATCTGTAATTCCACTTTTGCTGCTTCATATGTTAGTCTGTCTATCTTTCCGTGTATGCCTGCAGCTTATGTGACAGTATACAGATATAATTTGCCAAATGGAGGTCTTCCGACAGCTTATCAAATGTCCGCCATATTCCTGTCTTTCTGCCCTCTGATGTTTGTCGCATCACTCAGCCAGTGAGCATAAGAACAATTTGTTGAAGAAAACAGGTCCCGGTTTGAAATGTAAATGGTTTTTAAAATTTACGTTTGTAGATTATTCTAGACGTGTTGGATCTGGCAATTTACCTTTGTAGGTTATGCTGCACGTGTTGTATCTGGCAATTTACCTTTGTAGATTATTCTACATGTGTTGGATCTGGTAATTTACCCATGAGGATTATTCTACATGATATGGGTCTGACAATTAACCTTTGTAGATTATTCTACATCTGATAGCTCTGACAATTTACCTTTGTAGATTATTCTACATGTGGTATGTCTGACAAATTACCTTTGTAGATTATTATACGTGTGGCATCATCAAAGAAATCGTATACACTTCCTTACAACGCATCTGGTATTCCATAATGCTTCAATATTTTATAAATTACTGTTCGGTTTTTACTGTCAAATGACGTTTTAAAATCTGTGAAGTTAATATATGTATTTGTCACTCATTAGCTTTCTCTACTATCATTTTGAGCGTTCATATTTGACCCGTGCAAGATCTATCTTCATGCTCTCGACCTTTTACTTGTATACGATCAAGAGAATTCTAGTCTGGACTTGTCCATTCACTGCCAGAAGTATTATTCCTCGCAGGTTACCACCCAACATTTACCCACAAAGACAGCAATCATAGAACAACATAAAATATCTACACACAAAGACATGTAGTACACCATCTACACAGAATGGGGCACAACTCAGCATAGAAACCAGATAACATGTGCCAGGAACAGCACGAGCTGACATGTTTAGGCCTCGCCTTATAACAGCCTCATCCTCATCAAACTGCACCTGACAAACCTATGTGAGTCGTCCGGTATGGAATCCTAGTCCTCCTTATCGTGTCTCTCTCCGAGCCTCAATCCGAACTATAAAGAGAACCATTTCCTGGCTGGCAGTGACATGTCGCAGTATAAAGAGAACCATTTCCTGGCTGGCAGTGGCATGTCGCAGTATAAAGAGAACCATTTCCTGGCTGGCAGTGACATGTCGCAGTATAAAGAGAACCATTTCCTGGCTGGCAGTGACATGTCGCAGTATAAAGAGAACCATTTCCTGGCTGGCAGTGACATGTCGCAGTATAAAGAGAACCATTTCCTGGCTGGCAGTGACATGTCACAGTATTAAGAGAACCATTTCTTGGCTGGCAGTGACATGTCACAGTATAGAGAGAACCATTTCCTGGCTCGCTGTGACATGTCACAGTATATAGAGACACACTTGTCTGACTGACAGCGACATATCACAGTATATAAAGACACAATTCTCTGACTAACAGCGACATGTCACAAAGTGTAAATATTCATTCCCTCTGTGACATTGACATGTCACAGTATGTAAATAACCATTCCCTCCCTGAGAGCGACATGTCACAGTTTCCACCGGTGACGGCCACAGCGTGTGAGAGACAGTTCATTAAGGTCAAGGTTCACAGGTTAAGATGGGATCTCCTTCCTGACCTTGCCCATGTGGAGATTGACACTTTGCCTAACTGTGTTCTGTCCCCTTAAAATGAATTGGCTATGACCACGATGATTAAACTATGCACTCCCTACTGTATACGTTTGTGTGTCTGTCTGCTTGCAATGGTTATCTCTCTCACACTCTCTCTCTCTCGCTCTGTCTCTCTCTCTTTCTCTATCTCTCTGTGTATGTGTGTGTGTCAATGTGCTTATCAGTGTGTATGTATGTGAGTCTGTATGGTTTTGTAAATGTACATGTATGACTACACTCAGTTCATCTACGAGTGCGATTTGAAAAGTTTGACCTCCAGCGTCGTAATTATGACAACAGTGCTCAGAGCCACGTGACTCCTATGTGAAAATAATATCTAAGGAAGTGACTATATGGACATGTAGTGGTTCGCGCCTGGAACGTGGCGCAAGCGCACAGCAACAGTAAAATGGCGGACTTCATGAAAAAACGGTTCAACCAACGTGCTGTAATTGAACTTCTGACTATGGAAGGTTGTGTGTCCTTCGACACGAATCGAAGAATGACTGCCAGAGGTTGTGCGTCCTTTGACACGGATCGAAGTATGACTGCGGAAGAGTGTGTGTCCTTCGACACGGATCAAAGAATGACTGCAGAAGGTTGTGTGTCCTTCGACACGGATCAAAGAATGACTGCAGAAGGTTGTGTGTCCTTCGACACGGATCAAAGAATGACTGCGGAAGTTTGTGTGTCCTTCATCGATCAAAGAATGACAGTGGTAGTTTGTGTGTCCTTGGACATGGAGCAAAGAATGACTGCGGAAGTTTGTGTGTCCTTCGACATGGATCAAAGAATGACTGTGGTATATTGTGTGTCCTTCGATACGGATCAAAGAATGACAGCGGTATATTGTGTGTCCTTCGACACGGATCAAAGAATGACTGCGGTAGTTTGTGTGTCCTTCGACGTGGATCAAAGAATGACTGCGGAAGTTTGTGTGTCCTTCGACATGGATCAAAGAATGACAGCGGAAATTTGTGTGTCCTTCGACATGGATCACAGAATGACTGCGGAAGTTTGTGTGTCCTTCGACATGCATCAAAGAATGACAGCGGTATATTGTGTGTCCTTCGACCCGGATCAAAGAATGACAGCGGTAGTTTGTGTCCTTCGACATGGATCAAAGAATGACTGCGGAAATGTGTGTGTCCTTCGACATGGATTAAAGAATGACAGCTGTAGTTTGTGTGTCCTTCGACATGGATCAAAGAATGACTGCGGTAGTTTGTGTGTCATTCAACACGGATCAAAGAATGACTGCGGAAGGTTGTGTGTCCTTCGACACGGATCGAAGAATGACAGCGGAAGGTTGTGTGTCCTTCGACACGGATCGAAGAATGACAGCGGAAGCTTGTGTGTCCTTCGACACGGATCGAAGAATTACAGCGGATGGTTGTGTGTCCTTTGACACGGATCGAAGAATGACAGCGGAAGTTTGTGTGTCCTTCGACACGGATCGAAGAATGACAGCGGTATATTGTGACGCTTATTTTGGATGTCAGTACTGGTAGGAGGTGGGCAAGGACTGTAAATGGGACAATCCAGTCATGGCGAACCTGCATGACAGGCTCACTGTGGACGACCGATCACAGCTGTGGATACACAGCGCCATGGTTCTGTGGACGAACGTATTCGTACCAATCGCACGAGCTCATCACATTCTCCATGGCTTGCTTTTGTATAGGAAAGTGTGTGTGTTTCTTAACTTAACGTCTTTATACTGGTCTAAAAGACTCTGCAGAGTCTGTATTCAACCAGTTTAATTTACATCATCTTGCTCTAAAAGATATGTCCATCCAATTTATTCTTAAATGCATTAACTGTCCCTGCCTGCACTACCTCCTATGGCAATGCATTCCAAGCATTCACCACTCTCTGGCTAAAAAAAAAAAGTTTCGCTTCTGATAAGGAGGTGCTAGCAGCTGTGCGTACTTGGAGAAGACGTCTCATGTGTTTCCTCGACGAGATGCAACAACTTGTCCGACGCTGGCGTTTGTGTGTGGACCTGGATGGTGACTACATTGAACAATAATGACATATCACCTAAACGACATTGCAAGCTCTAAGAAATATATAGCTCACGTGTAAATCTTGCACATTAATTAAAATATCTCCTCAAAGGCAAACCTCTTCACATCGCTCGGGTAAATGTATATGGGAATGGCTCCTACAACTTGTTGTTGTAGAATATCCTACAATGACTATCATTTATTAGGAGTCCTGAAAAGTGGGTTAGATGGCGTGTTGCAGTTGTTTATGTGTTCTGAATAGTCGTTAAGTGGCAGATTGTAGTAGCTTTCCTTACATCCCGAGCGCGCTGATAAAGGTTGTGCTATTCTTGGCTTCATCTGCGCAATGCTCACTATTACGGGGAGAACGTCGATCCACATCTCGTCGGCTAGATTGTCTTGAAAACAACTGTTTCTGGGGAAAGCTACACGGAGGATATGTAGTGCTCTTGGTCAGCGTGTTGTGCCTGACCCTGATACGACTTCCTGGTCAGTATGTTGTGCCTGACCCTGATACGACTTCCTGGTCAGCGTGTTGTGTCTAACCCTGATACGATTTCCTGGTCAATATGTTGTGCCTGACCCTGATACGACTTCCTGGTCAGCGTGTTGTGTCTGACCCTGATACGACTTCCTGGTCAGCGTGTTGTGCCTGACCCTGACACGACTTCCTGGTCAGCGTGTTGTGTCTGACCCTGATACGACTTCCTGGTCAGCGTTTTGTGCCTGACCCTGAAACGACTTCCTGGTCAGTATGTTGTGCCTGACCTGATACGACTTCCTGGTCAGTATGTTGTGCCTGACCTTGATACGACTTCCTGGTCAGTATGTTGTGCCTGACCTTGATACGACTTCCTGGTCAGTATGTTCTGCCTGACCCTGATACGACTTCCTGATCAGCGTGTTGTGTCTGACCCTGATACGACTTCCTGGTCATCATGTTGTGCCTGACCCTGATACGACTTTCTGGTCAGCGTGTTGTGTCTGACCCTGATACGACTTCCTGGTCAGTATGTTGTGCCTGACCCTGATACGACTTCCTGGTCAGCGTGTTGTGTCTGACCCTGATACGACTTCCTGGTCAGTATGTTCTGCCTGACCTTGATACGACTTCCTGGTCAGTATGTTCTGCCTGACCCTGATACGACTTCCTGATCAGCGTGTTGTGTCTGACCCTGATACGACTTCCTGGTCATCATGTTGTGCCTGACCCTGATACGACTTCCTGGTCAGCGTGTTGTGTCTGACCCTGATACGACTTCCCGGTCAGTATGTTGTGCCTGACCCTGATACGACTTCCTGGTCAGCGTGTTGTGTCTGACCATGATACGACTTCCTGGTCAGTATATTGTGCCTGACCCTGATACGACTTCCTGGTCAGCGTATTGTGTCTGACCCTGATACGACTTCCTGGTCAGTATGTTGTGTCTGAACCTGATACGACTTCCTGGTCTGTATGTTGTGCCTGACCCTGATACGAATTTCTGGTCAGTACGTTGTGCCTGACCCTTATACGACTTCCTGGTCAGTATGTTGTGCCTGACCCTGATACGACTTCCTGGTCAGCGTATTGTGTCTGACCCTGATACGACTTCGTGGTCAGCGTGTTGTGTCTGACCCTGATACGACTTCCTGGTCAGTATGTTGTGCCTGACCCTGATACGACTTCCTGGTCAGCGTGTTGTGTCTGACCCTGATACGACTTCCTGGTCAGCGTGTTGTGTTTGACCCTGATACGACTTCCTGGTCAGTATGTTGTGCCTGACCCTGATACGACTTCCTGGTCAGTATGTTGTGCCTGACCCTGATACGACTTCCTGGTCAGTATGGTGTGCCTGACCCTGATACGACTTCCTGGTCAGTATATTGTGCCTGACTGGAATAGCGTCTCAGTTCCGCCGGCGGGTCGCAGTTGCTTCATATACTTTGGTTTTAAAAAATATAGAAAACAAATAAGGCGAGGCTGCGACGGTAATGTGGATTGAAATAAAATGTAGAAAACATACACGAGTAAGGTTCAGATGTCATGGGCGAAAACAGAAATGAAACCTATGTTACGATCAAAAGTGTTGAGGTAGGTTTCGTTGTTCTTCTAGTCCCAGGGCGGTGTCTGAACCTTGCTGGAACGGAGTATTTAGCAGTCAGTGACCTGACAGTCGCCAGCGACTCATAGCTGGCTGCTTGCGTCCGGGTCAGTGACTCATAGTTGGCTACCTGCGTCAGGATCAGTGACTCATAGCTGGCTATTTGTGTACAGGTCAGTGACTCATAATTGACTGCTTGCGTCAGGGTCAGTGACTCATAGCTGGCTGCCTGCTTCCGTGTCAGTGACTCATAACTGACTGCTTGCACTAGGATCAGTGACACATAGCTGGCCAATACCATAATCCGCCTTCAAGTGAAGGCCCTGAAAACAGACTGCTGCCCTGCAGTCTGGCTAAGAGTTTTGAGGTTAGAAGAGGGAAGCCAAACCCGCTCCCAAAAATGCAGTGATGAAATTGGATGTGTCGGGGGAAAAGGCGGACATATCGCAGCATGGTTGTAACCGTCACACCCGTCATTTTCGGGACGAAACCCGAAGAAGAAGAAGAAGATGATGATGGAGAAGAAGAAGAAGAAGAAGAAGAAGATGATGATGGAGAAGAAGAAGAAGAAGAAGAAGAAGAACCGTACCGATATGTGTATGTTTACAATAGCATTAAATACGGAGTAGGAGATGCAGATACACACACAAAGAAGAATGCCAACGAAGAGAGGAAACAACAGCGAAAAGGTACTGACTTTCATAAAGTAGTGCCTGCGTGTAGTGCAGAGAATTAAATTATATTATAAGGTCACTAATGTGGAAGAATTGGAAAGAACAAGACATATATCGATGGAACATGGCGGGAGGAGAAGGTTCTGGCGTTTGATAGGATACGCATTTGGGAAAGAAACTGAACCATTACAAAACAGTCTCTGTTCTGGAATCCTCAAGACAAGAGAAGTAGAGGCAGACCAAACACACATGGAGAAGAAAGTTCGAGATACACATAAAGGGACGACGTGAACAGAGCTGGAGCGGATGTTCCAGGACAGAAGGACTTGGCGTGCATTTGGTAGCGACATGTGCTCCACTGGGAGTTGAAATGCTTCAGTTGATTGATTGATTTGATTGATTGATTGACTAATTGTTTTGTGTATGTGTACATCAGTGACATAATATCACAAGAGTCAGGCACAGACTGACATAATTAGCCTGAAGAACGATGTGTAAGTGGTGGAGTGGCAGTGGAGTGGTCGCAGATACGTGATGGTGGTGTTGTAAATAAGTGGTGGAGTGGCAGTGGAGTGGTCGCAGATATGTGTTGGTGGAGTTGTCGATAAGTGGTGGAGTGGCAGTGGAGTGGTCGCAGATACGTGTTGGTGGAGTTGTCGATAAGTGGTGGAGTGGCAGTGGAGTGGTCGCAGATGCGTGTTGGTGGAGTTTTCAATAAGTGGTGGAGTGGCAGGGGAGTGGTCGTAAATACGTGTTGGTGGAGTTGTCGAAGTGGTGGAGTGGCAGTAGAGTGGTGATGGATATATGGTGCTGAAGTTATGAATAAGTGGTGGAGTGGTCGTAGATACGTGTTGGTGCAGCTGTCTATAAGTGGTGGAGTAGCAGTGGAGTGGTCACAGATACGTGTTGGCGGAGTTGTCGATAAGTGGTGGAGTAGCAGGGGAGTGGTCATGGATACATGGTGCTGAAGTTATAAATAAGTGTTGAGGGGTAGTGAAGTGATCGTTGATACATGGTGCTAAGTGGTGATGGATATATGGTGCTGAAGTTATGAATAAGTGGTGGAGTGGTCGTAGATACGTGTTGGTGCAGCTGTCTATAAGTGGTGGAGTAGCAGTGTAGTGGTCACAGATACGTGTTGGCGGAGTTGTCGATAAGTGGTGGAGTAGCAGGGGAGTGGTCATGGATACATGGTGCTGAAGTTATAAATAAGTGTTGAGGGGTAGTGAAGTGATCGTTGATACATGGTGCTAAGTTGTGGTGGAGTGATAGTGGAGTCATTGTGGATACGTGGTGATAAAGTTGTGGTAGAATGGTAGTGGAGTCGTAGTGGAGAATGTATAGAGACAGTAGAGTATATCAAAATGATTTTTAAAAATGTAGTCCTACAGAAGACACTGCCGACATACATGAAGTGCTAGGAACTTGTTTGTACTATGTCTATGCTTGTCTATGTTGTGTGATTACTAATCCCTAACTTGCCCGTCTTGACGTTGCCTAGTTTGCAAGTTACAATCTGTAACACACATACAAACACACGCGAATACACACACACACACAAACATACACACACACACATATCCCCACACACACATACACACACACACATACACAGACACACGCACATATACACACGCACATATACCCACACACACATACCAACACACACATTCAGACACACACATACAAACACACACATACACACACGCACACACATACTCACACACACGTAAATCAATAAGTGTAAATGATCATTATATAACAGAAATGAACAACTGACAGAGCTCTATAATTTCAAGAAATCAGTATTTGCCAGAAATCAGTATTTGCCAGAAATCAGTATTTGCCAGAAATCAGTATCTGTCAATCATCAATAATTGCCCAAAATGTTAAAAACACTGTCGAAATGTGATAAGTCACAGGTCAATCACTGATAAAAACCAATAACTGTAACACATGAATGAACGCTAAGCCCAAAAGCTTTCACAAATCAATCAACACTAGAAATCAATAACTTTCACGTATCAATACATATCACAAATAAATGAATAGCAGAAATCAATACTTGCTGACAATCAACAATTTGCGATCAATATTTGCTTTCTGATACATAGCGTGATCAGAAACAGTTCAAAAGCTCCCTCTTTTTTCCCAATATTTCTTTTTACTCTGCCCAACAATCACACTCTTACACAAACTAACAACAATCTAGCACGCGCCTTCATGGTGAGGACTTCCATTCCATTTTGGTTGAGCTTGACCTCTAAGATCTCTCTAACTAGCATAAATACATACAGACGCACGCATCAAAACAGTGGTTAATACATCCTGATATCACCTGAAAAACTGCGATCCGGGGTGGAAAGTTGCGTGCCTCTGCCAATAGAATACAGAGAGAGACACATTTTGTACCCCAAACCCCCCCCCCCCCCCCCCCCCAAAAAAAAAGTTATCCAAACTCCGTTGACAGTCATTTTTTAAAATTGTTTAATGTTGGTAGTTTGATCAATGGCAAATATTGATTTGTAGCAGATACAAAATATCGATTGAAAACTGACAAATCAATAAGTATCACATGTCGATCAATAACTATCAATGTATAACTTATAAAAATGTGTCAATGAATTTCTGTTGGCCATTTTGTGTTTTCTTTATTTTAACTGACGTTAGCAGTGGGAGTAGCGAGGGTCTGGTTCGCAGAGAACTGCGAGAGAAAGAAAAAGAGACACACATAGAGACAGACGGTAAAAGTGAGAGAAAGTGTGAGTTAGGAAGAGAGTAGTCGAGCCTACAATTTGGTTAGCTCTGGAGTGTCAAACTTATACCCAGTCGATCAGATTCCAGCTCTCAGATGTGCATAATCCGGCCCCGCTAATCACTTAAAATCAAGTCCAAACAGAAAATTACAACAGGGATCCCGCAAAAGCGTCGGTATTGTGGGCACTTTACATATACGTACACAATTGGTATCGATGTGACTATAATACCTACACACATTGACATGCCGGCACTGTATGTTCATGTATGTACGTGTATCATGTGCTGAGAATTTGATGTCAAGTCCTTCACCTGATCCTGCCAAAATCGGTAATGTTGCTCGCAAATGTTGGGCAGGCTTCATGTTTAGGTACGTTGTTGAACAAGTCTAAACACAACTTGGAGTGTTCGTCTCTATGACGACTGGATCGATATTGATCGACATGGGGTTATCAATCACTGTATCGAAATTGCGAACTGTTATAACCCTATTTTTTTTTAAATATATCCACAAATCTCATCTTTCGTTCAAGTCTTGTACTTACCGTGATAGACGGACATGCGCATTGATTAACATTTTCTGTCAGTTCTTTAAGCAGCCAGAAAGGGACATTGATTT
Organism: Ariolimax columbianus; assembly: GCA_036924085.1. Lineage (NCBI taxonomy): Eukaryota > Metazoa > Mollusca > Gastropoda > Stylommatophora > Arionidae > Ariolimax > Ariolimax columbianus. Next base: position 64,503,714 of record JAVGWX010000005.1, on the reverse strand, counting down.
AATTTTATGTTTATGTTCTGTCGAGTGTTGTTAGTCTGTCGAGTGTTGTTAGTCTGTTGAGTGGTCCTACTGTATGTCGAGTGTTGCTACGGTATGTGCAGTGTTGTTAGTCTGTTGAGTGCTGTTACTGTATGTGGAGTGTAGTTAGTCTGTTGAGTGCTGTTACTGTATGTCGAGTGTTGTTAGTCTGTTGAGTGCTGTTACTGTATGTGGAGTGTAGTTAGTCTGTTGATTGCTGTTACTGTATGTCGAGTGTAGTTAGTCTGTTGAGTGCTGTTACTGTATGTCGAGTGTAGTTAGTCTGTTGAGTGCTGTTACTGTATGTGGAGTGTATTTAGTCTGTTGAGTGCTGTTACTGTATGTCGAGTGTAGTTAGTCTGTTCAGTGCTGTTACTGTATGTCGAGTGTAGTTAGTCTGTTGAGTGCTGTTACTGTATGTCGAGTGTAGTTAGTCTGTTGAGTGCTGTTACTGTATGTCGAGTGTAGTTAGTCTGTTGAGTGCTGTTACTGTATGTCGAGTGTAGTTAGTCTGTTGAGTGCTGTTACTGTATGTGGAGTGTAGTTAGTCTGTTGAGTGGTTCTACTGTATGTCGAGTGTTGCTACTGTATGTTGAGTGATGTTACTGTATGTGGCGTGTTGTTAGTCTGTAATATGCTGTTACTGTATGTGGAGTGTAGTTAGTCTGTTGAGTGCTGTTACGGTATGTGGAGTGTTGTTAGTCTGTCGAGTGCTGTTACTGTATGTGGAGTGATGTTAGTCTGTCGAGTGCTGTTACGGTATGTGGAGTGTTATTAGTCTGTCGAGTGTGGTTACTGTATGTGGAGTGTTGTTAGTCTGTCGAGTGATGTTACTGTATGTCAAGTGTTGTTAGTCTGTCGAGTGCTGTTACTGTATGTCAAGTGTTGTTAGTCTGTCGAGTGCTGTTACTGTATGTGGAGTGTTGTTAGTCTGTCGAGTGATGTTACTGTATGTGGAGTGTTGTTAGTCTGTCGAGTGATGTTACTGTATGTGGAGTGTTGTTAGTCTGTCGAGTGCTGTTACTGTATGTTGAGTGCTGCTGTTTGTCGAATGTTGCTATTGTGTGACGAGTGTTGTTAGTTTATTGCATGTTGTTAGTCTGTTGAGCGATGTTACTGTATGCCAAATGTTGTTAGTCTGTCACGTATTGTTAATATGTCGAGTCCTGTTACTGTATATCACGTGTTGTTAATCTGTTGAGTTTTGCTACTGTATGTCGAGTGTTGGTAGTCTGTCGCGTGTTGTTAACTTAACTTAACGTCTTTATACTGGTTTAGAAGACTCCGCAGAGTCTGTATATCATGTTCTAGGTGCCTGTCGAGTGTTGTTGCTTTATTTCATGTTCTATGTGCCTGTCGAGTGTTGTTGCCTTATATCATTTTCTATGTACCTGTCGAGTGTTGTTGCCTTATATCATTTTCTATGTACCTGTCGAGCGTTGTTGCTTTATATCATGTTCTATGTGCTTGTCGAGTGTTGTTGCTTTATATCATGTTCTATGTGCCTGTCGAGCGTTGATATTACATGCCGAGAGTTGTTATTTATGTCAAGTGTTGCTACTTTCTGTTGAGGTTTGTTGCCTTCACTTGAATTTTGACACTTCAGGTTGAGTGTTACCACTTGTGTCGAGTGTTGTTACCAACTGGCATGTGTTGCTATTGTCTGTCATGTGTTGATATTGTTTATCAAGTGCTTTTGTTGCCTGCCAAGTGTTGCTATTGTTTATCATGTGTTGCAATTTTATGTCGATTGTAACTCTTTTCTGACGAGTATTTTAACTTTCTGTACTGGTTTTGTCCTTTACTATAGAGTGACGTCACTTTATGTCGAGTAATGTTACATTCTGTTTAATGTTGATATTCTGTCGAGTTTAGTTACATTCTATCAAATGTTGTTTTACTCTATGTGGAGTATCGTTTCTTTCTGTCATGTGTACTTTCTGTAATGAGTTGTTGTGTTTAGTAATGTTTCGTCACTTTCTAGATGTGTTATACGTTACATTCTGTCTCGTTAACACCAGTCCCATGCTCCTAGGATCCATCATTGGAATTACATGGAGAGACAGTGTGACAAATGTAGAGGTGCACTCTCGCACTAGTCTTTCGGTGTTCTCAGCGAAGACTACGAAGGCTTTGTCGTGTCCGTCGCACGGAAGATGGTCGTATTCCCAAAGATATTCTCTACGCAGGGACGGATTTAGACCACGGTTAAACAAGCTACAGCTTAGAGCCTCACACGACGCTGGGACCTCATAGATTTTCAGAATTTGTTTTGATGGCTACACGGTTTTCAACTGAGTTGACATTTCGTTTCAAATTGACCGCCATCGATGCTCCTGGCAACCCCGTCCAGCCTTCCGAATTCTAATGGACTCTATCCCAAGTCCCAACAGGCAATAACTCCAACAATAACTCCAACAATAACTCCAGCAATAACTCCAACAATAACTTCAACAATAACTCCAACAATAACTCAAGCAATAACTCCAGCAATAACTCCAGCAATAACTCCAACAATAACTCCAGCAATAACTCCAGCAATGGGGACGGCGTGGGCAAGTGGCTAAGTGACACGGCTCACGACCCGAAGGTGCTGGGTTCGATCCCCATCACAGCATCGGCCGTTACCCCGGGGAAGCAAACCCTTAGAAAACGCAAGAGGAAGCAGACCCCTACATAAAATGCATGCCGAAGTCAGATGCATTTGGCCGACATGCTAAAAATAAAAACCGTGGTGCAACGCACTATTCCACCTTGGGGAATATAGCAATAAGGCGAACGCAAAACAAACAACAAAAAAAAAGAAAAGCAGCAATAACTCTAGCAAAAAACAGTTTTACGTAACTTGGCTTTTATTAGTTGTCCATCACAAGTGATGAAGACCACTCTCTTTGTTCAGCCGTGTGGACAGTCGTATCTCTTGCTGTGTCCGCTGAAATTGGTGACTTGCGCGGTGATTTGGATTAAACTGCGCCTTTTGTCAACCTCACTCACAGAGCCTAAGCTACCTTTTGCAAGTGGCAAGACATTCATCAAGACGACTGGAGATAGCATAGGATGCAGATTTTGCCTCAGGGTTACCACCGAAGCCTTGCCGTAAACATGTAACGTAACCCGCAGGGTAGAAAGGTGGGATGGCATCTAACGCAGTTTGTCGTGCCTTTGCGATAACCACAAGAGGTCGTATGGACAACACTCAGCGTGTTAGTGACTCTGGCATCTCTCCCCAGCTGCATTCAGCTCATCATAGTAGCATCTAAAATTCCCACACGCCAAATTCGTGAAGGTGAACAGGCAGAACTAACCCGTGAAATACGACACAGGTATAAGCGTAGTTCCATTCAGTCGTCGTCCAGACCAGGATAAACGGACGAAAGAAATCACAAAAAAAGAACGAAATAACAAGTCCAGACGGAAAACAACACCACGTTTCCGTGAACACAAGAGTAAGTCGTCGACTAGTGTGAATTCCAGGCAAATCCGTGATCTGGCGGCATCCATAATGATCCAAAACAGTAGAGAAATTTAGACTCGCAGCCAGTTACGGCGCCATCTTGGCAGTACTCGGGTTATTCACATAGATGAAGAGGTGAATACAAGAAAATCTAGGGCAAATGCGGCATCTGGTAGACTTGATAGTAAGGTGTGGGATCGGCGAGGAATCAGGACTCGAAGAAAGATTGCAAGTCTACTTTGCAATTGTTCTACCTACCCTCTTATGTGCATGTGAGACCTGGACCGCCTATAGTCGCCATGCTGGGAAATTGAAGCACTTCAACATGCACTGCCTGCGGAAACTGTTGAGGATTAGATGGCAGGATATGGTGTCAAATACAGATGTGTTAGCGCGATCGGGTATGTCCAGTATACACACCATCAAATGTACAGCACATCTTAGATAGCCTGGCCATGTGGTACGTATGGCGGATCAACGTCTATCAAAAGAGATGTTATATGGTGAACTACAAAATGGCAAGAGAGCAAGTGGTGGGCAGCGGAAAAGGTACAAGGACACAATTTAGAGATCACTGACTCAGTGCGTTGATAACCATAAATACTGGGAAAGAATCGCCGCTAATCGCACTGACTGGTAAAGCACTATTGCGGAAAGTGCTCAGAGACTAAATAAATCAAGAAATAATGTGTCTATCCAGAGACTACGCAGATAATCTTTGTCACATACTAAAAGCCAAATGCAAGAGAAACTTGATAGGTTGAAAAGAAAGACATCATCGGCCAAAGTGGGGCTGAATGTCAACATAAAGACATAAAGAAAACCAAGCTCCTTAAACACAACACTAACAGCAAAGAACCAATCATGATGGAGTGAGAGCAGCTGGAGGAAGTAGATACATTTACCTTGTAGGGCAGCACAATAGATGCTTCAGGAGGTACAGCTGATGTAAGGACCAGGACACATCAGGAGGTACAGCTGATGTAAGGATCAGGACACACCAGGAGGTACAGCTAGAGATGTAAGGACCAGGACACACCAGGAGGTACAGCTAATGTAAGGATCAGGACACATCAGGAGGTACAGCTACAGATGTAAGGACCAGGACACATCAGGAGGTACAGCTGATGTAAGGATCAGGACACATCAGGAGGTACAGCTCATGTAAGGATCAGGACACCAGGAGGTACATCTAGAGATGTAAGGACCAGGACACACCAGGAGGTACAGTTAATGTAAGGATCAGGACACATCAGGAGGTACAGCTACAGATGTAAGGAATAGGACACATCAGGAGGTACAGCTGATGTAAGGATCAGGACACATCAGGAGGTACAGCTACAGATGTAAGGACCAGGACACATCAGGAGGTACAGCTGATGTAAGGATCAGGACACATCAGGAGGTACAGCTAATGTAAGGATCAGGACACACCAGGAGGTACAGCTGATGTAAGGATCAGGACACCACAAGGAGGTACAGCTACAGATGTAAGGATCAGGACACACCAGGAGGTACAGCTGCAGATGTAAGGACCAGGACACACCAGGAGGTACAGCTGCAGATGTAAGGACCAGGGCACACCAGGAGGTACAGCTAATGTAAGGATCAGGACACATCAGGAGGTACAGCTAATGTAAGTATCAGGACACACCAGGAGGTACAGCTAATGTAAGGATCAGGACACACCAGGAGGTACAGCTAGAGATGTAAGGACCAGGACACACCAGGAGGTACAGTTAATGTAAGGATCAGGACACATCAGGAGGTACAGCTACAGATGTAAGGACCAGGACACATCAGGAGGTACAGCTGATGTAAGGATCAGGACACATCAGGAGGTACAGCTACAGATGTAAGGACCAGGACACATCAGGAGGTACATCTGATGTAAGGATCAGGACACATCAGGAGGTACAGCTGATGTAAGGATCAGGACACATCAGGAGGTACAGCTAATGTAAGGATCAGGACACATCAGGAGGTACAGCTAATGTAAGGATCAGGACACTTCAGGAGGTACAGCTAATGTAAGGATCAGGACACACCAGGAGGTACAGCTAATGTAAGGATCAGGACACACCAGGAGGTACAGCTAATGTTCAATCAGGACACACAAGGAGGTACAGCTACAGATGTAAGGACCAGGACACATTAGGAGGTACAGCTAATGTAAGGATCAGGACACATCAGGAGGTACAGCTACAGATGTAAGGATCAGGACACATCAGGAGGTACAGCTACAGATGTCAGGATCAGGACACACCAGGAGGTTCAGCTACAGATGTAAGGACCAGGACACATTAGGAGGTTCAGCTAATGTAAGGATCAGGACACACCAGGAGGTACAGCTAATGTAAGGATCAGGACACATCAGGAGGTACAGCTAATGTACAATCAGGACACATCAGGAGGTACAGCTAATGTACAATCAGGACACATCAGGAGGTACAGCTACTGTACAATCAGGACACACAAGGAGGTACAGCTAATGTAAGGATCAGGACACACCAGGAGGTACAGCTAATGTAAGGATCAGGACACACCAGGAGGTACAGCTTATGTACAATCAGGACACATCAGGAGGTAGAGCTAATGCACAATCAGGACACACCAGGAGGTACAGCTAATGTAAGGATCAGGACACACCAGGAGGTACAGCTAATGTAAGGATCAGGACAAATCAGGAGGTACAGCTAATGTAAGGATTAGGACACACCAGAAGGTACAGCTGATGTAAGGATTAGGACACATCAGGAGGTACAGCTAATTTAAGGATCAGGACATATCAGGAGGTACAGCTAATGTAAGGATCAGGACACATCAGGAGGTACAGCTAATGTAAGGATCAGGACACATCAGGAGGTACAGCTGCAGATGTAAGGATCAGGACACGTCAGGAGGTACAGCTACAGATGTAAGGACCAGAACACATCAGGAGGTACAGCTACAGATGTAAGGATCAGGACACATCAGGAGGTACAGCTAATGTAAGGACCATGACACATCAAGAGGTACAGCTAATGTAAGGATCAGGACATACCAGGAGGTACAGCTAATGTAAGGATCAGGACAAATCAGGAGGTACAGTTAATCTAAGGATTAGAACACACCAGGAGGTACAGCTGATGTAAGGATTAGGACACATCAGGAGGTACAGCTAAGGTAAGGATCAGGACACACAAGGAGGTACAGCTAATGTAAGGATTAGGACACACCAGGAGGTACAGCTGATGTAAGGATTAGAACACATCAGGAGGTACAGCTAATTTAAGGATCAGGACACATCAGGAGGTACAGCTAATGTAAGGATCAGGACACATCAGGAGGTACAGATGCAGATTTAAGGATTAGGACACATCAGGAGGTACAGCTAATGTAAGGATCAGGACACGTCAGGAGGAACAGCTACAGATGTAAGGACCAGGACACATCAGGAGGTACAGCTAATGTAAGGATCAGGACACACCAAGAGGTACAGCTAATGTAAGGATCAGGATTGGAAAGGGCAAGAGGAGCATTCGTGAGGCTAAACAACAAATGAAGATCCAGAGAAATCAAGATTCACAACCACAGTCAGATTATTCAATGCCATTGTCAAGTCGGCGTGGCTGTATGGAGAGGAGATGGGGAGAACGACGACAGCCATACAACAAAGACTTCATTCCTTGATTTACAGATGCAAAAGAAGAAGAATTGGCATAAAGTGGTAGCACATGGTGAGGAATGAAGACCTATCGGAAAGGAGCAAACAACATCCACTGGAACAACAAATTAATAGGGCTGGATTGGACATATGCTGCGGAGTCCAACATAGCCAGACAGACTCTTACATGGAATCCTCAAGGGAAGATAGAAGTAGATCATAGTCCTGGTCTTAGTCCGAGTCGACCCGTACTTTTACAGAGGTGGATTCCCTTGTTCAGGTCTCAGCTCTTGTATGAGCTCGATGTAGCCGGAAGGAGGAGGATTTCCTGCTTAGTGGGCTAGGTTCGAGCAGTTTATTACTTCGCTGCGTTGGGACAAGTACCGCGGAGAATGGCTAACCGATGTGCTAACTTAATACTAGAGCAAAGTAGACTCGCAGTCTGTTAGGCGCCATCTATGCTGCTCTTAACAAACCACCTAACCATGGCCGGTGTTATGTCATGTGACACAGATAGTCGCCTTTCACAATATGGTCTCTGTGGGGCAGTGATACTATTTTTGTCATTGTCATACAGAAAGACCCCGACGGGCCACTAGGAGATAGATAGATAAACAAAATACGCGGAGAAGAGAATATGAGGAAACTAAAATGAAATGATTACACCTGGAGAGAAGCAGAACGAGCAGCCCCGGAACGTGCATGCTGGCGGAATGTTATCAATGGTCTATTCACCGAGAGGGGCTTTCATTGATTTATTGATCCAGAGACGATCGCTCCGCAAGTCAGCCAAATCAACCCTTCTTCAACTCCAGTGGAAGGGTGTGTTCTATTTCTTTGCTCTAAGTGCAAGAGACAATTGAGTGCTGCGATCAGCTTATCTGGCCATCTTCGAACTCAGCAGTGAATGTTGACAAAGTAGTCCTCATCGATTACAATGGACGAACAACAACAATTCCAACACATGCATCAATTGGTATAATATATTGTAATCTATCATTAAGATCAATGCAACCAAATTATTATTATGTAATTTATCATCGTGTAATTAAAAACCGCATAAATTTGAACATAAATAGTATTTTTCATTTGAAATGTCTTGCTATTAAATAATAAAAGGCCTGACACTTTTCAAGTGATGTGAGACGTGCTGGTGCAAATTTCTAACAGAGGGTCTCAAAGCTTCAAAGCTTAGATAACTTAGGGCCTCACCAAGTCTAAATCCGGCCATACCTCTACGGACAGTTGACGGACGACAAAAGAATAGTGGGCCAACCATAACTGAGGTTCAAAGATATGTGTAAATGTGACATAAAGGCGCTGGACAAAAGTCTGAGATTCTGAGAAGACGAATCCAAGTGGAGATGTACCATGAAGAGTCACCTCACACTTGGTGACGGATAAGTGGAACAACAACGCCGCAAGAAGGGGGACAACCAACAACTCAGTAGAGAGTTACCACTCCAGGGCCGCATCATCCTATAGTCCGTCATTATTGAAAACGGCTCCTACCTTATTATCTTTTCTAGGTCCAACCAAACTGCTTCAGTCCTATTATTTTTTTTTAAACCTGTCTGGCCCAAATATGGACCGCTACATTTTAACTTTAAACAAAACAAAGAGTATTTCTGTAAGAGCAGGGACGAGAGGTGGGGTGGAAAAGTAAGGGGGGGGGAGAAATTAATGTATGAGAGAAGTGCTAGCAATTAAATGCATTCCTCTGTAGCAGCTGTACAGACAGACAGTTAAATAGAAGTGGGTTCTGTATTGAGTCCAAGGTCTATTCATACGTTTATGTTGGGGGGCGGACCGAGTAACTATTCACTCGGTTTTTGTGTTGATATGTACTGTACGCATCAATGCGCAAAGGTGTGTGAGTGCATCGTCATATAGTGTACACATGTGTACACAATACGGATGTGCATCGTCAAATAATGTATACATCTGTACGAAATGTGTGTAGCGTCATTTAATGTTCACATCAGTACGCGGTACGTATCGTAATATAATATACACGTCTGTACGCATTGTGTGTGTCGCCATACAATGTACACATCAGTACACAATGAGTGTGTGTCGCCATAACATGTACACATCAGTACGCAATGTGTGTGTGTCGTCATATAATGTACACATCAGTACGCAATGTGTGTAACGTCATATAATGTACACATCAGTACGCAATGTGTGTGTGTGTCGTCATATAATGTACACATCAGTACGCAATGTGTGTGCCGTTACATAATGTACACATTTGTACGCAATGTGTGTTGTCAAATAATGTACACGTTAGTACGCAATGTGTGTGTCGGTACATATGTACACATCAGTACGCAAATGTGCATGTGCGTCGTCATATATTGTAGACATCAGTAAACATAAAATTGATAATCACAGATGTGTACGTGGCACATCTAGGATAGGTCGTGCCACATATGACAACTTCACAACACATAGCGCTGTACCGCGACACACTATTTGGGAACCTCTATGCTCGTGTTCCTGCACTAGTCTTGCTGAAACATGTCATAAGAAAATATTTCAAGCCTGGCCCCTAGAGCTGGCATGAGAGCCCACAGAAAGAAAGCGCGTGTTCAGATTCGGGCCATTTGTTGGCGGGAGTTGACATTCTCTTCCAAACCGAATGATCCTGACAACGGGTAAACAAAAAAACATCACGTGTGGAGACCCACGTGACCTGCATTCCTAACGGTGACTCGACCTGTTGTTGACAGTTGCTATTAGAGACCGTATCCAGGGTTACGAGGACAGCGCAGTGCAGGCTGGGTCTCGATATTTAAGCGCGGTCACCTTTCTGCAGACGCCACAACCCTCTAACACTATCAAAGAAGATCTTATTCTCGTCCACACACTAATTTCAATATGCGCGAGATCGTTCACATCCAGGCTGGTCAGTGCGGCAACCAGATCGGCGCCAAGGTAAGTCATATGTAGACAATGTCACCATGTGTCCGTTAGGATTGTTAGAACTCAATGACAGGACTGCCACTGACGACCTACGTACGTGTCTAGGTCGACTAGGTGAGACCAGGAAAGAGATGAAGAAATTCTAATACATTACCTTACCTGGGGGTTTACCTGTACGTGCAGCGGTACAGACAAGTCATCTGTATGTCGACCAATAACAAATATGTATATCGAACATAATTTTCCCCGTTGTTCTAAGCCCGTTTGATTCTAATAATTATATGGCATTTATGACTGGACTCTTGGAGAGAAACGAACCTGTTCTGTCGGTTTGCAGGAAGTTCAGAAATGTTAGATTAGATATTTCTCAGTATTTCACCTGTACAGTGAAACATACATGGAACATTCGTCTTAACAAAGTGCTTCTCATGCGTGACTCTATCTCCATCTACAACAACCGAAACTGTTGTCATCGAATTTGGCCTAGGCGACAGGACAGGCGCGCGATGGCAAACTCAATGTTACTGATATACATTCTGAAATAACGCAAGAATATCCACCCGTATAGTGCATATATATATATATATATATATATATATATATATATATATATATATATATATATATATATATATATATATATATATATATATATATATATATTATATATATAATTATATATATATATATATATAATCTCAAGGCACGACTATGTATTTCTCTTTCAATGGTCATTATGATTGTCACAATCTCATGACCTGGATGACAGGGGATGCCACAACCTGGCATGTCACAACCTGTTCTGTCAAGCTTCAAAGACGCGGGAAACGGGTGAAATATTTGAATTCCTGAGATTAACCTTTACAGTGCCATAAACATGTCAACAAGTCAAATATATAATTCGTCTGGACTATCTATCTATCTATCTATCTATCTATCTATCTATCTATCTATCTATCTATCTATCTATCTATCTATCTATCTATCTATCTATCTATCTTTCTATCTATATGTCTATCTATCTATCTATATGTCTATCTATCTATCTATCTATATGTCTATCAATTTATCTATCTATCTATCTATATGTCTATCAATTTATCTATCTATCTATATATCTATCTATCTATCTATCTATCTATCTATCTATCTATCCAGCTATCTCTAATGTCCATAGTAATTGTTATAATCTGAGAATCTCAAGGTGTAATGTAGATCACAATATATCTTACTTTGTCAGCCTGAATGATGTGGGGAGAGCAGACAAAAATCTAGCATTCCTATCAATATATAATATGTATATTTGTTACGCACAACACTCTTTCTCTCTCTATCTCTCTTTCTCTCTCTCTCTCTCTCTCTCTCTCTCTCTCTCTCTCTCTCTCTCTCTCTCTCTCTCTCTCTCTCTTCCTAAAATGAGTGTTATCGACTGATATGTTCATCATGTCAGGACACATACAACAACCTGCCTGTTCAGTTTGAGGCAGGGGATCAAACCCTGAAATGTTACAAACATCGAAATCCAGTTGCACAAATGTATGATCTTGACTACATATCCAGCTTCTACAACTATTATAACAACTATCAACATTCAATCTAGCCTAGCCTAACATTGATGGTAGGACATGCATAAACATGTCATCGGTAGGATGGAGTTTTAGAAGTACTCACAGTAGCACAAACAGATCAGAAGTAGGATGGAGTTGTAGAAGTACTTACAGTAGCACAAACAGGTCAGAAGTAGAATGGAGTTTCAGAAGTACTTACAGTATCACCAACAGGTCAGAAGTAGAATGGAGTTTCAGAAGTACTTACAGTAGCACAAACAGATCAGAAGTAGGATGGAGTTTCAGAAGTACTTACAGTAGCACAAACAGATCAAAAAGTTCTTATATAGAAATAGTTATGGAAATTTTCTCTTCTTCCTATTTAAAGAACTTTCCCTACCCTGCCCTTTCCTCAAATCTGAATCCAACATTCAGCATAGACATTAAACATTTTTCTGTAAAATGATAAGGCAGAGAGTACAAACTAAAACAAGACATTGTGGGTTTTAAATCAGTGACAAGGATTTAGGTCTGAAAGGCAAAAGTTACTGAGATTACCCAGTGTTATTGCAGGAGTGGTTTGTTCCTTTTTCCAGAGCGCTACATCCGCTCCCTAAAACCAGAAGCAGCTAATGCTAATTTGTTGTCTCTTTATTTTCCCACACCAGATGGGGTGAACTGATGAATCTATACACACAAACTTAATTTAGGCAAACAAAATTTAGTTAGCTGTACATGATGGTGATAACTACAACAAAAAATCAGTCTTAGTTTGTGAAGAATAAATGCTCCAAGCAGGGAACATGATGGTGATAACTACAACAAAAAATCAGTCCTAGTTTGTGAAGAAGAAATGCTCCAAGCAGGGAACATGATGGTGATAACTGCTTTTTAGAAGAAAACAAGAAACCAGAGTTGGAGTCTGTGAACAACACATAGAGCAAACCTGATCCAAAAATTACTTTGCTGAAATCAGATGTGAATAGCCGAACGGTGCAAATATTGTAGACCAGCTTTAAATTATAACATACCATCACAAATGCTCCTGCTGAACAAAAAGAATATGTTTGATGCTACAGTGATAGATTATTGGTGTTCGATGTAGCTGGCAGAGTTAATGAGAGAGTATGGGCTTACTGCCTTGTTTGACTTATGATAAATGTCTCTGTCTGCAGTTCTGGGAGGTGATCTCAGACGAGCATGGTGTTGACCCAACTGGCACCTACCATGGCGACAGTGATCTGCAGCTGGAGCGGATCAATGTCTACTTCAATGAGGCTACGGGTGGGAAGTATGTGCCCCGTGCAGTCCTAGTCGATCTTGAGCCTGGCACCATGGACAGTGTCCGTGCAGGACCCTTTGGGCAGCTTTTCCGTCCAGACAACTTCGTCTTTGGACAGTCAGGGGCTGGCAACAACTGGGCAAAGGGACACTACACAGAGGGGGCTGAGCTCGTTGATTCTGTTCTTGATGTTGTGAGGAAAGAAGCGGAGGGTTGTGATTGTCTTCAGGGTAAGTTATTGCTTGTTAACTTTATGTTGTGACTGTCTTCAGCGTTGTTGTTGTTTCTAATGCCCACAATGAGGAGGTTTACTCTTTTGTGCACTCTGAAAAGAACATTAAGTGGTTACAGCAGCTTTCCTAACATCCCGAGCGTGCTGATGAAGGTGGGCCAGAATTCTCAAGGCGGCTGTGCTATGATTGACTCCACCTTCGTGACGCTCGCTATTGTGCGGACCACGTTGGTCCCTCACCCTGTTAGCCAGACTGCCATGAAAACAGCCCATTTCCAGGGAAGGCTACTAGGAAGCCAAGGAAATGGTCTTGGCCAGTATAATTTGCCTGATTGACTAGTCTTCCTCCCTGTGTCTTCAGGGTAAGTTGGTGATTACTAACCTAAAAAACACAGGGACTAGATAACACTCTCCTGTTCCCAGCATATTACCAGGCTCTACTATTGATGAATTAAGTTTTAGATTTTTATAGTTGCATAAACTTTAAAACATTAATACCAGCAGAAAGCTAGACCTAACAGTGCCATCATTGACATCATCAACAGTTGACTAGCAGTGTCATCATTGACATCATCAACAGTTGACTAGCTGTGTCATCATTGACATCATCAACAGTTGACTAGCAGTGTCATCATTGACATCATCAACAGTTGACTAGCTGTGTCATCATTGACATCATCAACAGTTGACTAGCTGTGTCATCATTGACATCATCAACAGTTGACTAGCAATGTCATCATTGACATCATCAACAGTTGACTAGCAGTATCATCATTGACATCAACAGTTGACTAGCAGTGCCATCATTGACATCATCAACAGTAGACTAGCAGTGCCATCATTGACATCATCAACAGTAGACTAGCTGTGTCATCATTGACATCATCAACAGTGGACTAGCTGTGTCATCATTGACATCAATACTAGACTAACAGTTTCATCATTGACATCATCAACAGTTGACTAGCTGTGTCATCATTGACATCATCAACAGTTGACTAGCTGTGTCATCATTGACATCATCAACAGTTGACTAGCTGTGTCATCATTGACATCATCAACAGTTGACTAGCAATGTCATCATTGACATCATCAACAGTTGACTAGCAGTATCATCATTGGCATCAACAGTTGACTAACAGTGCCATCATTGACATCATCAACAGTAGACTAGCTATGTCATCATTGACATCATCAACAGTAGACTAGCTGTGTCATCATTGACATCATCAACAGTAGACTAGCAGTGCCATCATTGACATCATCAACAGTAGACTAGCTGTGTCATCATTGACATCATCAACAGTGGACTAGCTGTGTCATCATTGACATCAATACTAGACTAACAGTTTCGTCATTGACATCATCAACAGTTGACTAGCTGTGTCATCATTGACATCATCAACAGTTGACTAGCTGTGTCATCATTGACATCATCAACAGTTGACTAGCTGTATCATCATTGACATCATCAACAGTTGACTAGCAGTGTCATCATTAACATCATCAACACTAAACAGCACTATTGTTGAGCATATCCTCCTGCATAATTTATGTGAGCTGGACAGATGTAACAGCAACCCCACCAGTTGATATTATTCTAAGTGCTGGAGAGAGAAAGTGGATATGGATAGGACACAATCTCTTAAACAAAACCCTAAAACATATCCACCAATTGATGAGACTAGTACTGATGCTAAAGAAGATCTGATGAAGAATGGTGGAAGAAGTCAGTCCAACTGGTGGATGGAGCTCAAGCAAATGACCCACAATGGAGAGAGAAGATAACTTCAGATTAGACCTTTGTCATGCCAATTTTCTCCAGCATTTTCTGCCTCTCTTGTATAACCATATAATGTTCTATCTGTCAGCTGATTTGCTTGATCTAACTGTGTCACTTTGTCTTGTAACAGGATTCCAGATGACACATTCTCTTGGTGGAGGCACTGGCTCAGGGTTGGGAACACTTCTCATCAGCAAGATCCGAGAGGAATACCCAGACAGAATCTGCATGACCTCCTCAGTTGTGCCTTCCCCAAAAGTATGTTACTGTTTTTTACACAAATTACTTTTATGTAATCATTACATCTCACAAATAATTTGTATGTAGTCGTTATATCCCACTAGTTACTTTTGTTACCATTAAATCTCATAAGTTACTGTTAGCCTTGTTGGTTTCCACAAGGACTCTGGCTTTGCCAGATAATAGGCAAACAGCCACATTGACAGCATATTGTTAGATTCGATTAGCAGTTGCACACCCCGACATTCACCTAATTCAGTGTACTTCTGGATTTCTAAGAAACCTTTAGAAAAATGGTTTACCACACTTTTGTATCTCTTGTCTCCTCTCTCTTCTCCCCCTCCCCCTGTCTTTCTCTGTAGTAAAGATGTTATACTCATAGTTACAAACAATGTTCTTACAGTTAAAAACAATGTTCCTCAGTCTTAGAACAAGCCAGACTTTACATTTGTGTTACAGAGTCTTACAGTTACATACAATGTTCCCCCTGTCCTAGAACAATCCAGACTTTATATTTGTATTGCACAGTCTTATATTTTTTTCCTTAGAATAAATCTGGCTTTGTTGCTTTCCACACAGATAAAAGATCACATTTGAACAAACTTAATTTAGAAACTAAACTGTGACTAGAGTTGGACATGATTTTTGACATCTCACCTCCCCAGGTATCTGACACAGTTGTGGAACCATACAACGCAACATTGTCTGTTCATCAGCTTGTGGAGAACACTGATGAGACATACTGCATTGACAATGAGGCACTCTATGACATCTGCTTCCGAACCCTGAAGCTGACCACCCCAACGTACGGGGACCTCAACCACCTGGTCAGTGCCACACTATCTGGTGTGACCACCTGTCTCAGGTTCCCAGGTCAGCTCAATGCTGATTTGAGGAAGCTTGCAGTCAACATGGTTCCCTTCCCACGTCTGCATTTCTTCATGCCTGGCTTTGCTCCCCTAACATCCCGTGGCAGTCAACAGTATAGGTAAGCCATCGTCACAGTCTTGAATATGTAAAGATAAATAATAATACAATATTATCATCAAGTATCAAATCAACTGGTGGTTATGATCAAACCTTCCCACAGACATTTGTTTAACAATTAAGATGTTCACTGTTTTTCTATCCATTTTGCATTGCCATCCTAGATCTTTTCTGTTGTCACAAAGTTTTCCAGACTCTCCTTCCCAAGTATTTGTCCAATAAACCTCGTCTTGTCTTCTGGCTGATTTAGTCTGTAGTGATCTTGAAATATTGTTTTCTTTTCTTCTTCTTTGCAGTTAGTCCTGAAAAGGACGTCGTGCCATAGTTTACGACGAGGCTGTGATTTTCATGCCTTTCTACCTGACACATCCAGTTTCAGCTGGCTTTTTTGTGTACCAGGTTTGCCTTTCCATTGCAATCCCCATTCTCTTAATCAGACTACACTAGTATAGCCTGTTTCCAAAATATCGGGGGGGGGGGGGGGGGGGGGTGTATTGCTAGCTCTAGTTAGTGGACACTGATGCAAGCAGCCAGCTATGTGTCACTGATTGATGCTGTCTATCCATTCACTACACTGCCTTTCCTGGTCCTTGCTAAGATATAAAGTTTAGTGAATTACGCATAGACATGAGAAGGATAAGAGGTATTGGCAACAATTAGAGTGGCTAGGAACATCAGCAAGCTGTTAATATAAGAAGAGGAGTGAGGCACAGATGTACACATCAAAACAGTCAATGTAGTATCAGCAATTTGCATTATGCAAATGATACTGTGGTTATTACAGAAATTGGGCATGATTTGTAAAAATTGGTTCACACAAACAGAGCCAGGGAAGGCCCAATAATAAGTCTAGATGGTGCAAGTACACCTATCCAAATGTGGCCTCTTTGTGCCCTAATATGTTATTGTTTTTGAGTGTCTACAATAAGTAAGGTTACTCTTTTGTGCGGTTTAAAAAGGCTGTTAAGTGGTGGGTTGCAGTGGCTTTCCTCACATCTCTAATATCTCATGAAGGTGTATCAGAGTTCTCCAGGCGGTTGTGTTAAGCTACGTTTCATCTGTGTGTTGCTCACTACTATGGGAATCACATCTAACCCCCGCCTCATTAGCCAGACTGCCATAAAAACAGCCCATATACAGAGAGATCTGTCTAGAAGTGAGATTGGGGTCTTGATCAGTATATTTCACCTGGCCTTGACTAACATGTTCAATCACTAAATTTCACCTGGCCCTGACTAACATGTTCGATCCGTATGTTTTACCTTACCAGACGTTAGTCTCCTGTTCCAGCCCTAATTTGTTAAATGTTTGTCTCTTCACATGAAAGAGCTCTGACTGTGCCAGAGCTGACACAGCAGATGTTTGATGCCAAGAACATGATGGCCGCCTGCGACCCTCGCCACGGCAGGTACCTGACAGTCGCTGCCATGTTCCGTGGTCGTATGTCCATGAAGGAGGTCGACGAGCAGATGTTGAATGTCCAAAACAAGAACTCATCATACTTTGTGGAATGGATTCCCAACAATGTGAAGACCGCTGTCTGTGACATCCCACCTCGTGGTCTCAAGGTCAGTACCGCCATATTGCTTTGTTAACCTCATTTGCTTGACTTGTCTGTTCACACTGCCCTACTTCAGTATATTCTTCTCTACTTCACTCTCTACTTCAATTCACCCTAATCTACCTCAGTTTATTCTAATCTACTTCAATTCTCCCTAATCTACCTCAGTTTATTCTAATCTACTTCAATTCCACCTAATCTACTTCAGTTTATTCTAATCTACTTCAGCTCACCCTCATCCACCTCAGTTTATTCTAATCTACTTCAATTCACCCTAATCTACCTCAGTTTATTGTAATCTACTTCAGCTCACCCTAATCTATCTCAGTTTATTTTAATCTACTTTAATTCACCTTTAGTCAAATCTATCCATGTTGACAGACCTCAGTTAATGTTACTCTCTTTTAAAATCTATACATGCCTTATGCTTGCACTTGTCTTATTTCTGTTTCATTTCCTCACCAGATGAGTGCCACTTTTATTGGCAACAGCACAGCCATTCAGGAATTGTTCAAGCGAGTTTCTGAGCAGTTCACAGCCATGTTCCGCCGCAAGGCCTTCCTTCACTGGTACACCGGTGAGGGCATGGACGAGATGGAGTTCACTGAAGCTGAGTCCAACATGAACGACTTGGTCTCAGAGTACCAGCAGTATCAGGATGCCACAGCCGAGGAGGAGGGAGAGTTTGAGGAGGAGGAAGGAGAGGAGGAGGCTTAAGTTGTCATCTGCACTAGTTTGACCAAATCCAGTACCATCACTGTGGACCATAGAAACAACAGACTCACCACCTGACAGATTCACTAGCCACAGAAATAAACTCACCACCTGACAGGTTCACTAGCCACAGAAATAAACTCACCACCTGACAGGTTCACTAGCCACAGAAATAAACTCACCACCTGACAGGTTCACTAGCACAGAAATAGACTCACCATCAGACAGGTTACTAGCCACAAAAATAAACTCACCACCTGACAGGTTCACTAGCCACAGAAATAGACTTACCATCAGAAAGGTTCACAAACCACATAAGTAGACTCACCATCAGACAGGCTCACAAACCACAGAAATAGACTCACCACATGACAGGTTCACTAGTCATACAAACAGACCTACCACCTAATGGTTTCACAGACCTACCACCTAATGGTTTCACAGACCTACCACCTAATGGTTTCACAGACAAACATCAGACTTATCACACCTGACAATGTCAATGTGACAGATTGTTGAAAGGTATCTGTCACAGACTCACTCCAAGCAACAATATTTAAAGTCCATCTCTCTCCCTGGCAGCAAGATGAAACCAAGGCTTATGTTTGTGTGTATCACAGACTGAATTATCCCTTTATCCTCACTGTAATAACAACCAGTTGTGTGAAAAGAGAAGCAACTTTGAAGATGTTTTTTGTAGACATGAAACAAATTTATTTTCTATATTATTTTTATAATACATATTGTATCTTTTTCCAAACATGTTTGTTTTAGTTTCTTGATCTGAGAAGCCTGGATCTATTTTTAAGTATTCAACTACAAGTGTATTACAATTGTGAATTTTTTGAGAAAAATAAAGCAATACATTGTGCCTGGATTTTTTAAACTATCTGTTCAGGTGTCAGTTCATGTGAGTGTGTGGTTAAATGAGAGGTGTGGGTGAATGTGTACAGTAGAATTTCTTATCAACACTAGAACATTTATTTCTAGCAACTTGTTTGGTAGAGAGGTTCATATTTCTTGATTCTGTTGAGCTCATAGTTGGTTGAAAATATCAGAAGGTGTGTCTCAGATAGACTCAAGACAGCTCTGGGCATTAATGCAGCAGAATGATACAGGACAAGGGCTGACCTCTCCTGCTCTGTATGCAGGGGGTTCAGGCATACACAGCTCATCTGCTCTGGCATCAGCTGCTCACCTAGTCGAGGTAGGCAGATGTTGAACTATCTGCAGTTCAACCATCTACTGTCTTACTGAAGATGTTCAACCATCTGCCGTCTTACTGAAGATGTTCAACCATCTGCTGTCTTACTGAAGATGTTTAACCATCTACTGTTTGGGTGAAGATGTTCAACCATCTGCTGTCTGGATGAAGATGTTCAACCATCTACTCTCTGGGAGAAGATGTTCAATCACCTGCTGTTTAAATTATAATGTTCAACCATCTACTGCCTTGCTGGTGAGGGTAGTCTATTAATGACAACTGGAGACAACGAAATACTCTAGTCTGTCAATGTTCAGTCACCTAATCCCTAAACACCATATGCTCTAGTCTGTCAATGTTCAGTCACCTAATCCCTAAACACCATATGCTCTAGTCTGTCAATGTTCAGTCACCCAATCCTAGTCTACATGTGCTCCAGTCTGTCAATGTTCAGTCACCTAATCCCTAAACACCATATACTCTAGTCTGTCAATGTTCAGTCACCTAATCCCTAAACACCATATGCTCTAGTCTGTCAATGTTCAGTCACCTAATCCCTAAACACCATATGCTCTAGTCTGTCAATGTTCAGTCACCCAATCCTAGTCTACATGTGCTCCAGTCTGTCAATGTTCAGTCACCTAATCCCTAAACACCATATGCTCTAGTCTGTCAATGTTCAGCCACCCAATCCTTGTCTACATGTGCTCCAGTCTGTCAATGTTCAGCCACCCAATCCTTGTCTACATGTGCTTCAGTCTGTCAATGTTCAGCCACCCAATCCTTGTCTACATGTGCTCCAGTCTGTCAATGTTCAGCCACCCAATCCTTGTCTACATGTGCTTCAGTCTGTCAATGTTCAGCCACCCAATCCTTGTCTACATGTGCTCCAGTCTGTCAATGTTCAGCCACCCAATCCTTGTCTACATGTGCTCCAGTCTGTCAATGTTCAGCCACCCAATCCTTGTCTACATGTGCTCCAGTCTGTCAATGTTCAGCCACCCAATCCTTGTCTACATGTGCTCCAGTCTGTCAATGTTCAGCCACCCAATCCTTGTCTACATGTGCTCCAGTCTGTCAATGTTCAGCCACCCAATCCTTGTCTACATGTGCTTCAGTCTGTCAATGTTCAGCCACCCAATCCTTGTCTACATGTGCTCCAGTCTGTCAATGTTCAGCCACCCAATCCTTGTCTACATGTGCTCCAGTCTGTCAATGTTCAGCCACCCAATCCTTGTCTACATGTGCTCCAGTCTGTCAATGTTCAGCCACCCAATCCTTGTCTACATGTGCTTCAGTCTGTCAATGTTCAGCCACCCAATCCTTGTCTACATGTGCTTCAGTCTGTCAATGTTCAGCCACCCAATCCTTGTCTACATGTGCTTCAGTCTGTCAATGTTCAGCCACCCAATCCTTGTCTACATGTGCTTCAGTCTGTCAATGTTCAGCCACCCAATCCTTGTCTACATGTGCTCCAGTCTGTCAATGTTCAGCCACCCAATCCTTGTCTACATGTGCTTCAGTCTGTCAATGTTCAGCCACCCAATCCTTGTCTACATGTGCTCCAGTCTGTCAATGTTCAGCCACCCAATCCTTGTCTACATGTGCTCCAGTCTGTCAATGTTCAGCCACCCAATCCTTGTCTACATGTGCTCCAGTCTGTCAATGTTCAGCCACCCAATCCTTGTCTACATGTGCTCCAGTCTGTCAATGTTCAGCCACCCAATCCTTGTCTACATGTGCTCCAGTCTGTCAATGTTCAGCCACCCAATCCTTGTCTACATGTGCTCCAGTCTGTCAATGTTCAGCCACCCAATCCTTGTCTACATGTGCTCCAGTCTGTCAATGTTCAGCCACCCAATCCTTGTCTACATGTGCTCCAGTCTGTCAATGTTCAGCCACCCAATCCTTGTCTACATGTGCTCCAGTCTGTCAATGTTCAGCCACCCAATCCTTGTCTACATGTGCTCCAGTCTGTCAATGTTCAGCCACCCAATCCTTGTCTACATGTGCTCCAGTCTGTCAATGTTCAGCCACCCAATCCTTGTCTACATGTGCTCCAGTCTGTCAATGTTCAGCCACCCAATCCTTGTCTACATGTGCTCCAGTCTGTCAATGTTCAGCCACCCAATCCTTGTCTACATGTGCTCCAGTCTGTCAATGTTCAGCCACCCAATCCTTGTCTACATGTGCTCCAGTCTGTCAATGTTCAGCCACCCAATCCTTGTCTACATGTGCTCCAGTCTGTCAGTGTTCAGCCACCCAATCCTTGTCTACATGTGCTCCAGTCTGTCAATGTTCAGCCACCCAATCCTTGTCTACATGTGCTTCAGTCTGTCAATGTTCAGCCACCCAATCCTTGTCTACATGTGCTCCAGTCTGTCAATGTTCAGCCACCCAATCCTTGTCTACATGTGCTCCAGTCTGTCAATGTTCAGCCACCCAATCCTTGTCTACATGTGCTCCAGTCTGTCAATGTTCAGCCACCCAATCCTTGTCTACATGTGCTCCAGTCTGTCAATGTTCAGCCACCCAATCCTTGTCTACATGTGCTCCAGTCTGTCAATGTTCAGCCACCCAATCCTTGTCTACATGTGCTCCAGTCTGTCAATGTTCAGCCACCCAATCCTTGTCTACATGTGCTCCAGTCTGTCAATGTTCAGCCACCCAATCCTTGTCTACATGTGCTCCAGTCTGTCAATGTTCAGCCACCCAATCCTTGTCTACATGTGCTCCAGTCTGTCAATGTTCAGCCACCCAATCCTTGTCTACATGTGCTCCAGTCTGTCAATGTTCAGCCACCCAATCCTTGTCTACATGTGCTCCAGTCTGTCAATGTTCAGCCACCCAATCCTTGTCTACATGTGCTCCAGTCTGTCAATGTTCAGCCACCCAATCCTTGTCTACATGTGCTCCAGTCTGTCAATGTTCAGCCACCCAATCCTTGTCTACATGTGCTCCAGTCTGTCAATGTTCAGCCACCCAATCCTTGTCTACATGTGCTCCAGTCTGTCAATGTTCAGCCACCCAATCCTTGTCTACATGTGCTCCAGTCTGTCAATGTTCAGCCACCCAATCCTTGTCTACATGTGCTCCAGTCTGTCAATGTTCAGCCACCCAATCCTTGTCTACATGTGCTCCAGTCTGTCAATGTTCAGCCACCCAATCCCTGTCTACATGTGCTCGAGTCTACCCATCTACTAATGGTCAGCATACCAAAAAACCAAGTTTTATATCGCTCAAAATATAAAACAGAAAAGGAATAATGATTCATCGTAGAGGACAGTGCCTTCTATGACTTCATCCATTCTACTGGATCTTAGGAATAAATGTTGGTGAGGACCATCAAACAGGTATCTTAAACCATTCACCTGGCACTTAGGGACAAAAGTTGGTGCGGACCATCAAACAGGTGGCTTAAACCATTCACCTGGCACTTAGGGACAACAGTTGGTGCGGACCATCAAACAGGTGGCTTAAACCATTCACCTGGCACTTAGGGACAAAAAGTTGGTGCGGACCATCAAATAGGTGGCTTAAACCATTCACCTGGCACTTAGGGACAAAAAGTTGGTGCGGACCATCAAACAGGTGGCTTAAACCATTCACCTGGCACTTAGGGACAAAAAGTTGGTGAGGACCATCAAACAGGTGGCTTAAACCATTCACCTGGCACGTAGGGACAAAAGTTGGTGAGGACCATCAAACAGATGGCTTAAACCATTCACCTGGCACTTAGGGACAAAAGTTGGTGCGAACCATCAACCAGATGGCTTAAACCATTCACCTGGCACTTAGGGTTAAAAGTGGACCCAGACCATCAGCCTGATGACTTAATCAATTCTCCGTGGGGCTTAAAGAAACATGTGGGGGCACACAATCAGTCACATGACTTCATCCATTCCCTCATAGAGCTTAGCAACAAAAGTGGGCACAGACCATTTGCCGGATAACTTCATCTATTCCCTCTGTGTAGCTAAGAGCTAATAGTGCTACTTTCCCCTTCCTATTTCAAGCCATAGTCTGCTTCCTTCTTTAGATATGGATGGGGAAGTATGCTGAGATCAATCAATCGCCACATGTTACATAACGACACAGGTCAATCAATGACCACATGTTACATAACAACATAGGCCAATCAATGACCACCTGTTACATAACGACACAGATCAATCAATGACCACGTGTTACATATCGGCACAGGCATTAATCAATGACCACATGTTACATAACGACAGGTCAATCAATGTACAACTATTACATAACGGGAATCAATAACCACCTGTTACATAACGACACATGTTAATCAATGACTACATGTTACATAACGACACAGGTCATTCAATGACCCCCTGTTACATAACGACACAGGTCATTAAATGACCACCTGTTACATAACGACACAGGTCAATCAATGACCACCTGTTACATAACGACACAGGTCATTCAATCACCACCTGTTACATAACGACACAGGTCAATCAATGAACACATGTTACATAACGACACAGGTCAATCAATGACCATCTGTTACATAACGACACAGGTCAATCAATGACCATCTGTTACATAACGACACAGGTCAATCAATGAACACATGTTACATAAGGACACACGGGAATCAATGGCCATCTGTTACATAACGACACAGGTCAATCAATGACCACCTCTTACATAACGACACAGGTCATTCAATGACCACCTGTTACATAACGACACAGGTCAATCAATGACCACCTGTTACATAACGACACAGGTCATTCAATCACCACCTGTTACATAACGACCCACGGGAATCAATGGCCATCTGTTACATAACGACACACGGGAATCAATGACCACCAGTTACATAACGACACACGGGAATCAATGGCCATTTGTTACATAACGACACACGGGAATCAATGGCCACCAGTTACATAACGACACACGGGAATCAATGGCCACCTGTTACATAACGACACAGGTCAATCAATGACTCCCTGTTACATAACGACACACGGGAATCAATGACCACCAGTTACATAACGACACACGGGAATCAATGGCCACCTGTTACATAACGACACACGGGAATCAATGACCACCTGTTACATTGGTGATTGACATTGTTTTGCAGGTTGAGAAACGTTGAATTTTCATTATGGACTAGTAGGAACCTAATGGTTCGATCATATGCCATGTCTTAACTAGACTTTCCTGTACATTCCTCTCTTTCGCTCTCTCTCTCTCTCTTCCCCTTTTCTCTTCCATCTCTTTTTTTTTTATAGATCTTATTATTATGTTTGTATACCAATATTGGAGCCGAAGGTAGAGCTAAGAATCAGATCTGCACAAGCAATATCGATCATCACATCAATGAAACATTTATGTAAAGATAAATGCATCGCAATCAAAACCAAGATCAATCTGATGCAAACGCTGATCTTCTCTGTATACATGTACGCATGTGAGACGTGGATACTGAGTGCGGAAATGGATCGAAACATCCAGGCGATGGAGATGATATGCTTAAGACGGACCTTTGGAATAACCTACACTGATCATGTCACATACGTCAACATACGAAACACAATCATTCAGTCTATTGGACCTTATCAAGACCTTCTATCAGTGATAAAGACTCGCAAGCTTCAATGGTACGGTCATGTACTGCGATAGAGTGGGCTACAAAACAAAGTACTCAGAGGTACAGTCTCCGGCAAAAGAAAAAGGCCGCCCTAAGAAACGCTGGACAGATGATATTCGGAAGTGGACAGGAAAGTCCCTGGAGGACACCAAAATTATGGATTTGGGCAGACAAAAAATGGAGTGAGTTTGTTCATGAGACAGTGGCATGAGGCGATGCCAAGACGACCTCACCGCCCGGGAGAGGATTGGGCGCCTCTCGGCTAGGAACATGCCCAAGACACATCACTCTCAAGTGTAGGGATGCCCCTACGACGTTTCTAATGGTTACGGAGCGACGAGACGTCGAGACATCAATATTTGTATCTTTATGTATGTACTATTTGCTCATTTCAATTAGTTCTAAAAATGTGGACTGACAGCTACAACATATTGCGCGTTTTTCTAGCTCATCCCAAGTCTGCTTTATCAGCTGTTAGTTCATCTATTTTGCCAATTCTCTTTCGAAAGACGTTCTGTTGCAAGACCTCTTAAGTCCATTAAGGTTAAGATGTGGGCTATTTCTTGGTCACAAATAGGCTAAATTAATTCAGTAATCTAATGAGTGATCAGCTGAACTGTATCCAATTCACAATGAGCTCCCTTTTGCTGGAAGATGAAGATCTCTGACATTTCCCTCATGACAGGAAGAAGGCACTTCATCAGCAATTCTTTGTGTTAGTAATCGTTGTATGTCTTGATACTAGGTTGAGCAAAATGAATTCCAGGGATGAAACACCAACACAGCCCATTACTGATTTGTTGAACTTTGGTTGGTGTTCAGTGATGAGACACCAACAGAATCCATTACTGATTTGTTGAACTTTGGTTGGTGTTCAGTGATGAGACACCAACAGAATCCATTACTGATTTGTTGAACTTTGGTTGTGGTCCAGTCCAGTGATGAGACACCAACAGAACCCATTACTGATTTGTTGAACTTTGGTTGTGGTCCAGTGATGAGACACCAACAGAATCCATTACTGATTTGTTGAACTTTGGTCTTGTTCTGTGACAACGGGTGTGTACACGCAGCCTTGACATTGACCCCTATTACAACTCCAAGCAACCTTTTCCATAATTATCTAAAAATATTCGTCATAGAAACTTGGTGAAAGCAAGCAGTCATGGGAGCTTCCGGTCGTAGTCAAACTGCATCTGCGTGTCCTTTGATTGAAATAATGGCCTTTTTTTTCCATACCGATTCCTAATTAATTCCATCATCTTAAACAAAATCACTTTGTTTACAGAAACCTTGAATCAGTTTTTGACAGCGCTACAAACTATCTCATCATCATGATGTAGCATGCCCTTTGCAGAACGTCGTCCTCACAACAGCCGATCTGTAAGAATATTAATCTCTGACCAAACCTCCCGCCTCTGTCGCTGTCATCTTCGTGACCTCCATGATGTCTTTTGTCCATCTTCTCCTTTGTCTGCCTCTGCCCCCAGTATTGTTCTCCCCGGGCCATTATGGCGGTTGATGTGAACAACATATTTTAGCTTTTTGGACAAGATATTGTTAACTAACCAATTTTCTTCGATATCCAATTCTTTTAGAATATCTACATTTTTCCTTTTCACTATTCGTGATATTTTTGTACACCGTTCTGTAGCATTTTAGTTCAAAAGATTCAATCTTTTCCTTTAGTAGCTGTGTGGTCGTCTACGTTTCACATGCGTACGTTGTTATCGAGAAGATGCAAGTTCGCAGGATTTCTATGGTCGCCATTGTATTAGAGCTCTGCCTTAGGTTTCTCATTTTATGCAACCTATGCATTGCCATAGCCATTCTCCGTCTGGCTTCCTTCAGGCAATCTCCGTTGTTGCTTATAGTTGAGCTGAGGTACTCATAACGTGCGACTTTCTCAATCTTCTGTTGTTGCTTATAGCTGAGCTGAGGTACTCATAACGTGTGAATTTCTCAATCTCCGTTGTTGCTTATAGCTGAGCTGAGGTACTCATAACGTGTGACTTTCTCAATCTTCTGTTGTTCTAGAATAACTTTAGGTTTGATCTTTGTCATGTCTGTGCTCATTATTTTGGTTTTACTTAAATTCAGGTAGATGTTGGTCTTTGCTGTGTTGATTTACCGACAGGATCATCCGTTCCAGTCCCGCAGCACTCTTTGAAAGAACAACTGTGTCATCTGCATATCTGAGCTCTGGTATCTCGTTCCCACAGATTGTTAATGGCTCCAACTTGTCATAATTTCCAGCTGTTTTGACGTTCCTCATTATATTTTCAGCATCTATATTGAAAAAGATAAGGGAAGAGTATGTATCACTGTCTTACACCTTTTTTAACTTCGAGCCAGTCTGACGTTTTGCCTGCAATTCTGGACGCAGCTCGTTGTTCCTGGTATAGTGATTAGATCAATTGAATCAATTGCATTGGGAATCCCATGTATCTCATTATGTTCCACAATGCTTGGTATTTCACAGTCGAACGTTTTCGTGTAATCTATAAAGCAAGCGTGTACGTCGACATTGTATTCTCTACATGTGTATGTAATACTTGGGATCAAAATGCTGAGCAGCACATGAGCTGCAGTGGTTAGCGACCCATAGCTGACTGCTAGCGTCAGAGCCAGCGAACCATAGCTGCCAAGACCCTTCTACACCTCCACGCGGTGATCCTGGATAACAGACTGCAGCAGAGCAGACTTGCTAAGGAGAAGGGATCTAATAGGGAATGCTAACCCGGTACTCAAAAAATGCTTGCTAAAGTTGGATGTTTTGGACCGAAAGGTGCAAATATTTCAGCCAAGCTGTAAACTACGACACAACGCATTCCGTTCTCTGGACTACATTCTACTACTTAAGCCCTTTCAGGGTTTGGTAGTGGGAGATTGAGAACGAACGAAGAAGAAGTATGTCATATTTCTTTTGTTGAGAATGTGATCCTTTGTGTCCCTACCTTTTCTAGAACCTGCCAGTGCTTTATTTATATCCTGGTTTTCTAGCCTCTTCCTGGTGATCCGTAAAAGGATTTTTCTGGCATGACTTATTAAAGCGATGGTTCGACAATTGGTACATTGCTTCAAATTGCCTTTCTTGGGGAGACCTGCATATACGGATCTTAGCCATATTGCCCTGTACCATACCTTCCTACACAGTGCGTGATAGGTGCTGTCACTGGCTTCCCCTCCTGGATGAAACAATTTATTGGGAGGCATATGATCGCATCCTTGTGACTTCCCGTTCTTCAAACCTTGGATTGCGGAACGGACCTCTTCTATACTAGGTTTCGACTCTGGGTCAGGTGGCGTAGGCATTGTGATGGAACCACCACCGGTGTTTTCATACATTTCTCTGCAGTAGTCTTTCCATCTCTCCAGTATGTCCTTGCTTTCTATCAGTGCATTGTCATCTTTATCGTGAGTGACATGCAATGCTGGTTTGAATTCGCCGGTGAGTATTTTGATTTCTTTGAACGCGTCTCCTTCTTTCCATAGTGTTTGTAACGCTTCTATTCTGCTACACGTGTCCAACATGTGTTGTTTCTTGTTCTTCCGGATCTCTCCTCTAATTGCTCTCATGTTGTTTCTGTATTTGCCACTACTGCGCTCTATCAAACTATATAGAACAATCAACTCGTTTGCTGTCTACTAACATTGGTTTTCCACCAAGCCAATTCTTCTCTGCCGAGACGGTAAACATACTCAGTACATAATAGTACAGATAGTACATAATAGAAGAAAGTACATAAATACAGATAGTACATAATAGAAGAAAGTACATAAATACAGATAGTACATAATAGCAGAGAGTACATTAATACAGATAGTACATAATATAAGAAAGTACCTAAATACAGATAGTACATAATAGCAGAAAGTACATAAATACAGAAAGTACACAAATACAGAAAGTACATATGGCAGAAAGTACATAATACAGAAAGTACATAATAGTAGAAAATACATAAATACAGATAGTACATAATAGCAGAAAGTACATTAATACATCTAGAGCATAATAGCAACAAGTGAACAGTTTCATAACCGTTGTATCCGACCGGAAATACCTTTCAACGGAATAAATCTACCAATAGGGAAAACCCAGAATGAGACAGGTCATATAGATAAGCACTGACACTTATAATCTGAAGTGGTCACACAGACCGAGAAGTAATGTTGGAATACAGGTCTCTAGACAGTATGAGCAGAACATTAAGCAAAGATAGACCAATTGATAGTACACATCCTTGACTAACTCCAACTTCTACATGATTCAAACTTTTCAAATGGTTACCAGTTTGTATAGCTGTTGTTTGTTGTAGGTACAGATGTATCAGACCCGTACTTTCAATGAATTGACCTTCTACAAGAATGACTTCGGCGTCATCGTGTTTCACCTTGTTGAATCATCGTCTATAAAGAACAAGAATATACTTGTTTCCATTTGTAGTATTAAAGAGTTATTGAATAATTGAGATAATAATATAATAATTGTTATTATTATTCGCAAACGAAGATGGCGACATCATTAGAATATTGCTGTGAAATGTGTTCTCTTATGGCGGTAAAGGCCAATCGTGAAACGGCAAAAGCTACCACATTCAGGGCATACATGTGGGGAGCCGGCTGTGGAATCGTCGTGAGGTTGTTGTTTTTTTCTTACTTTCTGGCAGCACGATTTCGCTGAGCCTCGCGATGAATATACTCTCTGTGGTCTGAGCACCTTCAGTGATACTAGCTCATCAGATGATACTATTTTGTGCAAGCAATTCACAGGAGGTGGATATACACATTTCAGCTTTTCAGAAACACGTGCAAGAAGTCTCAGACGCGGTTCGTCTGCAACCGGGTTGGGGGTTGGGGGGGGGGGGGCAGTCTACACAGACAGCTCTAGTAAAAACTTCCTCGTTCATCTTCAGACCTCAACTTCAATGACTGTAACAAAGGCAGCAGTCGACTCAAGGCCCTGTACACTTCCGTGCAGCTTCTCATGGAAGGACCCCCCTTCGAGGCGGGGGGTTAGGTACTCTTCCCACCTGGCGGGAGGTCCGGCACTCTTCCCACCTGACGGGGGGTCCGGCACTCTTCTCACCTGGCGGGGGGTCTGGCACTCTTCCCACCTGGCGGGGGGTCCGGCACTCTTCCCACCTGGCGGGGGTCCGGCACTCTTCCCACCTGGCGGGGTGTCCGGCACTCTTCCCACCTGGCGGGATTCCTTGGGTCGAGCACCATCTCGTTGAGTCATTTTGGTGTCCGTCATCATTAAACGTACTGCGTTGCACTGTGTTTTGCGCTGTAGCCCAGTTCATCCGACTTCAACATGCATTTGTTCGGGGCCGCCTTCCTAGCCCTTGGCTGTCCCCAGCCTGCCTGCAGGGCAGAAGTTGTTTGGGTTCAGAGTTGTCTCTTCGAGGAAAATTGTCTTACACGACTATCGGATCTTCTCTATCTGGGTTTTGATCAAGTTTTCCATCTCGTTGTGCGGGCGTCAGTCATGGATGTTGTGTGGGCGTCAGTCATGGATGTTGTCATGTTTACACTGCCCATGACTCACAGGTATTCAACGGAGAGGATAACACTACAACACAAAATTCCATTTTATCTTGATGGCGACACTGTTATATTGAGTTGCGTGAAGTTGTGTCAAATTGCATATTGAAAATGTCGTTAGAAAAAGGGACAGACGCTGTAGACATCAACAATGATTCTATCGATTCGGTTTACTTTTGGTAACAAATAATATTCAAGCTTTGTCTTTTCAACAAACAATGCATTCACAATTTACGCAGTTCAAAAAAACTTTTCCTGACAGTCATTTTCAAAACTTAAAAACACAAACCCTAAGTTGTTTAACTTTATAGCACTACACAATAAACTGTTTGGTAAATATCTACAGTTATGTGTATGTGAAAGATGGCTATGAGTTGGGGGTGTTGGAGGGTGATGGGAGGGATCGTTATCGAAGAAGATACGCATGCGCCAAACCAACAGTTACTCGGCGATCTTATTGACAACAGATGTGGTAGGTTGAGGAGCGAGGAGATAGGTATGGGGGAAGGGGAGGTGGGTTAAGGCTGGTTGAGGGAAAAGATTGCTGGGGGAATAGGTAGATTGAGAGGCTGAGGATGGGCGTGTCCATTGGGAAGAATTTGAGGGAGAGAAAAGATGACG
The DNA here is from genome assembly GCA_036924085.1 of Ariolimax columbianus. NCBI lineage: Eukaryota > Metazoa > Mollusca > Gastropoda > Stylommatophora > Arionidae > Ariolimax > Ariolimax columbianus. The sequence continues at coordinate 64,472,318 of JAVGWX010000005.1, read as the reverse complement.
GGCAGTGGGTTTGTTTGTCGTGGAGGGGGTGAGTGGGAGGGGAATATATGTATAACTCGAAATATCGTGGTACTTGTCCCTTAATTCACACCAAATAAATATTAATATATTTTTGGCACCAGATTTTTGTATAATGCTTCACGGAATAGTACACTTTTAAACTGTCAAACATCGTTCCATCAACGGGATTGCCAATAAACATAGATTTCATCACCAAATTGTAAATGACAAGAGCAAAAATGGCACAGACATATGTTTGATTTATACATGGGCGAGTTCATGTGGCGTCGACGCATCAAAGTAAGTTGTTTAGACATTTTTAGCGTCATTCTTGCCAACATTATTTTATTCTGGCCACCTCAATAAATAAAATGATGTTTGGTCGTCCAATTATTTAAACCAGGCAGATCAATCTGGTAAGCAGACAAGAAATGTACCTTTGCTCCTTTTTGTGCGCTTCATTCTTCCAGAAGAGTGATCGCAGAACTGAATATAACCATCCTTTGTACACATATATCTTTATCTAAGTTTTTACTTATTTATTTAAAATAAAATTATGTCGACTTGTCCACCCCGTAACCCGAAATGTTTCGCTGCAGTCATCTGCTGTCAAACACGTATGATGGGGAACCCATGTAACTCTGAGGTGAATTAAGAACAAGTACAATCATACGGTCTTAAATGTCACACTTTAGGAGGGCTGTGAGGAAGTGCATGGAATGTGAGGAGGGAGTGGCGATGCAGTGAACGGGGTTCAGCAGTTACTTATATGGCTATTTTGAGCAATTTGTTGCCCATCGAGATGATTGCCACACCAGACAATTGTTTTTGTTTTTTGTTTTTTTTTAGGGGGGAGAGTTTGTTGTTGTTGTCTTGACTTGTAGTTTGCGCTGTATTTGGATTATAGGGATGAAGTGGGTGCATTGATCATCAACCTCACACTCTTGTCCCGAGCTACCCTGGACCAGTGGCAAGAATATCAGTCAATACGACTAGAGGTAACTCGGGATGCATGCCCTCGCGCTATCGCACCGTGAAAAAAAACATGTGTCTGTCAAACTGGACACAGTTCACACAGCGTGATTCGAATCTTGGAAGGTAGACGTTTCACCCCTAGGCCACGCTGTCACATTATCATCGGCAACGCCAGGTGCGACACGTATTTTTAAAATAATACAATTCGTTTTGTAGCAGACTTCCAAATGAAATTGACTCATATTCTCAAATACTTGAATATATATATATATATATAGGCTGTATATTGAAGACGATTTACCTTATTTCGTCGTCGATTCTATAAAGCCATGTCATTAAAACACATTCCATTCAATTTCTTGTCGTTTCAATGTTTTTTGTTTCCTCCCTCTCTGATTATTTTTCTTACTGCTCTTCTTTCTGTTTAATTATATATAAATCGATCTATCTGACTAAGTGTCATCTGGAAGTGTTTATGGTAAGATTAGCAGGGAAAGGCAGAATATTAAAAACCTAGGAAGATGGCACTTGGGGACTAGTAAAACGAGGCTATGGAATGTACTGAAATGATCAGTAGACAGAAAGTTGTGGAAATAAAATGATGGATATTTCCCCAGCAATAAAAAACATTAAGTAATTGTGACCCTGGATTCAACGTTAAGTGACGCTTTTCTGTTCAGGAATCACGTTTGGTAATGCATATTTTAAAGTTACTTGCCCCTGTTGCCGTGACGACTACCTAGTTCGCTGCCGGGAAAAAAAACTATCTTTCTATTGTTCTGTTTAGTGAGTAGACCCTCGATACACTTTAGTGTGTATTTTTGTTGTTACATTCTATTGTAATACTATTTTATAATTATTTGTAATACACGGACTAATGTAAGCTGTGTCTTGTTAAAATAGATGGGTAAAATGATTGTTTGTACACTAACACTGCAAGCATGCACACTCTGCTGTCTGCACAGTGTCACACACTTCACACAGTGAGTCAGCTAGAAGTAAAAACTACTTTAACTACTGACTAGTATCTACTGATCTAGCGAGTTATCGATTCCTCTTAACTTAGTGAGTCATATTAAGTTAATTAAGGTGCTAACTTTTTTAGGCTTCCGCATTTTTTCTTTTTTGTACAGCCACAAATACCTTACATTTTCTATACTTGCATCCTTCAGAAGTGTAAAATGAGTAAAAGTGTTGGTTGGTCACGAACCAGAACTGTTGTAATTTTATTCATTCGGCTTAGGAGACATATTATTAGTTAATCTACTGCTGATAATTGATTTTGCATTACAAAATGAGAGAGAACAATATTACAAAGATAGAAAAGGAATGACCTAGGGGTTATAATAGATCATACAGGTAACATGAGTTTGAGTGAGCAAGTTCAGGTAGCAGTGAAAATGGCATGCAATGTTAGGTATGATAAAAATAAATATGAAACAAAGAAGCAAGGAAGTGATAGTCAAACTGTATAAAGCATTGGTTAGACCTAGATTGGAGTATTGTGTTGTGTACAGGTGTAGAGTCCTTATCATAGAGGGGATATAAACATGCTGGAAAGGATACAAAAAGAGCGACAAAGCTGCTGATAGAAAGATTTCAGAATTATAGTTATGAAGAAAGACTCAGAAAAACCGGCCTACAGTGTCTAGAAAAGAGAAGAATTCGAGGTGACAATACAGGTTTATAAGATAATCAAAGGTACGGATAAATTTGACTATAACAAGTTTTTTTTTTAAATACAACCACCTACAAGAACAAGAGGACATGGCTACAAATTAACTAAAGAAAAGTCCAGATTAGATATTAGGAAATATTTTTTTTGTCAGAGAGGGGCGAATACTTGAAATGCATTGCCACAGGAAGTAGTGGAGGCAGGGATAATTAGTGCATTTAAGAATAAATTGGATGCACATAGCTTTTAGAGCAAGGTAATGCAAATGAAACTGTTTGTATACAGACTAGGCAGTCTTCTAAACCAATGTAAAGACGTTAAGTTATTTAAGTTATTACACACAAAATAGATGCTTGGTGAAACTCGGATCCACTATTTTGACTCTGCACACACACATCAAAATTTTGCAAACGTTTATAACTATACAAAAATGTACCAGTCATTACATGTGCAGTATAATTCTGGTGTGTATACTACTATTTTGCTGCATATATAATCTCTAACGTCTGTAATAAATTAACAACATAAATATTTGTTTATATATTTACTATCAGAATAAATATATAGTTAAGCATGCCGCACCCACGGTCTGCTCGGTCAGACACAAGCGATGCAGACATGGAGGGGCTGCAGGAACAGGAGTTGGTCAACCTACAGAGAAGCTTTCGCACCATGGAGGGAGACAGAGCTGCCTACACAGAGGAGTCCCAGAACATGGTTCACAGACAGAAGTAAGAAGTTTGAGCTTGTCTAGGGACAAAAAATATGAAAGCTTCTTGTTTTCGCTTTTCCTGTTTCGCTTTTCGGCGTCAGGTTATGAAGAGATCTCTAGAAGAGGAGCCCGGCTGTGTGTTTCATGCACAGTGATATTCACCGGCTCAGATATTTCCATAAGCCACCATTATCATGGTTGGCCTTTGACCTTAAATCTGTTGTATCTAAATAGCATTGGTTTTTGGAGGGTGCTGTGTGGTGGTAGTCGTGTTACGTTACCAAACCAATTTAGTAGTTGTCTTTTGATGTAGTCTGTTACTGGAGTTGTTCCCACCAGCCTCCTGATGTCATTGTATCTGATTATATCTTACTTTGCAAGTATTTCATTTATGCTTCTAAGATATGTCATTTATCATATGATGTTAATGTTCAGTTTTGACATTGGCAGTATAGTGTCCGGATAAAAACCGTGTTGTAGAAAGCTCTTTTAGTAATTGTTGCAACATGCTAATAATTAAGTATTTGTGTTAATTGTCAAATGATCTGATTTACCTTATTGCATCTTTGTTGGATTTCCACTTTCATTTCTCCGTCTGCAGAAATCATGCTCCCTACTTAGTATGTGAAATCTTTCACCAGTTTGATTTGTTGCTTTTCAAGGAAGATATTAGTTTATCCTGCTTGTCTAGATATTGTCATTACCTCTGGGTTTTTTTAATGTTGATTTTCATGCTGTATTCTTTCCATGTTAAGAAAAAATAAATTAAAATTGAAAATGGGTATGGTCAGAAACCACACTGAGACTAAAATGAAAACGAAGCCTACGTTACGACCAATAGGCCTTCATCAGCGACAACAAATAACAAAAATGCCGAACTAACAAATCATAGAAGAAGGGAGGAATACATGTATGGGGGATGTCAACATATAAGGAAAAAATAATGTACTTATCTGATATTACGTCTTACATCGCAACTAATCAGGTCGGCGACTCGACTCCAAATGACTGACAATGGTCAGATAAGGTGGCCAGGAGAACGTAAGAAGTGAGAAAAGGCCGGATAAGCCAGTAGCAACTAAATATGGAAAGACAAAAAGGTTATCTAAGTATGGGGAAAAAATAACTGATATAAGTCGGGGGGAGAAACGGGAAGGCAAATAGATGGGGACCAGTATGAGATTTTAAGAAATAGTATGGTAGATATTGATGCCATGTGGTTGGAGGCAACTCCTGCTGGAGATCAGTCTGTTCTCAAGAACGTTTCGATGATGATCATCAGAGAAGCAAGAAACTTGGCCTGTGACACTAACATCAGCCTTGCCCAGAATCATTGAATTGGCTGGCAAATGGGGAACCCGTGCGGTTATGGATGTCATTGAGGTGTTCTCAGAAACGCTCACGTAGTTCCAGATCAGTCTTCGCAATGTATGGCTACTGACCAGCAAGTCCCTCAGGTTTCTGTCCCATTTGTAAGTGACAAGGGGAGAAGTTTATGAGAGGCAGGATCAGAGTGAAGAATAGGGAGATGGCGGAATAAGGTATCACGGACAGAGGTGCAGTGAGTGTGATTAGTGAGAATAAGTTTTACATGGTCAGAGGGAGGGCGGGGAGGGAGTCGTGAAGGGAGATAGGGAGAACTCGCTGTAGGGCGGAGGAGAGAGTGGTCATTTGGAGTCGAGCCGCCAACCTTATTAGTCGCGATGTGAGACGTAATATCAGATAAGTACACAATTTTTTTCCTTATATGTTGACATCCCTCCATACATGTATTCTGCCCTTCTTCTATGATTTGCTAGTTCAGCATTGTTGCTATTTGTTGGCCCTGATGAAGACATATTGGTTGTAACGTAGGTTTCGTTTGTGTTTTCGTCTCTGTGCGGTATCTGACAATACCCATTTTCAAATTTAATTTAATTCCAATTTTAATTAACTTTAAACATTTTTTTCATTTATTTTGTCTTACTAAATTCATTTACAGTGCAGCCGCAGCCTTGCCTTTAGTTTGTCAATATGTTGTTGCAATTGTATTTCTGAAGTTGCTATGACTGCTACATTGTATGCAAAAAGAAGCTCATTTAAGAGTTCACCAATGCTGTTTTCTTCACTTGGTTGTTTTACAAATGTGGTCTACAAATGTGATGAACAACAAAGAGGATAGCACACATCCTTGCTGCACTTCAGATTTTTTTATTTTTTTTTGCGTTCGCCTTATTTCTCTAATCCCCAAGGCGGGTGTGCGTTACACTGTGGTTTTTATTTTGCGCCTGTAGGCCCAGTGTATCCGACTTCAGCATGCATTTTACGCAAGGCTCTGCTTCCTCCTGAATTTTCTAAGGGTTTGCTTCCCCGCGGTAACGGCCGGTGCTGTGTTGGGGATCGAACCAAGCACCTTCTGGTTGTGAGCCGTGCCACTTAACCACTAGGCCACGCCGTCCCCCTCACTTCAGATTTGATATGACATTTTTCTGAGAGTCCAGTTATTGTTCTAACCGGCTATCAATGTAAAGACTTAAGCACAGGTGTAATAGGTGATCGTTTGTTTCATTGTGTGCCAATAATGTCCATAAATGTTGACTATCTACCTGAAAGCTTTCAAGCCTTTGGTGTAATTGAACAAGGTTGGTTATTTTTTGTGGTACCAATCTTTTTGTATGTGTGCATCTTTTTTTTAACCTGTAGGCAACCTTTGTTTGTTGACATTATTTTATGTATTTACTAAGTCAATAAACATTAGACTTCACTGTGTGCATTCACTAAAAGAAGCAGCATGTATTTATTGATATTACATTATTTTTGTAAGAGCACAGAAAAAGCTGATTGTTGAAATTACATTATTTTGTAAGAGCGCAGAAAAAAAACTGATTGTTTACATTACATTTTGTATGTTTACTGACACAGAAAGTAGCACATCATTATTGGAGAAGTCACTGACTATTTTTGTATATAAGTGAGCTACAGCTGTGAGAATTCATAAAATAGTAAACATTCATGAAAACAAATGATAAAGTGTAAATTACATTGTTATGTATATGCGTCAACTGGGGGGTCTGGTGGTTGCCACTGTGAAACAATGGTCTGCAGTGTATAAGTGTAATCAAATGATTATATATTTTTTACATTAAAACTGAAGGATACCTATCTTCAGTAGCAAAATGACTGATAGAACTATTTATATTTAATTTGAGAAATAGAATATCAGAATTATCAGATTATCATCTGGATAAATTATTTAGGAAAACCTAGAAGCAGAAATGTTGGCTTTAAAAGGTAAGGCAGAAAAGTATATATATATGCATGTATTTTCTACATTTTATTTTGGTTTGTTTTTTGGTAGGAATTTATAGTAAGAATAAAACCCTTGTTCTGGGACAACCCATACAAAATGGTGTGCACCCAAACACTGAAAGGGATATTCCCACAAATCTGCAAAGAACAGGCAACCTGTAGAGGTTTCACATCTATATCTGTGGTGTTAATATTTCTATGAAAGTAGTGTTAATGTTTCTATATCTGTGGTGATAATGTTTCTATATGTGTGGTGTTAATATTTCTATGAAAGTAGTGTTAATGTTTCTTTATCTGTGGTGATAATGTTTCTATATAAGTGGTGATAATGTTTCTATATAACTGGTGCTAATATTTCTATATAAGTGGTGTTAATGTTTCTATATCTGATTTGATGATGTTTCTATATAAGCGATGTTAATCTTTCTATATCTGATGTGATAATGTTTCTATATCTGATGTGATGTTTCTATATCTGATGTGATAATGTTTCTATATCTGATGTGATAATGTTTCTATATCTGATGTGATAATCTTTCTTTATCTGATGTGATAATGTTTCTATATCTGATGTGATAATGTTTCTATATCTGATGTGATAATGTTTCTATATCTGATGTGATAATGTTTCTATTTCTGATGTAATAATGTTTCTATAACTGATGTAATAATGTTTCTATATCTGATGTGATAATATTTCTATATCTGATGTGATAATCTTTCTATATCTGATGTAATAATGTTTCTATATCTGATGTGAAAATCTTTCTATATCTGATGTGAAAATCTTTCTATATCTGATGTGATAATCTTTCTATATCTTCTTCTTCTTCTTTCGTTCTCAATCTCCCACTACCAAACCCTGAAAGGGTAAGTAACAGAATTTAGTCCAGAGAACGGAATGCGTTGTGTTGTAGTTTACAGCTTGGTTGCGATATTTGCACCTTTCGGTCCAACACATCCGACTTCAGCAAGCATTTTTGGAGTACCAGGTTAGCATTCCCTCTTCGATCCCTTCTCCTTAGCCAGTCTGCCCTACTGCAGCCTGTTATCCAGAATCACCGCATGGAGGTGTAGAAGGGTCTTGGCAGCTCTGGTTCGCTGGCACTGACGCTAGCAGTCAGCTATGGGTCGCTGACCACTGCAGCTTATGCGCTGCCCAGCATCTTGATCCCCTTTCTATATCTGATGTGATAATGTTTCTATAACAGTGGTAAAAATGTTTCTATATCTGATGTGATAATGTTTCTATATCTGTGGTGATAATGTTTCTATATCTGTGGTGATAATGTTTCTATATCTGTGGTGATAATGTTTCTATATCTGTGGTGATAATGTTTCTATATCTGATGTAATAATGTTTCTATATCTGATGTGATAATGTTTCTATATCTGATGTGATAATCTTTCTATATCTGGTGTGATAATCTTTCTATATCTGATGTGATAATCTTTCTATATGTGATGTGATAATCTTTCTAAATCTGATGTAATAATGTTTATAAATAAGTGGTGATAATGACCAGATGATGGGATTCTGAGGATAAAGATGACGGAGTATAGATAACTTTCTTATATTTGCTGATTTCCTATTTAAAGAGAGCTGTTAAAATGTAAGACCTACATGAACTCCAAATAGTGTAAAAGTGATTTTACCACAAGCCCAGGGAGCCGGTAGGTGATTTACATCTGTTTAAAAAACATTTTCCAGTAATAGGTAGGTGGGAAATACATGTACTATGAAACTGGCAACCAGTGTATAACAAGAAATCTACACATCGCTCCTCTCTCCTACACTTCATGGCAAGAACAGTACGACAAAAGAAGAATAAATGTATGAAGATATTGACCAGATGATGAGATTATGTTGTCCTTAGGCTTTCACATCTATATCTGTGGCGATGTTGACCAGATGATGAGATTATGTTGTCCTTAAGCTTTCACATCTATATCTGTGGCAATGTTGACCAGATGATGAGATTATGTTGTACGTAAGCTTTCACGTCTATATCTGTGGCAATGTTGACCAGATGATGAGATTATGTTGTCCTTAAGCTTTCACATCTATATCTGTTGCGATGTTGACCAGATGATGAGATTATGTTGTCCTTAAGCTTTCACATCTATATCTGTGGCGATGTTGACCAGATGATGAGATTATGTTGTCCTTAAGCTTTCACATCTATATCTGTGGCGATGTTGACCAGATGATGAGATTATGTTGTCCTTAAGCTTTCACATCTATATCTGTGGCGATGTTGTCCAGATGATGAGATTATGTTGTCCTTAAGCTTTCACATCTATATCTGTGGCGATGTTGACCAGATGATGAGATTATGTTGTCCTTAAGCTTTCACATCTATATCTGTGGCGATGTTGACCAGATGATGAGATTATGTTGTCCTTAAGCTTTCACATCTATATCTGTGGCGATCTTGACCAGATGATGAGATTATGTTGTCCTTAGGCAGGAGATGAAGCAGTTACTTGCAGAGAAAAAGGAGCTGCTGAAGGAATTGCGGCTGGCAGAGTCAAAGTCCAACCAGATCAAGGACGAGGAGAATACAGACTCATTGGTGACTCTAATAGAGGCTAAAGGTAATTGGTGATTAAGTAAGGGGGTGAGAGGATGGATGGATAGGTAGAGTGATAAGGTGGGTCTGTGAGGGAGTGGATGGGTGAGGGGATAAGTGTGTTGGTGGATGTATGGGGAAGTGATAGGAGAAGGAGTGGTGAGAAGGTGAATGAATGGATGGATCAATGTTCGTCTTAAGTTTCTGGTATATTGATGTATGGAGTAGAAGGTGACTGGGTGAATAAATAGAGGGTGAGTTGATGGGTGAAAACTGGGATCAAGATGCTGAGCAGTGCATGAGCTCCAATGGTCAGCAACTCAAGGATAACTGCTAGCTTCAGGGCCAGCAAACCAGAGCTGCCAAGACACTTCTACACCTCCTCATGGTGATCCTGGATAACAGGCTACAACAGAGCAGACTGGCTAAGGAGAAGGGATTGAAGAGGGACGATTAACCCGGTACTCAAAAATGGCTGCTGAAGACGGATAGGTCTGAACGAAAGGTTCAAATATTGCAGTCAAGCTGTAATCTATGACACAACATTCCGTTCTCTAGACAACATTATGTTACTACAAAGCTCTTTTCAGGGCTTGGTAGTGAGAGACTGAGAATGAACAAAGAATAAGAAGAAGAAGATAGGTGGACAATTTTCTGAATAAGGAATGAAGGTGGATATCCTGATGAATGTGTAGACTGATATGCTGAGTGGGTGGAAATGTGTAGACTGATATGCTGAGTGGGTGGAAATGTGTCTAGTGATGAGAGAGAAGGGCAATGAGAGTGGTTGAAGTATGGGAGGAGGTGGTAGAAATGATTCCCATGTTACACTTTAATTTATATAACAATATGAAGGAGTTGATTTAGGAACAGTGGATGATGTCTGTGAAACTAAACGCAGTGTATATAACTAGAAAATGGCTCACAGAACCAACTCATTGTATCTGGGTGCCCCTATATGGGTTCAGCCCCTTTCATTGCTGAAAGTGCCGGCGACAGATCACTAAATGTAATAGCTCGCTTGGCAGCCTTAAAATTTTTTCTTGACATTGTCAGATACCCATGTATGTCAGGGTCAAACTAGGAGAAGCATTCATACAGCGAAAAAACACCAAGAATTCCTGATAAAGCCAATCATAGCACAGCCACTTTCATCAGCATCCTTGATATGTGAGGAAAGCTACTGCAACCCATGACTTAATCCCCGTAGAACTCTTGTTTGCGGATGACTGTGCTATGAACAGTAGCTCAGAACGGAAAATGCAGGAGGGTATGGACCGGTTCTCTGCTGCTTGTGACAACTTTGGCTTGACAGTTAGCACAAAGAAAGTTAAGGTCATATATCAACCGGCACCAGGCACATCGTATAAACAGCCAGTTGTTACAGTGAAGGGACCGAAATTACAAGCGGTTGAAAACTTTGTCTACCTTAGAAGCATGCTGTCAAGATCAATGACTATTGCTAATGAGCGGTTAATAGAATAGCAGAGGCCAGCTCAGCATTTGGCAAAATGCGCTCAACAATATGGGAACGTCGAGGATTCAGCATAATGACTAATCTGAAATGCTGCCATTGTCCCAACCCTGCTCTATGCGTGTGAGAGCTGGACTGTCTGCACTGGTGACGCCAGGAGGCTAAATCATTTTCACATAAACTGTCTGAGACGCATATTGCATATCCGCTGGCAGGACCATATCACAGATACGGAAGTGCTGTCCAGAGCCAACATGCAAAATATTCATGCACTTCTGCAAAAATCCCAATTGAGATGGACTGGCCACCTTGACTGAATGTCAGAAGAAAGGCTTCCAAAGAGGTTCCTTATAGCGAACTAAGCGAAGGAGAACAATCACAGTGACGTCCTAAAATGCGTTTCACGGACAGTTTGAAATCGTCCCTTAGGTGCTGTCAAATAGACATTAACACCTGGGAGAACCTGCCTCACAATCGCTCAGTATGGAAGAGTATGGTCACAGATGAACTCAGCAAGGGTCTCTGTATCCAGGCAGCTCAGGATAGACATGCAATCAGGAAGTCGTTAGCAGATGAAATTGAAGAGACAACTGCTGACTACATTTGCCCGTCATGCCATAGACTTTTTCTCACTCGAAATGGCTTGATCAGTCACAAACTCAAGGTTTCATTATGACATGTGATGATGTTGGTGGTCCTCATCGACGACGATGGATTAATTATTATTATTATTATTCATGTAATATGAAACCAAATACAATAACTTAGTCTATTGAAATGGATAAGTCAGATGACATCAAACACACTAGATAAGTACTTTGACACCAAACACACTAGATGCGTACTTTGACACCAAACACACTAGATAAGTACTTTGACACTAAACACACTAAGTACTTTGACACCAAACACACTAAATACTTTGACACCAAACACACTAAGTACTTTGACACTAAACACACTAAATAAGTACTTTGACACTAAACACACTAGATAAGTACTATGAGACCAAAGATCATGTATAGATTTTTCTTGTTCTAGATAAAAATGAAGAGGAGATGAAAGAAGAGGAAGAAATGCAGAAAGAACTGACTGCAAAAATCAGAGAATGGGAGAGAAAGATCAAAGAACACCACAAGAATGTAGGAGGTGTGCACACAGGCTCTCAGCACACAACACAAACAAAAAAAACACAGAGTGTTCTAGAGAATAGACTTGACCAAGTAAGTAGGTTAACTTGTCAGCTTTGTTAAACTTGCACAGAGTGTTCTAGAGAATAGACTTGACCAAGTAAGTAGGTTAACTTGTCAGCTTTGTTAAACTTGCACAGAGTGTTCTAGAGAATAGACTTGACCAAGTAAGTAGGTTAACTTGTCAGCTTTGTTAAACTTGCACAGAGTGTTCTAGAGAATAGATTTGACTAAATAACAAGGTCAACTTGTCAAATTGATTAAACTAACAAAGAGTGTTCAAGAGAATTGATTTGACTAAATTTTATGTTAACTTGTTAGATCTGTTAAACTTACACAGAGTGTTCTAGAGAATAGATTTGACTAAATAACTGAGATGCACTTGTCAGATCTGTAGTCTTGGCTTCGTTCGTTCTCAATCTCCCGCTACCAAACCCTGAAAGGGCTTAAATAGCAGAATGTAGTCCAGAGAACGGAATGTGTTGTGTCATAGTTTACAGCTTGACTGCGATATTTGCACCCTTTCGGTCCAACACATCCGACTTCGGCAAGCATTTTTTTAGTACTGGGTTAGCAATCCCTTTTCGATCCCTTCTCCTTAGCCAGTCTGCTCTGTTGCAGCCTGTTATCCAGGATCACCGCGTGGAGGTGTAGAAGGGTCTTGGCAGCTCTGGTTCGCTGGCCCTGATGCTAGCAGTCAGCTATGAGTCGCTGACCGCTGCAGCTCATGCGCTGCTCAGCATCAGTGTTCTATATAATAGATTTGACTAAATAACAAAGTCAACTTGTCAAACCGATTAAACTAACAAAGAGTGTTCAAGAAAATTGATTTGACTAAATTTTATGTCAACTTGTTAGATCTGTTAAACTTACACAGAGTGTTCAAGAAAATAGACTTGACCAAATATATATATTAACTTGTCAGATCTGGTAAGTTTATACAGAGTGTTCTAGAGAACTGACTAGATCAGTTTGTGTATCTGCTATGAAATCCCTGCTTGTTCCCATTGGTTGTCACAGACAGAACATGACTAATGCAGCTCAACAATTTCTTCTGACAGGCCAAGAAACGGTTCAACGACTACCTAAGCCAGAACGCCAGACTACGAGATGAGATTGAGAGCTACCGCAATGAGCATCGGAAATTTGAGAATCTTTACAGGAAGTTAGAGAAGGAGCTGACAAATATGAGGAAAGAAATGGCGGAGGTCATTGAGGCATCAACAGCTGCCTACGAGACTCGGTTTGTGTTGTTCATGTGTTTTATCAAGGTCACTCTCTCACACAATCAGATGTTTAATAAGCTAATTTGTGTCGTGGAAATATTGCCGACATTGTGTAAGCATTTGCATATCTGATTCTCAATGCTTCAACCATGTCTTCTCTCCCTTGTTGGATGGGGACAATCTATCCATGAGAGCTGACACTTGAGGTATATCAGTGAGTGGATACTTGAGGTATTTCTGAAAGTGGATACTTGAGATATTCCTGAGAGTGGATAATTGAGGTATTTCTGAGAGTGGATACTTGAGGTATTTCTGAGAGTGGATACTTGAGATATCAGAGAGTGGATATTTGAGGTATTTGAGAGTGGATACTTAAAGATATTCCTGAGAGTGGATTCTTTAGGTTTTTCTTAGAGTCAATACCTGAGGTAGGAGAATGGATACGAGGTATTTCTGGATAACTGAGGTATTTCTATGAGTTGATACTTGTAATATTTCTGAGGACCTCTATGCCTTAAACTAGAAGAGGAGCCAACTAAGTGAGTATTTCTGGGAGTGGATACTTGACACATTATTTTGAGCGGATACTTGTAGTATTTCTGAGAATATATTCTACAAGTATTTTTGAGAGTAGGTCCCTGAAGTATATTCAATTTCTAATTGTTAAAGTGTATCCCAGTGGTATATTCAAAATCTAACTCTAAGAATAGATTATTGTGACTTGCTTGATGCTGTTTTTGACAATCCTATCTGTTCCTGAGTATTTATGAAAACTCCACCCTCATACCAGTATTTTTTACTATTTATAGGAATACCATCTCTTACTATGACTTTGTTTATGAGAATGTTGTCCACTTACATGACTATAAGTGTTTATAAGATTTTGATTTCTTACAATGCCTATCACTGTTTCTGATAATTTCATCACTTGCCATGATTATGTCTCTGATAATTTCATATCTTAACATGAATCTTAATTGTTTGTGAGAGTCTCATATCTTACAATGTTTTGAACTGATTCTGAAAAACTCATCATATCTGTGACTGTTTCTGAAAATGTAATCTCATTTCCTACCATGATTCAAATTATTTCTCAGAATCTCTTATTTTTCTGTGACTGTTACTAAGAATCCTCTCTCATGATGTGATTCTGACTCCATCCTGGATATTTTCCTCAGAGATGATGCCCAGGCCAAGATGATCATTCTACAAGAGAAGGCAGATAAAGATCTGCAGCAACACAATGCTGAGATGAAGGAGCTAGTGCGCATCATAGACCACGACCGCAAGCTTAAAGAGTTTATGGGTATCAAGGGACAGGACAGACAGGAGGATCCCCAGCTTGTTACCTGGAGGCAACGCAAAGGTATAAGACTGGCAACTAGTTGACCATTTCTGTATGTTAGTTGATTGCTGTAAATTGGTACCCGATTTCCAGTTAAGTAAGACAAGTGACACACCTAAAAAGGGAAGAAAAAAAAGTTGAAATTTGTTACTATGAAGTTTTTATTACACCATCTCTAACAACCGATTCTACTTTGCTTTTTGGCACTAAAACAGTACAATTAATCATAACCTAGCTATTGAAACAGTAAAGACCAAGTTTTTGAGATCCTAAAATTAATATTGACTAAGTTATTGAAATATTTACAATAATCTTTTGTTCCCACTGCCTTGTTGGACAGCTGTTCATGGGTAAGGCTTCCAGAGTAAACCCTGAGAACAAAACTAGGAGCTGGTGTCCCTAAGGCAGTCCAGGGGTGGTTCCATCGCTATTTTGGCAATTCTTGCGACGTCGCTGATTCGAAACTATATCGACAAATGTCGGTCCTATGGATCAATTAGTTACATGAAGAGGTGGGACTTGCTGCACAGACAACAGCTTGTTCTCCATAGAAAGATGCTCAAGTTTATGACCTGGAGAGGCCTTCCAGTTTCACTTTGTGGTGTCGATACAACATGTGCATCAGCAGTTTAAACTGGGATGTTTAAATGTCCGTACCATACTGGCTGGGCTGTCCAATAACGTACATGATATAAATTATGCCAGAAAGACACACATAATTAATGACGAACTGAAAAGACTGGATGTGGACATTGTAGCACTTCAAGAAACTCGGTTAGCGGACTCGGAATCAATGAGCGATATATTGCTTTTCCAAGGCCTGCAAAGATATTGGTCTTACAATAAGTCTAAACACAAATGTGCTAGGACAGGAATTAGATGCCACTTCAACTTTTAGCATCAATAATTATGGACTGGCATCTGTGTATTAATTTACATATCTGAGAGCTCATCAACGACAAGCTCTCTCTAGACCCAGAAATAGACAGTTGCGTTGGCAAAGCTGCTGCTACATTTGCTCGCCTCACAACGCGTATTTGGAAAAACCAGAAACGGACAATTAAAACCAAGGCCATGGTGTACAATGCATGTGTCATCAGTGCACTCCTATATGGTAACGAGACTTGTACAACCTATGCCAGACAAGAGCACAGGCTTAACGCCTTCTATCAATGGCAACTGCGATTCATTCTTGAAATTACATGAAGGAACATAGTGAGAAATGCGTCGGTGTCCCAAGCATGTACACTCTCCTTAAGCAGCAGACTACGGTGGCTTTGTCATGTTCATCGTATGGAAGATGGTCACGTCATACTTGGTGAAGAGAAGCTCTTGCAACACAGAGAAGTGAAAAAAACAATGCACCAAGAAGAAAGAAAACAAGAAAAGCTAAGTATATGTTTTTTGTTTATCACTACAAGTTAAATTATCCAATAGTCAGTCATGACTGAAAGGGACTACTTCTACTATAATAATCTTGGTCCAGTTATGGAAACAATACAATTAATCTTGACCTAGTTATTGAGCCAATAAGATTAATATTGGCCTATTTATTGCATTTTTAAGATTTATCTTGACCTAGTTATTGAGCCAATAAGATTAATATTGGCCTATTTATTGCACAATTAGGTTTATCTTGACCTAGTTATTGAACCAGTAAGATTAATCTTCACCTAATTATTGAAACATTAAGATTAATCTTGATCTAGTTATTGAACCAATAAGATTTATAGTGCTCGTTTGCTGAAGCATAATCACATGACATTGACCTTGTGCTGCAATAGACTGGAATGTTGTGACCTAAGGTCAACTATGGCCAACAACTGTGTGACTGTTATTGTACTGTGTCCTTTAAGCTGTGGAAATGGAGAAAAAGAAAGTGAGTCAAGAAGATTCAGTTGAGACATACGAGGAGGCTTTCGTGAGAATCCGAGAGCTGACAGGAGAGGAGGACATTGATGTCCTGGTCAGGCGCTTCATCAAGGTCGAGGACACCAACTTTGCTCTCTTCAATTACGTCAATGAGCAGAATAACGAGATTGAGAAGTTGAATGAGGACATCTCTGCCGTAAGTTGAGTTTGTGGATGTGTATATAGTTGTTTGTGTAGGTATGTGTGTATAGTTTTGTATATAGTTGTGATTTGTCCATGTGGTTTTCTAGAGGGTTCTGTGTAGAAGAGAGATGAGAATAGGACGACTTCCACACTGAAAGCTGGGGATACAAAGAAAATCACAAAACTCTTACACAAGTTTGTGAGGTAAGACTCTAAAATATCTCTACATTGTGCATCCTGAAAACGGGTAATCTTGGAATCCTTGAATAGTCTAGCTAACACTTTGGGATCAAGTAACATTCCAAAATGATGGTTACTATTGTGGTGTAACATATTGAGCATCCACCATTTAGTCCATTTAGTCTGGAGGAACAAAATGGGCCCTGGTCTTAACACAGGCATTTTCCTGGTCGGACACATGAAGGTGCACTCAGCAATAGTTACATAACTGAGGAGGAAGGATTGGAGGTGGCTGTGTACAGGATTTGACAATTGCTTTGGTAAAGACGAGAAATGACAATCACGTAGCCCAGCATATTTATAAAGCTTCACCCTATTCCCTTCTTGTGAAACTAAAACCAGGAAGGAGTCAGGTCCAGCAGAGGCTGGTCAGGACAGGCCAAAGGGAGGCAGGTCAAGACAGGCTATAACCATGTGTGTTGTTAATTTTGTCACTTTTGTTGCAATTGTCATGTTCATAGTTATGTGTGTTGTTATTTTGGAGTCTATAGCCACTTATATTATTGTTGTATCTATAGCCACTTTTGTTGCTACTGTTGTCTCTATAGCCATGTGTGTTGTTAATTTTGTCTATAGTCACTTATATTGTTATTGTTGTGTTTCTAGCTATGTGTGTTGTTGTTGCTGTATCTATAGCTATGTATGTTGTCATAATTTTGTATATAGTTATGGAAGTTTTTTTTATAGTTGTGTATATAGTTATGCATGTGTTTATAAGTGAAAGACCAACCAGCTCTGTAGTTTAAGTTATACAAGAACAACAGCTCCATATGTTAATGATCGTGTACTTCCCGTTATCCATATCACATCCATCCTTAGATCCAGAAAGAGATTGACAACTTTGAAAAGCAGGGCGTTGAGTTGGAGAGTCAGAGAAAGCAAATCTTGAAAAATATGGAGCATTTACAAAGCCAAGCTGCCCATCAGGCGGACGAGTATGGACAGAAGTACAGAGAAGTGGTGAAAGTATTGGATCAGCTGAAATCAGGTAAGATGAGTGCTGACAGAAGCACTGGTATAGGGTTTTATATGTCTACTGGTACATGATTTCCTTTCTACTTCATTAGCTTTCGTCCTGAGAAGGACGTTGCGTTGTAGTTTACAGCGAGACTGCAATGTCTGTTCCTTTCGATTCGACACATCTAATTTTAGCTGACTTCTTTGGGTACTGGGTTTGCCCTCCAAATGTGATACCTTATCTTTTAGCCAGACTACATTAGTGCAGCTTGTTTCCATGGCTGCAGCTTGGACATGAAAAAGGGTCTTGGTCAGCTGTGGTTTGCTGAACCTGATGCAAGCAGCCAGCTATGAGTCGCTGGCTGCTGTTAGCTCATTCACTGGCTACTGTCAGCTCATTCACTGGCTGCTGTTAGCTCATTCATTACTGTATCTTTGGTCCCCTCCTTTCTTTCTGTAGTAATTGTACATTTCTATTTTTTGTACATTGTATTGTACAGGGTTTTCCCTTTCAGATGTTTTGATATTGATATATATAAATTTTGTCAATGCACTTTTAAAGTGCCTCATGCATGTTTTAAGTCTTTTAAAATAATCAAAAATTCTTCGTCCGAAAGGTTTATTAGGGCCATATACATGGACACATTGGAAACAGAGCATACTGGCTACATAAAACAATTATGCTTTTACCAGCTGAACAGAAGAGAGTAGATGGGGGTCTTCAGACTCTGCACAGGCCACAACAGACTGAGGTACCATCTATTCAATAAACTGAAGATAGGTGGTACTGGCAAATGCACCTGTGGTAAAGGGAAAATGACCCCTGAATATCTTCTGTAAAATTGCTCGACATTTGAGGACCAGAGGAAGCACACATGATCATCACCAGTGCAAACACTAGACAAGCTCTATGGCAGTGTTGACAGCCTCAAGATGAACGCTGCTTTCTTCGAACAAAGAAGAAGAAATAATTCTTCCTTTAGGGTCTCCTCAAACAAACAGTCAAGTCAATCTAAAATGTACACATGCTGATTTTTTTCTAATGGTGATTAAAAATCGTTTTCTGCAGCACATATCACTGTCCAACATAACTGACCAACAGTTTTGTACATTGTTTTTGTTTCACATTTATAGAATGTCAATGTAAATTGTGGATATTTTAATAGATCTATATCTTTTATTGTTATCATTACTTCTGTTTTGCTTGTCTTCAAAACTTTGCTTTCAGTGACTAACAAAGGCAGCCGTCAGATGGAGGCTCTGTACGCTTCCTTCTTCCTTACAGTCTTTTAGGGAAGGACATTTGCTGTTGTCATGTACTGCTCTTTTCACTAGTGTATGATGAGCAGGACTCAAATAGGTGTTCTGCTGTCATGGGGACCGTGCCACACGCACACAGGTCCATAGTGCCAATTTTTTATAAAGATGACATCTCAGTCTGTTGTGTCTTATGTGTAGTCAGAAGAGCTTGTTGGTTGATGTTATTTTTTATACGACCATGGTGATCTATTTTCCAATTTTATCTGTACAAGGCCTTGATAATTGCTTTTGTCTCATCACATGTGGTCACTTTGCTGCAGTATTTCTTCCTTAGGCAAGTATACCTGCTTCTTGGTTGCCTCAGATATTGCATTGAACTGGTGTCTACTGAAATGTGCTTCTTCCGTAGCACTGGGCCAGTCATTCAAGTGAGCTGTTGTCAGATCTTTCCATTTCTGTCCTTTCACCCCCACCTCCCTCCAACCCTATTCTAAATGCTTCTGTAATTATACATGCCTGTAAGTAATCAATAATAGAGGTCAATGTTACACATCATTAAGGCAGATATTGTTTGTCCATCACGGCTGATGGTGACCACTCTCTAAATTAATTCAGTTGAAATATGTTTGGTCAGTCAATGGGACTGAGGAGTCGATGTGGATCTGGAAAGACCTTGGATAGTTTGAGCAGGGAATGTTGACCTGATATGATGGTTTCATTTTGAAGGTTTTTCTAGCCTGTCATCATCGTTCCCCTGCCATTTTTATGGATGCGTCATATGATGCTGTTTCTTCATGAATAGATGTGCGCAAAGTTGTTCGGTGTTGTGCAACAGCTTTGCAAGTGTATGGTCTTACGCTGAAACCTTTTACTACAGCCTTTAGTGTGTCTTTGAAGCCCTTCTTCTGTCCATCATGGAAGTGTTTACCCTTCTGCATTTCACCATACATTAAGATAAATCACAACAACAACAAACTCTACTATATCAGGCATTGACTCACTTCTCAACAAACTCTACTATCTCCAGGCATTGACTCATTGTTCAACAAACTCTACTATCTCCAGGCATTAACTCACTTCTCAACAAACTCTACTATCTCCAGGCATTGACTCATTGTTCAACAAACTCTACTATCTCCAGGCATTGACTCATTGTTCAACAAACTCTACTATCTCCAGGCATTGACTCATTGTTCAACAAACTCTACTATCTCCAGGCATTGACTCATTGTTCAACAAACTCTACTATCTCCAGGCATTGACTCATTGTTCAACAAACTCTACTATCTCCAGGCATTGACTCATTGTTCAACAAACTCTACTATCTCCAGGCATTGACTCATTGTTCAACAAACTCTACTATCTCCAGACATTGACTCATTGTTCAACAAACTCTACTATCTCCAGGCATTGACTCATTGTTCAACAAACTCTACTATCTCCAGGCATTGACTCGCTGTTCAACAAAATCAGCTGTGACAGGTCAATTATTGATGACATGCTAGGAGCTGCCACCTCTGTCACTGACACCAACATGCTCCAGTACCTGGGCATCATTGAACAGAGGACAAACGAGCTATTGGCCATACAAGCGTACTGTCAAACAAAGGTGAGTCACTGTATTCCTCAGTTTGTCAGTAAGACATTTCATCCCACACCTTTCTTGGCATCTAGTTGATCAGTAAGGCATTGTTTTTTCTTTTTTACGTTCGCCTTATTTCTCTTTTCCCCAAGGTGGTGTGTGTTGCACTATGTTTTTATTTTGCGCCTTTCAGCCCAGTGCATCTGAATTGAGCATGCATTTTATGTAAGAGTCTGCTTCCGCCTGCTTTTTCGAAGGGTTTGCTTACTCTGAGTAACGGCTGGTGCTGTGATGGGGAGCGAACCCAGCACCTTCGGCTTGTGAGCGGTGTCACTTAACCACTAGCCCATGCCGTTCCCAGTAAGACATTCCATCTCACACCTTCCTAGACATTTAGTTGGTCAGCCAGACATTCCATCTCACACCTTCCTAGACATTTAGTTGGTCAGCCAGACATTCCATCTCACACCTTCCTAGACATTTAGTTGGTCAGCCAGCCATTCCATCTCACACCTTCCTAGACATTTAGTTGGTCAGCCAGACATTCCATCTCACACCTTCCTAGACATTTAGTTGGTCAGCCAGACATTCCATCTCACACCTTCCTAGACATTTAGTTGGTCAGCCAGACATTCCATCTCACACCTTCCTAGACATTTAGTTGGTCAGCCAGACATTCCATCTCACACCTTCCTAGACATTTAGTTGGTCAGCCAGACATTCCATCTCACACCTTCCTAGACATTTAGTTGGTCAGCCAGACATTCCATCTCACACCTTCCTAGACATTTAGTTGGTCAGCCAGACATTCCATCTCACACCTTCCTAGACATTTAGTTGGTCAGCCAGACATTCCATCTCACACCTTCCTAGACATTTAGTTGGTCAGCCAGCCATTCCATCTCACACCTTCCTAGACATTTAGTTGGTCAGCCAGCCATTCCATCTCACACCTTCCTAGACATTTAGTTGGTCAGCCAGACATTCCATCTCACACCTTCCTAGACATTTAGTTGGTCAGTCAGCCATTCCATCTCACACCTTCCTAGACATTTAGTTGGTCAGCCAGACATTCCATCTCACACCTTCCTAGACATTTAGTTGGTCAGCCAGCCATTCCATCTCACACCTTCCTAGACATTTAGTTGGTCAGCCAGCCATTCCATCTCACACCTTCCTAGACATTTAGTTGGTCAGCCAGACATTCCATCTCACACCTTCCTAGACATTTAGTTGGTCAGCCAGACATTCCATCTCACACCTTCCTAGACATTTAGTTGGTCAGCCAGCCATTCCATCTCACACCTTCCTAGACATTTAGTTGGTCAGCCAGCCATTCCATCTCACACCTTCCTAGACATTTAGTTGGTCAGCCAGACATTCCATCTCACACCTTCCTAGACATTTAGTTCACTAGCCAGCCATTAATAAAATATTGTGTTTTGTTTATTAGTGCAGCAATTAGATCACTCAGTTGTTAATTCACCTATCTTATAGATCACTCAGCTGTTAATTCATACACCTAGAAAATCGCTCAGCTGTTAATTCACGACACGGGCCTATTGATGACTACAGATAATCATCTTAAATTGTATTTTGTGAGATCTGTTAATGTTCTCATTCTGGGCCAGGATCAAGAGAAGCGAGAACCCAGGAGTGTTGGCTTGTTGGGAGAAGGGCCGGCACCTCCTCAACAACCTCAACAAGTTATTCCACCATCAGTCGGGTGAGTCAGGATGATGTTGTCATAAGTGTGTGAGGATGTTGTCATGAGTGTTTGTGTCAGGGGGTTGTCATGTGTGTTTGTGTGAGGATTTTGTCATGTCGTTTGTGTGGAGATGTTGTCATGAGTGTTTGTGTGAGGATGTTGTCATGTTGTTTGTGTGAGGTTGTTGTCATGTGTGTTTGTGTGAGGATGTTGTCATGTGTGTTTGTGTGAGGATGTTGTCATGTGTGTTTGTGGGAGAATGTTGTCATGTGTGTTTGTGTGAGGATGTTGTCATGTGTGTTTGTGTGAGGATGTTGTCATGTGTGTTTGTGGGAGAATGTTGTCATGTGTGTTTGTGTGAGAATGTTGTCATGTGTGTTCTGTTACAGGTGTGTAAGGATGTTGTCACAGGTGTATGAGGATTTGTCACAGGTGTGTGAGGATGTTGTCACATGTGTGTGAGGATGTTGTCACAGGTGTATGAGGATGTTGTCACAGATGTGTAAGGATGTTGTCACAGGTGTGTGAGGATGTTGACACAGGTGTGTGAGGATGTTGTCACTGGTGTGTGAGGATGTTCTCATGTGCATTTAAGGATGTTGTCACAGGTGTGGGAGGATGTTGTCACAGGTGCGAGAGGATGTTGTCATGTGTGTTTGAGGATGTTGTCATGTGTGTTTGAGGATGTTGTCACAGGTGTGTGAGGATGTTGTCATGTGTATTTGAGGATGTTGTCACAGGTGTGGGAGGATGTTGTCACAAGTGTGTGAGGATGTTGTCACATGTGTGTGAGGATGTTGTCACAGGTGTGAGGATGTTGTCACAGGTGTGTGAGGATGTTGTCATATGCATTTAAGGATGTTGTCACAGGTGTGTGAGGATGTTGTCATGTGTGTTTGAGGATGTTGTCACAGATGTGTGAGGATGTTGTCATGTGTGTTTGAGGATGTTGTCACAGGTGTGAGGATGTTGTCACAGGTGTGTGAGGATGTTGACACAGGTGTGTGAGGATGTTGTCACAGGTGTGTGAGGATGTTGTCATGTGCATTTAAGGATGTTGTCACAGGTGTGGGAGGATGTTGTCACAGGTGCGAGAGGATGTTGTCATGTGTGTTTGAGGATGTTGTCATGTGTGTTTGAGGATGTTGTCACAGGTGTGTGAGGATGTTGTCATGTGTATTTGAGGATGTTGTCACAGGTGTGGGAGGATATTGTCACAAGTGTGTGAGGATGTTGTCACATGTGTGTGAGGATGTTGTCACAGGTGTGAGGATGTTGTCACAGGTGTGTGAGGATGTTGTCATATGCATTTAAGGATGTTGTCACAGGTGTGTGAGGATGTTGTCATGTGTGTTTGAGGATGTTGTCACAGATGTGTGAGGATGTTGTCATGTGTGTTTGAGGATGTTGTCACAGGTGTGAGGATGTTGTCACAGGTGTGTGAGGATGTTGTCATATGCATTTAAGGATGTTGTCACAGGTGTGTGAGGATGTTGTCATGTGTGTTTGAGGATGTTGTCACAGATGTGTGAGGATGTTGTCATGTGTGTTTGAGAGTGTTGTCATGTGTATTTGAGGATGTTGTCACAGGTGTTTGAGGATTTTGTCACAGATGCGTGAGGATGTTGTCATGTGTGTGTGAGAGTGTTGCAGAGAGTTCATCATCATTCAGAACACCGGTCGACGTGCCATCATGAAACTGGCAGACAACTGTGATTAATTTTTGGAGACAACCGAATTTCGCCATGATTTTCCAGAGTCCGCTCTGTTGACGGTGTCAAAGGCCTTTGTCAGGTCAACACAAGACGTGTACAGATCACGATGATGTTCCTGACATTTGTCTTGGATTTGACAAGCTGCAAAAATCGTGTCAAAAATCCTGCGACCAGCTCGGAAACCACATTGACTCTCTGGGAGTAGTTTCTGCTCGAGATGAGTTGTTTAGCGGTTGAGAAAGATTCAACTTAGAATTCTTCCAGCGATTCTTCTTCTTCTTCATCGAACGCAGTCAGACAGCAACCATTATTTTTTCGAAAAAAGCAGCGGTCATCCTGAGGCTGTCGACACTGCCATAGAGCTTGTCTAGTGTTGCCACTGGTGATGGCCACATCTGCTCTCTCTGATCCTCGTATGTCGGGCAGTTTTGCAGCAAATGCTCAGCGGTCATTTTCCCGGTACCACACGGGCATTCGTCAGTGCCACCTATCTTCAATTTGTTGAATAGGTGGTACCTCAGTCTATTGTGGCCAGTGCGAAGTCTGAAGACCACGACCTGCTCTCTTCTGTTCAACTGGTAATAAGCATCGTTTTTTGTGTAGCCAGTATGTTTGGTTTCCCATTTGGTCATGTATCTAGCTCTATTAAGCCGTTTTGACTCTTCATATGCCATACTAGTATCTGGTTGTGGTAGTTTTGCCCCTTCTTTTGCCAGTCTGTCTGCCTCCTCGTTGCCTTGGATGTTGCAGTGGGATGGAACCCACTGCACCACTACCCTTTTTGGTGCAGACTGCTGGCATAGTTGACAGAGTACTGCTCTTAAATCATTGTTCAGTATTTTTCTGGCTTTTTAGTGCTGTGACTACGGCCAGAGCATCTGTAAGCAGGACTATATGGCTTTCATTCCTTTTTCCAGTGATTGACACAAGAGAGATTCCCCTGTGGTTATCACAAGATTATGCTTGTACATGTAGACAATGGTGGTATCTTTCAGTTCCTGCGGCATATAACCTTGTATCCAAAATTGACCAGAACAGGTAAATTAGCTTGTGTAACAGCACATGGCCTCCTGCTTTGTAGAGCTCAGCAGGAATAGCATCTGACCCAGGGGCTTTGCCACTGGACATGAAGCTGATTGCTTTCTCGACCTTGTTTGTACTGGGCGGGATACCAAGTCTGTCATTAATTGCAACTTGAGACATTCCTGTTATGGCTAGTTCACTGATGGTAGACGGACAGTTTAGGATAGTACTGAATGTACTTTGTTGACTTTGTCAGTCATCAGTGCTGTGCCATCAACATTAAGTACAGGAGATAATTCTCTTTGTAAAAACATAGGGATAAAATGGCCCCTCTCCACAGACTATATAAGAACATAGGGCTGTAATGGTCCCTTTCCACATATTTTATAAGATCATTTGTCACTATCCACAGATTCTATAAGAACATATATCACTAATTGTCACTTTCCACAGATGCTATAGAAGCATAGGTCTCCAATTGTCACTTTCCACAGATGCTATAGAAATATAGGTCTCCAATTGTCACTCTACACAGATGCTATAGAAGCATAGGTCTCCAATTGTCACTCTCCACAGATGCTATAGAAGCATAGGTCTCCAATTGTCACTTTCCACAGATGCTATAGAAGCATAGGTCTCCAATTGTCACTCTCCACAGATGCTATAGAAGCATAGGTCTCCAATTGTCACTTTCCACAGATGCTATAGAAGCATAGGTCTCCAATTGTCACTCTCCACAGATGCTATAGAAGCATAGGTCTCCAATTGTCACTCTCCACAGATGCTATAGAAGCATAGGTCTCCAATTGTCACTCTCCACAGATGCTATAGAAGCATAGGTCTCCAATTGTCACTTTCCACAGATGCTATAGAAATATAGGTCTCCAATTGTCACTCTCCACAGATGCTATAGAAGCATAGGTCTCCAATTGTCACTTTCCACAGATGCTATAGAAGCATAGGTCTCCAATATTCACTCTCCACAGATGCTATAGAAGCATAGGTCTCCAATTGTCACTCTCCACAGATGCTATAGAAGCATAGGTCTCCAATTGTCACTCTCCACAGATGCTATAGAAGCATAGGTCTCCAATTGTCACTCTTCTTTTTTTTTATTTTGGGCCATTTTGTTTGACTCAGGCCTTGAGACTCAGCGGCCTTGACTTTCTAATCTTTGACCATTGACTTTCTATTTTGTGACCATGACTTTCTATTCTGGGATCTTGACTTTCTATTACGTGATTCTTGACTTCGTATTTTGTGAAATTCATTTTCTGTTCTGTGACTCTTGACTTTATATTTTGTGACCTTGACTTTCTATTCTGTGATCCTGGACTTCCTATTTTGTGACCTTGATTTTCTATTCTGTGACCCTTGACATTCGGCTATGTGGCCTTGACTTTATATTCTGTGGCCTTGACATTCTATTATGTGACCTTGTCTTACTATTATGTGACCTTGACTAACTATTATGTGACCTTGACTTACTATTGAGTGTCTACATATAAATGTAATTACAACATTAAAAAACAAGGTTGTGTCTTGATTGTGTAACATTCTTAAATTTGAACAGAGACGAGTATGAGAGTGAAGCCAGTGATGAGGAGGAAGAGGATGCTCGACCATTAACCAGGGAGGAGCTTCAAACCAGAGGTCTGAAGACAGTAAAAAAGAGGGAGTTGGCAGCCACAAAAGAGGGGTTTTACGATCTGTCTGGAGCCAGGGATAAGGTACAGAAGAAACGAGATAGCAAGAAAGTGGAAGCATCAAACTGGTAGATGTAATGCCCACTGTGGTCCAACATCTTCAACCACAAGTATCACATGACCCAATGTAAAGTCCGTGGGCCATTCAGATAAACAACTACATATATCAAATTTGTTTAGTGTGAAAGCCAAGACTTACTTACTAGGTAACTCCTCTTCTACACTAGCCTGTAGAGGTTCGCCAGAATGAGTGTCAGACTCTTCTGTCTGCTGTCTTCTTCTTGACCTAGTTCCAGTCTAGCCCTTGGTCTTTGTGTCTAATATTGTCATCCCAGCAGACTTTTGGATCGTCTTGGAGGCCTAGATCCTTATCTTCCCGTGATTTCTATGGTAGCCAATCTTGTTTCATTTTGCAGACATGGCCAAGCCACCAGAATTGAGACTTCTCCACTCAAGTTACAAAGGTTTGGTTTCAAGATCGTGCTATATTGTTTCTTCTTCTTCGTACGCTGTCAGACGTCAACTTGAATTTGTTCGAAGAAAGCAGCCGTCATCCTGAGGCTATATTGTTTGTTTGTGGACATTCTTGCCTCTTCTTACTTGGACAACCTTTCTTAGATATCTTTTTTAAAAGGTTTTGAGCTGGTTTTTTCTGTAGCTGTCATTGTCCATGATTTACATTCATAAGTCAAAACTGGTATATAGGCGGAGCGTGATAAAGCCATTTAATGCTGTATATAACTGTAATGAATGTGAACAAACAAGCAACTAGCCTTTTGGGTGTTTGCATGGGGGAAGACTGTTTCATAACAGTTTATATGATATTGACAGCTAACCTCCAAACATAGAGGTAATTAAAACTATCCATAACCCATCTGACAAGCTTGATAGAACAGGCTTCTTCTGCAAGGTAAAAGCTATGATAAACTGATAACTTGTAAAATTCTGTTGCTGTGAATAACTCAATGTGTTGTATGTTTACTAGTGATATTTCATGTACTGTTATTTTCTTATAGGATTTAATTGATATCTGAAACAAAAACAGTGTATCGTATCAAGTGATTGTATTTTTTATTTAGAAGTTAGTTAGTTTTTTTATATCATGTTTCTGGATGAGATTTTAAACTGAAAAATATTTGGGGGGAAAAACTAAACAAATATTAAAATGTAATATGCTTAAGGTGTTGACATTTTGATGTACAGTTGTTTTATTTGTGTGTTTTTGTGCATGTATGCATGATTGAGCTGTCCATGATAAATTATTGAGTAGTAGATCAACAGTAGAACTAAAGATATGCCTCTAATGAGAGACAAAGGCATGACATGAAGAGAACTTGAAGAGGAAGAACATGTACAAGATAGAGAAGACGCAGAGGAAGAACAGAGGAAGAACAGACTCTGCAGGGTCTTCTAAACCAGTATAAAGATGTTAAGTTAAGTTAAGTTAACATGTACAAGATAGAGAAGACGCAGATGAAGAAAATGGAACACAAATAAATTTAAGAAGAATATATAAAGAACTAAAACAGAAAATGGTAAACATTTACAGAGCAAGTAAATAAGATGAATTTGTATATTTCACAACAGAAACACTTGGAATTTATTTTCAAATGAGAAACAGAACAATTTAACATGTGACATCAACAGCAAGGTTATTGGTATGATAAAGGAACAAACTAACAAACAGAATTCTACACGGCTTCAAAAACATGAGTAGGTACAGTGAAGATATGGTTGTGTGGAGAAACAGTTCAGAAAACAGGAGTGGACACAGAGAAGATGTGGGTGTGTGGTGAAATAGATTAGAAAACAGGAGTGGACACACAGGAGATGTGGGTGTGTGGTGAAACAGACTAGAAAATAGGAGTGGACACAGAGAAGATGTTGCTGTGTGGAGAAACAGACCAGAAAACAGGAGTGGACACAGAGAAGATGTGGCTGTGTGGAGAAACAGACCAGAAAACAGGAGTGGACACAGAGAAAAATGTTGTTTTTGTTGTAAGGCACTCATGCTGATGTAATTTAACTCTTGTCAACATTTCTTTGGTGGGTTGTAGTGGCTCTTCTTACATTTATAGCCATACTTAAGAAGGTGAATCGGGGTCTTCCTGGCTGTAGTACAATGCTAAATATGAGCCTCCTCAGCAGTTAACCATTACGGGGATTATAATGACAATCTTCTCTTTGTTAGTCAGATTGCTGGTCCACAAGAGTGTCTCCGTGAGCCCTAAGAGGAATTGAGGTGGGATCTTAGTTAGTTTTCTTTCCACTTGTGCTGTTGAGCATCGTGGGGAGCTTAAGTTGTCAGTCCTGCGCTTAGTGTGTTGTGTCGATCAATAAGAGCCTGTGTCGCTGCATAATCACTCTAATGGCATCTTTCCACCCGCCTCTTAAATCAGTACATTTCCTCTGATCTCGGTGTCACTCCTCACTCTCCCATGAAGATGTGGTTTTGTGGAATTGATGTCCAGAAAATAAGAGTGGGTATCAGTGATGATTTGGTTGTGTTGGTAGCATGACAAGAAAAATAAGAGTGGGTATCAGTGAAGATATGGTTGTGTTGATAGCATGACAAGAAAAATAAGAAGTGGGTACAGTGAAGATATGGTTGTGCAGGGAAACAGTTCAGAAACAAGTAAAGATGTGGCTGTGTGGTCAAGATGTCCAGAAAACAGTAGTGGGTACCAGTGAAAATGTGGCTGTGTGGACAAGATGTCCAGAAAACAGGAGTAGGTACTAGTGTAAATGTGGCTGTGTGGATAAGATGTCCAGAAAACGGGAGTGGGTACCAGTGAAAATGGGGCTGTGGGGACAAGATGTCCAGGAAACGGGAGTGGGTACCAGTGAAAATGGGGCTGTGGGGACAAGATGTCCAGGAAACGGGAGTGGGTACCAGTGAAAATGAGGCTGTGGGGACAAGATGTCCAGGAAACGGGAGTGGGTACCAGTGAAAATGTGACTGTGTGGACAAGATGTCCAGAAAACGGGAGTGGGTACCAGTGAAAATGGGGCAGTGGGGACAAGATGCCCAGAAAACAGTAGTGGGTACCAGTGAAAATGTGGCTGTGTGGACAAGATGTCCAGGGAACGGGAGTGGGTACCAGTGAAAATGGGGCAGTGGGGACAAGATGCCCAGGAAACCAATCATCCTGACCACTTGACTCACCAAACATTGTCACTGAATCTCCCCATGTCATTTATCATCCTGACCACTTGACTCACCAAACATTGTCACTGAATCTCCCCATGTCACTTATCATCCTGACCACTTGACTCACCAAACATTGTCACTGAATCTCCCCATGTCATTTATCATCCTGACCACTTGACTCACCAAACATTGTCACTGAATCTCCCCTTGTCATTTATCATCCTGACCACTTGACTTACCAAACATTGTCACTGAATCTCCCCATATCATTTATCATCCTGACCACTTGACTTACCAAACATTGTCACTGAATCTCCCCATGTCATTTATCATCCTGACCACTTGACTCACCAAACATTGTCACTGAATCTTCCCATGTCATTTATCATCCTGACCACTTGACTCGCCAAACATTGTCACTGAATCTCCCCATGTCATTTATCATCCTGACCACTTGACTCACCAAACATTGTCACTGAATCTAACCATGTCATTTATCATCCTGACCACTTGACTTAACAAACATTGTCACTGAATCTCCTCATGTCATTTATCATCCTGACCACTTGACTCACCAAACATTGTCACTGAATCTCCCCATGTCATTTATCATCCTGACCACTTGACTCACCAAACATTGTCACTGAATCTCCCCATGTCATTTATCATCCTGACCACTTGACTTACCAAACATTGTCACTGAATCTCCCCATGTCATTTATCATCAACATAACTGGTGCTTGAGGATATCGTGGTAAGCAACATGTACATCAGAATATGAGAGGTTTCCTACAAGAGATATTCTGAGTTCACCATTCAGACTCGGGTTGAGTTGGTCCTTCTCATATTTAGGGTCTATTTTCAATCAATCAAAAACTCATAAACTCCCTACAGAGCATGGGTCTTCAACAAATACTCGCCATCATTATCATGTCCAGCTCCCCCCACCCACCGCCTCCCCCTTTGCTGTAAAGGTCATATTTGTCGTCTGCTAGTGTCCTGTCCTAGTGAACCGTGTAGCCATGGCTGGCTTGTTAAGACTTTGATTATACTGCGCTAAGGTTCATAATCACGGAAGGACAGAACCAAAATCACGGATGGACAGAAACAAAATCCGGACATCGTTCGTTCCTGGTACGGCCTCTCCTCCCATCGACCCAGCTGTAAATGGGTACCTTGCATGTGTGTTGCGGAAGGTAAAACCAGCAAGGATAGGGGGACTGGCAACCCCACCTCACATAGGCTGCGGCTTAGTCCGTGAGGTTATCTTCATCCTGAACACGGCAACTGTTGCCACCTGACCCACCTTTACTTTTACATTAATGTCCTGTCACAAGGTGTGATACCTTGGTTCCATTTCTTTCCGAAACAACTCTATCTTATCAAAAGTTTGTTGTTGTTATCTCTGGTGTTTACTATGTGATGTATGAAATATAACATACCATATCTTTAACACCGTCATCTTTCTCCTATCTTAAAAACCAGAAACAAATATTTTCTGAAGATATTATGTGAATTGAGTTGGAGAGAAGTGGTCTGCGTGTGTGGCAAGGACAAGAATAGCACAACTGTCCCCACAGAGAGAATGTCGTAAGAGGTGGCTGCCTGACATGGCATAACACCGGCCATAGTTAGGTGGTTTGTTTAGAGCAGCATAGATGGCGCATAACAGGCTGCGGGTCTACTAAGATGGACACGCACATCGGTTAACCACCATCCGTAAGCGCTTGTCCCAACGCAGTGGAGTATTAAGCTGTCCGCTAAGCAGAAAACCCTTCTCCCGTCTACATCCAGCTCATACCAGAGCTGGGACCTGCACATGGGCATCTGTCCCTGTAGAAGTACAGGTCGACTAAGAAATAAGAAAAAGACACATCATTGGGAATCAAAACATGCAATGATCTTCTCATGAAGCAAATGACATATCACAAAATGAAATGTTTTTATACATTGTGATGGGACGACCGAAAGAAAACCTTCATGTAGATCTTATGTTCATAACCATATCTCTAATGTTGATGATACGGCACTGCAATACGCCCAAGAATGGTGCATTTCAAGTAATTACCTCTCGATCTTTTCTATTGGCATCATTTGTTCAGTTCAGTTCATCCCGTAACCAATCAGGTCGTTGAAGCACACTTGAACACGGACACTCCCATACCATATCTCTCTCTCTCTCTCTCTCTCTCTCTCTGTCTGCTGCTGGGACGAAGGTCTGACCATTCAGTGATGTTGTCTGTCCATCCCTTCTTTGGACGTCCCCGCCCTCTCTTTCCTGGTACGGAACCATGAAGTACCAAATTTGTAATTCCGCTGGACCTCATGGCGCATCCATGTCAAGCCATCGTTCGCCTTTTGATAGCTGTGAATAGATCCTGTTACATTAAGAATAAAAACAAAGCGTTAGCGGTACTGAAGGTCAAAAGTGGATACAAATATATACAGCATCCGGTGTGACAACTGAGCCATGCCTGTAGTGTATATGTTTGTATTGACTTGTTCAATTATTGTGAACATGTTTCAGTTCAGTTCAATTCATCCTGTAACCCATCAGGTCGTTGGGGCACACACGAAGACACTCCCAAAATCCCACGCCATCACTCTCTATCAGTCGCCGCCTGTCGTATCTCACCGGGACGAAGGCCTGACCACTCAGTGATGTTGTCCACCCATCTCTTCCTTGGACGTCTACGTTGGTAATTCCGTTGGACCTCGCGACGCGCCCGCACCAGGCCATCTTTCGTCTTTTGATAGCTGTGAACAGATCTTCAAAAGGACCAATAGCGTCTTCAACTCTCTGACGTATTTCTACGTTCGTGAGGAAATGAGGAATGTGTTCCATGTAGGGAGGTAAACCCCAAGCGTAAAAAGTGGATAACTAGATATGTAGTGAAATGTAGAAGAGCAAAAAATAAAGCATGGAAAAAATATATAGAGGCAGGTAAATCAAAAGAAACATATGTAAAATATTTGGACAAGCAGAACATATCTCAGAAAGCGAATAAAACAGCAAAAATAGACTTTGAAAAAAAACTTGCTCAGAGGATCAAGACTGACAGTAAAGGCGTCTTCTCTTTTGTTAGAAATAAACAACGAACGAAAGACAAAGTAGGCCCTCTCATAGACAGTACAGGGAAAATAATAAGTGAGAATAGGGAGGCAGCTAATCTGCTCAATCAGTACTTTGGCACAGTCTTCACAAAGGAGGACTGCTCCGAGATCCCAGAGCCTATAGATATTTTTCAAAGAGACATGGATCTAGCGGGATTAAGTTCAATCTGTATTACAGAGGAAATGGTTTTTAAAAAATTGGAGGGGTTGAAAGTGAATAAATGTCCAGGTCAAGATGGTATTCATCCAAAATTGCTGTATGAAATTAGAGACCAACTAGCAAAACCATTGGCTATATTATGTTCTCAATCACTTACAAAAGGGATTGTTGCACGGGATTGGAAAGATGCAGGAGTGATCCCCTTATTCAAAAAGGCAGATCCAGCAAACTATAGACCTGTGAGCTTAACGAGCATAGTCTGTAAATTGTTAGAGTCAATAATCAAAGAAAACATTATAATGCATTTAGACAAATTTAATCTAATTAGAAATAGTCAGCATGGGTTAACTAGAGGGAGATCATGCTTAACAAATCTATTAGAATTCATGGAGGAGGTTACTAAAATCATAGATAAAGGGCAGCCAGTGGATGTTATTTATCTAGACTTTGCAAAGGCTTTTGATAGAGTACCTCATCAAAGATTATTTCGAAAGTTAAAATCACATGGAATAGGTGGGGAAGTTGCCAAATGGATTGAAAATTGGTTAACGGGAAGAAGGCAGAGGGTGGGCATAAATAAGGAGTACTCTGAAGTGAAAAGTGGTGTGCCACAGGGCTCGGTTTTGGGACCAATTTTGTTCTTGATATATATAAATGATTTGGACATTGATATGAGATCCATGATTGCAAAATTTGCTGATGACACAAAACTATGCAGTAGTGTCTCATCTAAAGCGGAAGTGGATATATTGATGTCGGATTTAGATAAAATTCGAGAATGGTCTGTAAGCTGGCAAATGGAGTTTAATGTAGATAAATGTACAGTCATCCACATGGGTAGATCCAATATGGAACATAATTACAGAATGGGAGAAAACAATATTAGAAAGATAGATAAGGAAAGGGACCTAGGGGTTATAATAGATCATTACAGGAAAGGTGAGTGAGCAAGTTAAGGTAGCAGTGAAAAAGGCAAATGCAATGTTAGGTATGATAACAAGAAATATTAAACATAGGAGCAAGGAAGTGATCGTCAAACTGTATAAAGCTTTAGTTAGACCTAGATTGGAGTACTGTGTACAGATGTGGAGTCCTTATCATAGAGGGGACATAAACATGCTAGAAAGAATACAAAAAAGAGCGACAAAGATGATAGTGGGATTCCAGAATTACAGTTTTGAGGAACGACTCAGAAAAACCGGCCTACAGTGTCTCGAAGAGAGAAGAATTCGTGGTGACAATGCAGGTTTATAAGATGATCAGAGGAATGGATAAATTTGACTATAACAAGTTTTTTTTTAAATACAGCCACCTACAATAACACGAGGGCATAGCTACAAGCTGACTAAAGAGAGGTCCAGATTAGATATTAGGAAATATTTTTTTAGTCAGAGAGTGGTGTCTGCTTGGAATGCATTGCCATGTGAGGTAGTGGAGGCAGGGACAGTTAATGCGTTTAAGAATAAACTGGATGCGCATAGCTTTTAGAGCAAGGTGATGTAAATGTAACTGGTTGTATACAGACTCTGCAGGGTCTTCTAAACCAGTATAAAGACATTAAGTTAAGTGACACGATCTTTATATGTAACATTTAGGAGTTTTCTATAGCACCTCATTTCCATTGCACGTATCCTGCCCTGGATATCTGCTGTAATGGTCCAGGTCTCGCAGGCATACATAAATATTGAGATCACCAAAGAGCGCATTAGTCTAACTTTTATGCCGAGGGCGAGCCGCTTGTCTTGCCATATAGGTTTCAGCTGAGTCAGCGCCGCTGTTGTTTGTGCTAT
The DNA here is from genome assembly GCA_036924085.1 of Ariolimax columbianus. NCBI lineage: Eukaryota > Metazoa > Mollusca > Gastropoda > Stylommatophora > Arionidae > Ariolimax > Ariolimax columbianus. The sequence goes on along the minus strand of JAVGWX010000005.1, from coordinate 64,437,399 downwards.
TCTTGCAAGTACCGCTGGCTTCGAACCCTCTTCGCTGATCAATGATCCCAGATATTTGAAACGTTTCACCACCTCAAGGTCCTGCCCATTTGCCTCTATTACAGATTTAAACCTTGCTATGTTATTGGTCATGAGCTTTGTTTTATCTGCATTTATTTCCATACCAAAACTCAGGGCCGCTCTATCCAATCTACCAATCAACTCCTGGAGTTCCCTTTCTGTGCCTGCCAATACATCAATATCATCAGCAAAGCGGAAGTTTGTGATAAGCCTGTCACCTATTTTAACCGTGCCAACATGTCCTTTTAAGGTCGTCTCCCTTATTCTCTCCAAGAATATATTGAAGAATGTTGGGGAGAGTATACATCCCTGTCTCACACCCACCGTCGTGCGGAACTAATCGCCTAGCGTTCCCTCTACCGAGACTGCGCTTGTCGCCTGCTCAAAAAAGTTCGCAATTACCCTCACAAGATCACTGTTGAACTTATAATGCTTCATTGTTGACTATAGCGCCGCATGCCACACTTTGTCAAACGCCTTTCTAAAATCAATGAAGGCATGGTAGAGTTGTTGTTGATACTCTGAGTACTTCTCATTCAGTAGCCGAAGATTAAATATCTGCTCGATGGTACTCCTTCCCGCTCGAAAGCCCGCTTGTTCTTCGGCAATGATATTCTCCGCCTGTGGATTCAGTCTGCTAAGTATTATTCTCAAGAGAACTTTACTTGGATGACTTATCAGACTGATTGTTCGATAGTTCTGACACATATTTAGGTTTCCTGATTTAGGCAGTGGTATAATGACTGATTTTGTCCAGCTGGTGGGCCACTCTCCTGTCTGCCAAATTCTATTACAGATGTATGTCAGGGTAGTAATTGTTGCCTCACCTCCCACTTGTAGGAGCTCTGCTGGAATATTATCCACACCTACAGCCTTCCCTCTCTTCAGCATTTGCACGGCTTCATATACTTCTTCCCTTGTTATCGTTTGATTTTTCTCTATTAGACTCACTTCAGGAGACATTGCATTTCTTGGGTCACCTCGACCTTCATGCTTATATAGCTCCGAACAGTACTCTGTCCAGCGCTCACGAATGTCTTGAGCTTCTGTGAGACATTTCCCACTCTTGTCCTGAATCGTTGTATTTCGACTTTGTACAGGCCTTAATAAGTCCTTGACTAATTTATATGCCCCCTTGGCATCATTTCTTCCTATATTTTGTTCGATATCTGCACACTGAGTCATTATCCATTCCACCTTGGCCTGTTTCATCTTGGCCTTTATGTTTCCATTTATCTCTCAAAATTGCTGAATCCCATCTAGTGTTTTCTTCGCTCTCTTCATTTGTCGTCTCTTGTCACATAAATCCAGTATTTCACTCCGGATCCATGCTTTCTTCTTAATCCTGCACCTACCTAGAACCTGTGAACATGTTTACATAAATTAAATGCGTATTCTTGAGGATATCTTATTGTTGGTGGAATGTGTTGAAGAAACGAAAATTACTTAGTCAATTTTCAGCATAGACCGAGAAAGAATACATTATCAAAATGTATGCTTGTCAATAAGGAGTTTAAAAAAAGGCTCACTGTAGGAACAAGGTAGCTGGGCAGACAACTCTGCAGGTTGCTTCAAAGGGACACAATTGGAAACCTTTAACCAACAACTACGTCAGTAAAGGAGAAACAACGATTGCAAAGATAAGTATAGTTTTAGCACTCGGAAAACATACAGTGTACATGTAAACAAAGCAGCTCATTACTCAGAAAACATACAGTGTACATGTAAACAAAGCAGCTCATTACTCAGAAAACATACAGTGTACATGTAAACAAAGCAGCTCATTACTCAGAAAACATACAGTGTACATGTAAACAAAGCAGCTCATTACTCAGAAAACATACAGTGTACATGTAAACAAAGCAGCTCATTACTCAGAAAACATACAGTGTACATGTAAACAAAGCAGCTCATTACTCAGAAAACATACAGTGTACATGTAAACAAAGCAGCTCATTACTCAGAAAACATACAGTGTACATGTAAACAAAGCAGCTCATTACTCAGAAAACATACAGTGTACATGTAAACAAAGCAGCTCATTACTCAGAAAACATACAGTGTACATGTAAACAAAGCAGCTCATTACTCAGAAAACATACAGTGTACATGTAAACAAAGCAGCTCATTACTCAGAAAACATACAGTGTACATGTAAACAAAGCAGCTCATTACTCAGAAAACATACAGTGTACATGTAAACAAAGCAGCTCATTACTCAGAAAACATACAGTGTACATGTAAACAAAGCAGCTCATTACTCAGAAAACATACAGTGTACATGTAAACAAAGCAGCTCATTACTCAGAAAACATACAGTGTACATGTAAACAAAGCAGCTCATTACTCAGAAAACATACAGTGTACATGTAAACAAAGCAGCTCATTACTCAGAAAACATACAGTGTACATGTAAACAAAGCAGCTCATTACTCAGAAAACATACAGTGTACATGTAAACAAAGCAGCTCATTACTCAGAAAACATACAGTGTACATGTAAACAAAGCAGCTCATTACTCAGAAAACATACAGTGTACATGTAAACAAAGCAGCTCATTACTCAGAAAACATACAGTGTACATGTAAACAAAGCAGCTCATTACTCAGAAAACATACAGTGTACATGTAAACAAAGCAGCTCATTACTCAGAAAACATACAGTGTACATGTAAACAAAGCAGCTCATTACTCAGAAAACATACAGTGTACATGTAAACAAAGCAGCTCATTACTCAGAAAACATACAGTGTACATGTAAACAAAGCAGCTCATTACTCAGAAAACATACAGTGTACATGTAAACAAAGCAGCTCATTACTCAGAAAACATACAGTGTATATGTATACACCAAACAACCCAGCACTCAGAAAACATGATGTTTGTCCATCACAAGTGCTAAAGACCACTCTCTTTGTACAGCTGTATGACAATTTTTTCTCTTGCCGTGTCTGCTAAAAGTGGGAGACTTGCGCGGTGATTTAGATTAAAGTGGGGAACAAACTGCGCCTTTTGTCAACCTCACTCTTTGGTCCTGAGTTTTCTTTGGCCAGTGGCAAGATATTTATCGAGATGACTGGAGATAGCACATGATGCAATTATTTGTTCTATGTCATTGGCGCTGTTCGAGAGCAAAACTGTATCGTCGGCATATCGTATTTCCAGTATCTCCTTTCCTCCTATTGTGAAACGATCGAACTCTGTAGAAATTGAATCTGCCTTTACATTCCTGATAATGTTTTCCCCATATATGTTGAACAGATATGATGAAACAATGCAGCCCTGTCTGACCCCCTTATGTATCCCAAACCAATCTGAGGTTTCACTGTATTCTGACGGCTACTTGCTGCCCCCTGTAGAGGGTTTCTATAAGTTGAACCAGTTGTGTTGGGAAGCCCATATCTTTCATAATGTTCCACATTTGCTGATGTTTTACGCAGTAAAGGTCTTGGTGTAGTCTATAAAACAGGCAAACAGGCCCGTATTGAATTCTCTGCTTTTCTCAATGATGTTTCTCATGTTGAAGATATGGTCTCTTGTGCTTCTAACTGGCCTGAACCCTGTTTGCGTTTCGTTTATTTCATCGTCCAGCTTTCTTTCTATTATTTTCATAATGATACGCAATACGATCATGCTGGCGTAGCTTATCAAGGCGATAGTTTGTACATAACTTTAGGTTCCCTTTCTTAGGTATGGGGATGTACACAGATCGTTTCCATGCTTTGAGCCATTCTGTGTTGCGCCTTATTACAGACTGCATGGTATATGCGGATGCTTGCCTCTCATCCCGCTTGTATCAGTTCAGGGAATATATCCTCGTAGACTGGAGTTTTCCCCTTTTTAGCGCCTTAATCACTGAGGGACTTAGTGGTTTCGAGATAATGTGTTCGCCTCGGGTGCTGGAGGTCGCGAAATCAAATCACGGTGGAGTCAGGGATTTTTTCATGTGGATCATCCGGTAAATATTTGCCCTGATCTCTGAGTAGTGAGATCAGACACCAGTGTGCAGTGGCACGCACGTTAAAAATACCCTAACAGTTGGAAAATCGAAATGGGCGGCCTAGCGGCCACTACTCGGGTAAAATTCAAGTTAAAAATCTATCCAAATTATTCTAGGGGTATTCGTCCCACGGAGAATATGTCGCAAAAAAGGGACTGTGTGGCTATAACTTCAGGTTTGGGTTATGTGGTTAGCAGAGCGGCTTAGATGGTGCCTGACAGGCTGCGGGTCTAACTTGCTCTAATTTATGCTTCCACCTCCACCAGTCTATAAAATAGGCGATCGTATATTCCAGGGTCTAACAGATGCTGGGATTGACCTGGAAAGTCCCCAGTGGATTTTCACTTGCCAAAAAAATATGAAACAAAGGAGGTCACACTTCCCCACGACGTCTAACGACATACGTGGACCGAGGATAGATAGAGAGATAGATCGCTGCTAGAACTTTGCTCAATATGGGTTCTTGCACCTCCTCTTCATTGTTTGTTACCATGTCTTCGTTTTTTGTGTGTTGTTCCCGTACATCTCTCGGCAGTATCCCCCCCCCCCCCCCCCATCTTTTTAGAATGTCTTTGTTTTATGTCATAGTTGCCCCGTTAGTATCATTTATTGCTTATAGAGATGACCAGAATTCTTCAGTCAGAGATCTAATCTCATTGAATGCTTCGTGTTCCTTCTCCTGCCCCTGGAGTACTTCTATTTTGTCACATGTTTCTATTACGTGCTGTTTCCCGTCTTGCATAATCTTTCTCATGATTTCTCTTATGCAATGTCTGTATTTGACGATGTTCCCTTCTGTTCCTGCCTGTCTCAGTTTCCTTCTTATCTCTACGAGTCTCAGTGTCAATATAGTTTTGTTTCTTACGCACTTTCTTTGGAATAATGTCCTGTGCTGTTGAGATGAGTGCTTCTCTCCCTTATGACACTAATTCTTCAGTAGACATGTTTTCTGCCGTTACCATTAGTGCCTTGAACTTGTTTTGTATTTTGACGTTATATTCATATGGTATTGCTTGCACATCAAAACTTATTGGTCGTTTACCTGTGTTCACCCTTCGTAATCTTATCGTAAGTACAGCAACTAACAATCCATGATCCGTGTCGCAGACCGCTCCTGGGTACTTGTTGGTTTTACTCACCTGAATCAAAATTTATCCGACCAGTACCTCTGCCGCAGCGAAGTAAAAACAGAAATAGATAATTTCTTTCCACACTGATATGAAGGGCTCAGTTCTATAGGACGGATCGTCTCCAACCCCTTTACCATAAAGTGGAGTGATGCAGGGATGTGTGCTCGCGCCGACCCTCTTTGGGATCTTCTTCTCCATGCTCCTATCCTACGCTTATGACACGTCTGTGGACGGTGTTTATCTGCACACCAGGTAGGATGGGTGGCTGTTTAACCTGTCCCGACTGTGTGCGAGGACCAAGGTGAGGACGGTGCTCATTAGGGAGATACTATTTGCAGTATGATGCAGTTCTAGTGACCAATAGTGAGGAGGCCCTACCGAGACTGGGAGACATATTCGCTGAGGGGTGCAAGCAGTTTGATCTCACCATAAGTTTTGAAAAGACAAAGGGCATTACCACTACGCCATCCATAAAGATTGATGGCGTCCCCCTGGAGGTCTCAACAGTTTCATTTATCTGGGACCTTCTTCAGCAACACTCTCTCGCTCGAGAAGGAAATAGACAGTAGGCTTGGCAGGACAAGTACCGTCATGGTCCGCCTGACGAAGAGAGCCTAAGAAAACACTGCACTATATAACCACATCAAGGTCCAGGTCTATCAGACCAGCGTTCTTGGTACTCTCGTGTATGGAAGCGAGACTTGGAGCACTTACACTAAACAGGAACGGCGGCATAGTGGCTGCTGACGATAGTATTCTGGCAGCAGAGAAAAGAGAAAGACTGAAGAGATCAAGGAACAGCCAGGCAAGCCAGCCTCCTCAGCATAGTTGTACGATCTCTGGCAGGGACTGTCACTCGTGAATCGGCCTTTACAGCCATAGCAGACAGTGTAGAAATGCAGGCGATAGAGCTGGACAAAACTTGCCTATGAGGATGATCCGCTCCTGAAATCGTCTTTGTTGACACCACACTGAACCGCCATCTGTACTGCATTAGGATGTAATCAATCTAATTTCTGTGGTTGCCATCGGGGGATGTTCATGGGAATGATCGTTTCCGATGATACTTAAATAGGTGTTGGCTATGGTGAGGTTATTGTCCCCATAAAAGTACACAGAAGAAACAAAGAAGATCAAAGAATGACACCACCCTGCGATAGAGTGTTTTGTATATAGACAGAGTCACGCTTTGTAGGACAAAAACCATTACAATTTTCTCGAATTATTGATAGACAAAGAAAGTATAAAGCAAAATAAAAACACAGAAAACAGAGCAAAAAATAAAATCTTGTTGTTGTTTGGTTCATAGACCGCTTCACATTTTTGTATGTTAAACATTGTTTTGTTAATATACCGCTTCACATTTTTTATGTTGAAGGGGAAATAACTCTGAATGATTCTGCCATCAACGCTCTGTCTTACAATTTCTGAGTTGTTTTTGGCGGATACTTGGTGATTGTGGAGGATTACTGTGAATAAAAGATTTGTTGATGGCCGTGCCTAGTCAGGACATCACAGGGAGACTCAAAGTAAAGCTATAATTTATGTCATCAAACAATCAAAGTAGGCAAACATATGTGACTGGTCAAATAAAGTACCGCAAAGTTAATTCGTAGACTAAGAGTAAGACTAGACTAAAGACTGGGAACAGTGGCCAGTGGGAGACTCAGAGTCAGACTAGACTTTAACTTTAATCTAGTAATTATCTAGACTATTCAATTGATTAGACTATAATAATTCTAAGCAATAATGAACCAGCAATGCACAGATTGCAAGATTTTGAACCGTGCATCGGTGCAACAGAGGACAGTACAGGAGGTTAAGAGTGTTCAGTGTATGCAGCAAGCCCATGGAATCATCAGTATCAGTAACTCAATCTGCACTCTGTCATACAGAGAGGGACTGAGCACCTATGGCTATGGATGAGTTTGCTCGAAGTACAATGGCGTAAATTCTTAACAGATCAATGATTTTAGTATTTTACATGATGAGACTATTGACAAACCTGCTATAGAATAATACATTTTTGTTCACCCAAAGGTTAGTGTAGTGTACAAATTAAGCTGTAGTAAATTAAAATCTTGGATTGGATCAGGATGTGTATTTGTAAGGTTTTCACTACTACTAATCTAGTCTTAGTGCTAGCTATGTGTCAGTGTCAATAAACTTCTATGACGCACTCAAATGAACAGCTGATAGTAATTCACGTGTTAAAGCTGTCACTTTAACAAACAAGTAACAAATCCACACTGCTGTTAAACAAACACTGAAGTTTTTTTTTTAAACACATAGGTTAATTCTGAATTGAAAAAATAATTTTGACTGGGTAGCCAGAATATTCATTTGATTCAGAGTGAAGTGTTGCTTAGCAAATGTTAACACCATGCCAGGCTGCAATTAACATGAGCAGCTGACACTTTCAACTCGGTAGTCCTACCAGCACTATGATAGCGATACCTGGTTTCTAACAAAAGCAGGAGAGAACCAACTGAGAGCAGCACACGCATCTCTTGAAAGATGCCTGGTGGGCATAACTCTCAGATAACAGCTGCAAAGCGAACTATCACACAACAAGGATGTCCTACAGTCAACCATTCAAAACACTGCTGTGCAGGTCATATAGCTAGACGAAAGATGGATTACCATAGCCGCCATGTGGTATCCGCGCGACAAAAAGATACCTCGGGCATGGCCCTCCAACTCGCTGGTGAGATTCACTAGACAAGGACAACATACACAGCCCCACAACAAGCAGACTACTATCCCACTGGATGACACACGACAGAAAAGACTGAAGCCTGAGTTGGGACCCACTCAAGGGTGACTATTGACGAAGAACGGGTCGAACTAAGAACTAAGCTGACACACTCAGATTTTTCTTCTAGACATAATATATTTGGGATATGTAATAGTAGATACATTACTCAACAAACATGTCATTAATATAAATTTAGTGACTTCTTTGACATTGTGACAATATTAATCAATGAACATTTTATCATTATTGTAAGTATAATGTACCTTCACATTGAGACATTATCACTCAACAAAGTTTTCAGTAATGTAAGTGTAGTTACTGTTCTTGCAGATTATAACATTATTACTCAACAAACATTGTCAAATATTTGTACTGACTTCCTGCAGAATGTGACAGTTGTCAAGCCCCTCATCTATGGTAACATTTCTCGGTACTTTGGAAAGAAAAGGGATGATGACGGACACACCCACCAGTGGACAGTTTATGTCAAACCTTACAGAAATGAGGTCTGAGTATACATTGGTTTATTTGTCATTTACACTGCTAAACTTTAACAGCAATTCTTTGTCTTTGTTCACTCTCACATGTCAACCTGAATGTATGAAACGAAAGTAATTGTCAATCTGAGTCTGTTCATACCACTATATAGCTTGTCCTGACACTTTCAGACATTATTTTAAATATCTCTAAAGAAAGCAATAATCAACTTGAGGTTCTACATATCTACATAGTGATTGTTCAGGAGTTGTACTGGTGATGGGAGCAAGATGCTGAGCAGTGCATGAGCTGCAGCGGTCAGCAACTCATGGCTGACTGCTAGCGTCAGGCCCAGCGAACCAGAGCTGCCAAAACCTTTCTACACCGGGATCTTGGATAACATGCTGCAATAGACCAAACTGGCTAAGGAGAAGAAATCGAAGACGGAAGCTAACCAGGTACTCAAAAAATGCCCGCTGAACTCGGATGCGTGTGACCAAAAGGTCCAAATATCACAGTCAAGCTGTAAACTACGACATAGCACATTCTGTTTTCTGGACAACATCCTTCTACTTGCAAAGCCCTTTTTCGGGGCTTGGTAGCGGATGTTTAAGAGCGAACGAAGAATAAGGACTGGATATGAGAAAAGTCTATTTCTTTGTTCCGCACTTCTGCAGCAGATGTTTAGCAGTCATCCCATCAGAGCAACAGTTAAACTCATGTGTAGCTCAAATTTATAATAAATCAGAAGCTGACTTGTCTACTTAATGGCTAACACTGATTTTCTTCTTTATGCCTGTTTGAAGAGAGACTTTTCCCATTGTAGATAATTATTAGTAGCACACATGCCATTGCTAGAATATTTATTGTCACTTTCATTGACATCTTCATCATGTGATCCAAAAGTCATCAAGGTGTCATGTCTCCAGAGCCTTCGTTTGTTTGTTACCATTCATACCTGTTACTAATTATTCTCTACATCTGCACAAAAGTCACTCTTGAATGTTATTAACTCATTTAATTAGTCTGTTTATATTTTTGGTGTTGGATTGCTGTTTGTAGAGAGTGCTCATTGTTCAGTCTGTTTGTCAAGACTAGATAGTCACACCATGTCAGTGTATTTATTGTTGGTGGAAGATATCCAGTAGTTTCTCATACATTCTTTCTCATTATTATTATTAGTTGTGGTTGTTTGTTGTTATCGTCAATCAATCAAAACCTTGTCATCACCTGCAGTGCATAGCTCTTTGATTAGTACATGCCAAGTTTGTCTGTCATTTGCTCTCATCTCGAACATTTATTATGTCTGTCCTGCCTCCCTTGTGGTTTTCTCATGATCTCTTCGTTAAGTGTGTCTTGGATAGACTTTTTGTCTCTTACCTATCCAGATTCCAGAACAACAACTGTCTCGTAATGTCATTTGACCCTTTATGCATAGCTCGTCCTGTTCTTTATCTCCTTATCTAGTGTCCAGTTTTATGCCACATATCCACGTTCACGACCATGTATTACCATCTCAATCCCAATATTCTGCGCAGACATCTGTTTGCTAACATTTGCACCATGTGTGTTTTGTGCAATTTTTGACCTCCAAGCCTCTGATCCAAATAGTAGTGATGTCAATGTGTCAGCATTTGGATTATATTTTAAACACTGAAGTTATTTATCACAGGAGCACGACACTAAAATTTGTTGTCAGACTTTTTGTGGATCTGTTTATAGGCTTCTGTTAACATGTTATTTCTATTTGGTCATGTCTTACAAGAGTCTCAAATGGAAGCCAGTATGAGAGCCAAATGAGAACAGATGTAAAGTTCAGTGGGCCACGCAGCACCTAAGTAATGCTCAGTATCTTTCTTCCTCATTAACCTAGAAGTCATTTGGAGTAACACATCTCATTGTATTATCAATTGTCTGTTAATGTTTGATAAGATATTTCACTATTTGAGAAATGCTTGTTTTAGTTTCGGACATGTGTCCAATCTCATTTTTTCAACATCAGTTAGTCTAACAGTCTATCATATTGGAATGACGACGAACATTATACTATATTAGCACATCTTCTTTTTCTTCTTCTGCATTCGCTCTAAATCTCCCGCTACCAAGCCCTGAACAAGTCTTTGCAAGTAGCAGGATGTAGTCTGGAGAACGGAATGCGTTGTGTCACTAGTTTACAGCTTGACTGTGATATTTGCACCTTTTGGTCCGACACATCTGTCTTCAACTGGTTAGCACATCTATTGTTCTAAGACAACGTGAGCATTAAACTTCAACCGCAAGCGAATTCTCCCATTTACGCCAGAAAGGTTGTCTTAACTACGAGCATTTTCTAATTAGAGAATGTAATTTTAGAGTTAACCTATGTTTAACTTATTCACTCCAGCATATTTTGGACCTGTAGACACATTTATTTTTTAAAAGTAAAACTACCAGTAGGGAATACAGACACATGTTTACATTGAGGAAAGCTTGGTATGAAGAATCTTGAATGTATACTTGTATTCAAACAGGCATGTTAATGTCTGTTGCCAGGTAGCCAAAGGCTATCGGCTATGCTTAGTAAGTATTTAAACTTCCTGCAGCTTACTAAGCCTGGGGGAAGGTACAAATAATTTTGGTATATTTTTTTATTGAATTTTGTCTGGGCAGCAGACTTCCGAGGGATTTTTAGCGTGCTCGAAACAACACAGGAGTCCGATCTCATTGCGAAGAGATCAGGGGAATATTTACCAGAAGATCCACGTGAACAATCCCGGTCTTCACTGTGATTCGAACCTGTGTCCTCTGGCACCCGAAATGGACATCTTACCTCAAGACCACTGAGCTCATATGTAAGACAACTGTTCAAGTTGATAAATCAGCTTTATGGCATTGTAAGAAATTTTGTGAGCCCCTGTAATTGCTTCACTGAGTGAATCTGTTAATAGCTATGCCAGGAGGGAGTGCAAATTGCAGCCCATATTCTAATGTGGCTTCATTACTCATTAGTATCAGTTAATGTTTTACAGTAATACAGTATTGAGGCACACCTTTTAGGGTGTCAAGGTACACCTGTTATAGTGTAAAGGCACACCTGTTAATGTGCAGAGACACACCTGTACTCGCAGATACTGATACCACCACTGAAATTATTCACCAATGTTGATATGCCATTCCCAATGCGCTGTCCTCCCTTGTGAAGACACAAGAGGAATATAGACCAGGTTACATTTTCTCAAGATATTCACATTTTGTTTCAGGACATGTCAGCATACGTCAAGAAAATCAACTTTAAACTGCACGACAGCTACCCTAACCCAAACCGTGGTGAGTGTCGCTATGTACTGTCACTATCCTTGTCCAATATAAACGTCAGATGTGAGGTAGCTGCAGTAACATCGGAGACTATCGTGCAATATAAAATGGGACAGAGGACAGACAAAGTAACATCACAGACAGGAAACTAATATCATAGACAGGACATTAACATCAGAGACATACACTAACATCACAGACAGTAAACTAATATCATAGACAGGACATTAACATCAGAGACATACACTAACATCACAGACAGGAAACTAGCATCAAAGACATACACTAACATCACAGACAGGAAACTAGCATCACAGACATACACTAACATCACAGACAGGAAACTAGCATCACAGACATACACTAACATCACAGACAGGAAACTAGCATCACAGACATACACTAACATCACAGACAGGAAACTAGCATCACAGACATACACTAACATCACAGACAGGAAACTAGCATCACAGACATACACTAACATCACAGACAGGAAACTAGCATCACAGACATACACTAGCATCACAGACAGGAAACTAGCATCACAGACATACACTAACATCACAGACAGGAAACTAGCATCACAGACATACACTAACATCACAGACAGGAAACTAGCATCACAGACATACACTAACATCACAGACAGGAAACTAGCATCACAGACATACACTAACATCACAGACAGGAAACTAATATCATAGACAGGACATTAACATCAGAGACATACACTAACATCACAGACAGGAAACTAGCATCACAGACATACACTAACATCACAGACAGGAAACTAACATCACAGACAGGAAACTAGCATCACAGACATACACTAACATCACGGACATAAACTAGCATCACAGACATACACTAACATCACAGACAGGAAACTAGCATCACAGACATACACTAACATCACAGACAGGAAACTAATATCACAAACAGACTCTTACATCACAGACAGGAAACTAGCATCACAGACATACACTAACATCACAGACAGGAAACTAATATCACAAACAGACTCTTACATCACAGACTACTTCATCATCTTCTTCAATCAACTGATGATATTGTGGGTTACATGAAGGAGACTGCGTTTCAGGCCTTCGAGCCTGGTTGCTTCCCTCCAGTTCAGGCTGCCTCTCTTTGGTCTGCATAATGGACGGCAATCTAGCAGGATATTTTTTGACGTCTGTGTGCCCCACAATCACACGTGGCGGTGTTTCTAAGACCCATGCTGTGTAGCTGTGCCTTCAGTCTGCAATGTCTGAAGACCTTTGTCTGCCAAGTATATGCTGTCATTTTCTGGTTTGTAATCGTTGTGCTAACATCACAGACAAGACACTAACATCACAGACTGACATATATTCAACTACATTTGTCTGTCCACTCTAAACAGTTCACTCCCTCTCCTCCCTCCCTCCTTACTTTCAGTGGTTAGCAAGCCTCCCTATGAGGTGACAGAGACTGGTTGGGGAGAGTTTGAGATCATCATCAAGATCTATTTCTGTGACCCCACAGAGAGACCTGTAAGTGTTGTCTGTCACTGGTTGTCTGTCTCTCACTGGTTGGTTGTATGTCTGTCTGTCACTGGCTGTCTGTCTCTCACTGGTTGGTTGTATGTCTGTCTGTCACTGGCTGTCTGTCTATTACTGGTTGGTTGTATGTCTGTCACTGGCTGTCTGTCTATTACTGGTTGGTTGTATGTCTATCACTGGTTGTCTGTCTCTCACTGGTTGGTTGTATGTCTGTCTGTCACTGGCTGTCTGTCTATTACTGGTTGGTTGTATGTCTATCACTGGTTGTCTGTCTATTACTGGTTGGTTGTATGTCTGTCACTGGCTGTCTGTCTATTACTGGTTGGTTGTATGTCTGTCACTGGCTGTCTGTCTATTACTGGTTGGTTGTATGTCTATCACTGGTTGTCTGTCTATTACTGGTTGGTTGTATGTCTGTCACTGGCTGTCTGTCTATTACTGGTTGGTTGTATGTCTATCACTGGCTGTCTGTCTATTACTGGTTGGTTGTATGTCTGTCACTGGCTGTCTGTCTATCACTGGCTGTCTGTCTATTACTGGTTGGTTGTATGTCTGTCACTGTCTGTCTATTACTGGTTGGTTGTATGTCTATCACTGGTTGTCTGTCTATTACTGGTTGGTTGTATGTCTGTCACTGGCTGTCTGTCTATTACTGGTTGGTTGTATGTCTGTCTGTCTATCACTGGCTGTATGTCTGTCTGTCTATCACTGTCTGTCTGTCTATTACTGGTTGGTTGTATGTCTGTCACTGGCTGTCTGTCCTTCACTGGTTGTATGTCTGTCTGTCTATCACTGTCTGTCTGTCTATCACTGGTTGTCTGTCACTGGCTGTATGTCTATTACTGTTTGTATGTCTCTCACTGTTTGTATGTCTATTACTGGTTGGTTGTATGTCTGTCTGTCTATTACTGGTTGGTTGTCTGTCACTGGCTGTATGTCTATTACTGTTTGTATGTCTCTCACTGTTTGTATGTCTATTACTGGTTGGTTGTATGTCTGTCTGTCTATCACTGGTTGTCTGTCACTGGCTGTATGTCTATTACTGTTTGTATGTCTCTCACTGTTTGTATGTCTATTACTGGTTGGTTGTATGTCTGTCTGTCTGTCACTGGCTGTATGTCTATTACTGTTTGTATGTCTCTCACTGTTTGTATGTCTATTACTGGTTGATTGTATGTCTGTCTGTCTATCACTGGCTGTATGTCTATTACTGTTTGTATGTCTATTACTGGTTGGTTGTATGTCTGTCTGTCTATCACTGGCTGTATGTCTATTACTGGTTGGTTGTATGTCTGTCTGTCTATCACTGTTTGTCTGTCACTGGCTGTATGTCTATTACTGTTTGTATGTCTCTCACTGTTTGTATGTCTATTACTGGTTGGTTGTATGTCTGTCTGTCTATCACTGGTTGTCTGTCAGTCACTGGCTGTATGTCTATTACTGGTTGGTTGTATGTCTGTCTGTCTATCACTGGTTGTATGTCTGTCTATCACTAATTGTATGTCTGTCACTGGCTGTATATCTATTACTGGTTGGTTGTATGTCTATCACTGTTTGTATGTCTATTACTGGTTGGTTTTATGTGTCTGTCTGTCACTGGTTGTATGTCTGTCTATCACTAATTGTATGTCTCTCACTGGCTGTATGTCTGTCTGTCACTGGTTGTATATCTATCACTAAGAGTGTAATCTCTCCTGTTCTCTAACGGGTGTCACCTCTCTCCTGTCCTCTAACAGGCAATTGTCACCATTTTACTCCCCCGTTCTCTTAGATGTAATAATCTTCAGTTCCTTCTTGCTTCTCTTCCACTCTCACAGATAACAATCAACCACATATTCCCCCCTCTCACAGATAACAATCAACCACATACTCCCCCCTCTCACAGATAACAATCAACCACATACTCCCCCCTCTCACAGATAACAATCAACCACATACTCCCCCCTCTCACAGATAACAATCAACCACATACTCCCCCCTCTCACAGATAACAATCAACCACATACTCCCCCCTCTCACAGATAACAATCAACCACATACTCCCCCCTCTCACAGATAACAATCAACCACATACTCCCCCCTCTCACAGATAACAATCAACCACATACTCCCCCCTCTCACAGATAACAATCAACCACCTACATCCCCTATGGCAACGTAAGGCGTTTCCACAGTGGTTTAGCTATCTAGAATATTACCACATGCATCCACATCATTCAAGACCACACATAGCAAATAACATATCAAACGGCAGGTAATAGTCCGAATTTATTTACATCACTAAAACTAACACAAAAAAAGATCATAACAAAAATCATTATATCTAATATTAAATATTTCCGAGGTTGTAAGTATAAGCTTTTGATGGTTCCTCCAAGATCTGTGGTACCCAGTATTCTTGCCTTTGCGCTCCCCTATCTACACACTAAACACACAATAACAAACTCGTCCTCGCGATCAGATTACGTATTCAGGCGAATCTGTATGTTCACATAAAATCAGATCGTGTATTCAAGGAATTTTACACTTGTGTAAAAATTTACAACATACAGTGTCCTACACATACAACACACATTCAGCTCTCGTCCTTAGGCGATCTGCACTCGTGTAACCATTCAGAACATACATTATTCACAAGGTGTCCTGCAAAAACAACACACATTCAGATCTCGTCTAGTTGCAGGGTGCCCAACAGACCTTATAAAGCGACTGGCTAAGACTCAAAGGCATATGCTGGTTCAGTCACCCTGAAATTTATTCCATCTCTCTACACATTCGTAAAACAGCCTGCTAAACTAGTAGCAGGCTAACAATTGCTTTTCGAGAAAGTCGGTGAGCTAAACAGTCTTTCTCTCTCTCCATGGCCAGTCTGCTTGAGTTAAACTTTGCCTAGTATTTATATAGTCTCAAGCAGTGTCAGAGCTGTCCAATGGTCTTCTGTGGATTGTCTGACAGTCATCACTCTAGTTTGGATCTACCTCCGTTTAGTTGTTATTGTAACGAACCACTCCGAATTCCTGTCACTCAAAATGACGCAGCAAGACCTCATGACCTGTGTCTGTCGCTAACCCCCCACTACCCCAAATCGGATTGCCAGAGTGGTCAGCTCGTAACCCCTACCTGCACCAGAGATTCTCTTTCCCCCCCCCCCCCCCCCCCCCCTCTCTCGTTTCCATTGTCGGCTTAAGTGTCGACATTCAGGTACCTTTGTTCTCAGAGTCACCGACCCTATCACCTCTGCCCTTAACGCCCATGCTCCATCTAGAACTGTTACACCCCCTCTTAAAAGTAACAATCTGCCACCTACTCCCCTCTCACAGGTAACAATCTGCCATCTTCTCCCCCCTCTCGCAGGTAACAATGTACCGTCTACTCCCCCCTCTCACAGGTAACAATCTACCATCTTCTCCCCCCTCTCACAGGTAACAATCTACCATCTACTCCCCCCTCTCACAGGTAACAATCTACCACCTACTCAAGCTGTTTCAGAGTGAGACTGACGTCATGCTGGGCAAGAAGTCGCTAGTCGTTGAGTACTATGATGAAATAGTAAGTCTCTTTGTTTTGTGCACAAAATGTATGTCACTATCTCTTTGTTTTTAACACAAAATGTGTGTGGCCATCTTTGTCTTGTTCAGAATGGTATGTGATTGTCTTGTTCAGAATGGGTGTGACCATCTCTACATTTGATCTTATGGTGTGGGGTATTGCTTGTGTTTAGTAGGCACCTACCACACATGGTGAGCCATCATCATGGCCAGGTGAAACATATTGACCAAGACCCCCACTTCACATCCTAATTGTGCTTCTGCAACAGGCAGTATTAGAGCAACCTGGACAACGAGGTAAGAATCAACACTGTGATCACTATAATGGTGATCTATAGCATACTGAGGAACTTCACTACAGCCAGGATGTCTCAGACCCATCATCTTCGCTCCTAGCCCAGGATACAACCACTGCAACCCGCTACCAACAGGACATCAAGAACTAAGCACATGAGTAGCTATGAACAGTAACAGCAGCTTATTGTTCTGATTTGTGTGTGTCCTTGTTTGTTGACTCCCAGATATACGTTGGTGTCGCATGGTTTATCATCCTGGGATCTGTCTTGTCTGTAGGTGTGGGGTGTATGTCTGTCTGTACCTGTGGAATGTGGAACTAACTATGACTGCTTGTGATTGACTTACCTTATGACTAGTTGGCTCACTGACTATCTATATGACTGTTTGACTGACTGTGTGACTGGTAGACTTATGATTGACTGACTAACTGTGGGACATTACCAGCACACTCAACTCACATGTGCTAGAATGTGTCCACTAACTGATGGTATGTCACTGTTTGTCCAGATCTTCCAGGACCCCACCATCACCCTACACTCCATGCTGACCAACGCTCCAGCCCTGGGCATTGGGCAGTACAAACATGAGACGGATTGTGAGTAATATATCTATCTGTGGGGTTTGAGGGAAAGATTGTGTTTGAGTGTAGGCTATCACTCTGTGGGGTTTAAGGGAGAGAGTGTGTTTGAGTGTAGGCTACCACTCGGGGGGTGGGGGTGGTGGTTGAGGAAAAGTGATATGTCTACAATGTAACACTGTTATATAATATTAAATATTAGTTATATAGCACAGTGCTATGATGATATATTTATGTAGCACACACCTTTAGGATTATATTTTTATGCAGCACATACCTTTAGGATGATCTATTTACGTAACACATCTCTAGTGTTGTGTAGCACAGGGTTAGGATAATATCAATTTTATTAAGCACAGTGCTAGCGTGATATCAATGTATGTAGCACATTGCTAGAATTATATATATATATGTGTGTGTGTTGTGACATTTCATAACGCATGCCGTGGTTAGGTGGTTTGTTAAGAGCAGCATAGATGGCACCTAACAGGCTGCGGGTCTACTTTGATCTAGTGTTTTAGAGTCTATTAAGATGGACTCACACATCAGTTAACCACCCTCCATAGTGGAGTAATAAGCTGCTCGAGCCTAGCCCGCTAAGCAGGAAATCCTCCTCCTGGCTACATCCAGCTCACATCAGAGAAGGGACCTGCACACGGGCTTATGCTCCTGTAGATTTACAGGTCGACTAAGACTCAGAGATATATATTCCGACACAGCACCCCAGGGTATTGCAACTCAAGGAGCGCACCAACGAATCCATCAATCTCGGTATCATCCGATGGGTGCATCTGCCCCGATATGGCAAGGCGGATCGGACTGACAGCGTCTGCTATGCATGACCTCCGGAATAATGGCAAGACCTCCCTTGGGACAAAAATCTACCAGTCCTGCGTGGTCTCAGTCCTGCTTTACGGCTTCGAAACCTGGACATTGTTGAAACATTACATGTCGAGACTGGAAGCCTTTCACATGCACAACCAGCGGCGTATTCTCCGCAACGTGTAGGTCTCTGATAAAATATGCTTCCACCCAATCTCAGAAACACTTGATCTGCGCTAAGTTTCTTTGTTTGGTCATGTTGTACGGCTGGACCAGGAAACTCTTACCTACAAGAGACTACACAAGTCATTCCTCAGCGCCAAAAGTCTTCCCCCGACTGGCTGGAGGCGCAGAAGAGGTCGTCCCTGAACAGTATGACTCCAGCAAGTAGCAACCTCATCCTCCGCCCTGTAACCCCACCACAGCTGTGGGTCATGGATGTGGCTGACCAACGCAGCAGGACTCAGACGCCTAAGCGAACATTATTATTATATATATAATATATATGATGATGATATAATCCTTTTAGCTGGCAGCTCTTGACAGCCCAATGCCTCTCGAACAAAAGCACACATCCTCCTCAATTGTTGTAGTGATGTGTAGAGTGTGGTGGTAGCAGCAGGTTCCGCAGATCGGCCAGCCTTGGGCACAAAGTCAGGAGATGCTCGACTGACTCCTCGTGGCCATGGCAAAATCTGCAGTTTGGTTCACGTAGTGGGTCTAATCTATTCAGATGTTTGTTGAGAGGGGCATGACCTGTTCTCAGCTTGAAGATCAAACTCTGGTCTCTTCGTTTCAGTTTCTTGGCTGGGTCCTGGGGATCTGGTTTTGCTTGGTTTTTGAAATATACTCAGCCTGTCTAGGATGTGGCCCACTGATCTAGCCACTCCTGTCTATAGTTATTTTTTAGGATTTGCTTGCAGGTTTGTAGTGTGATGCAAGGTAGTGACTCTGATAGCATTGCCCCGCTTCTGGCCAGCTCATCAGCCTTCATTTCCTGGGACTCCAACATGGCCAGGTATCCACTGGATATAATATATATATAAAATATGTGATGACTCCGGTGCCAAGTAGTATCGACTTATCGTTCCCTTAGATACCACCGGGTGCGTGGAGAGGGGGAATCTGCTGACTGGGAAACAGCGGACCTCGCATCAATATGTCCCGGCAGGCACTAGAGAGGGTTCACGTCAGAACTCAACCCATAGCAAAGAAGCCTACACTGAGGCTTGGTTGCTGGAACGTACACACCATGACCACAGGTATGACGGAGAACCTCCAAGCGTTAAGCAGTGTTCGCAGGAACTCAAATGGCTGCAAGTCAACATCGTCTCCCTCCAAGAAATGCATCTGACCAAGTCTGGGTCTCATGAAAAAGGACTACACATTTTTCTGTCAAGGGAAAGGAGTGGAGGATGTCAGAGAACATGGTGTTGGCTTTGCCATTAAGAACTCCCTTCTAGGATTGAGACATATGCCCAAAAGGGCACAGAGAGGTGCCATAGTTAATCTGAACAGTGCTTATGCTCCTGCTGCTACTAGTGACTCCAAGGATGAGTTCTATCAGCAGCTGATCTCACTCATCACACGGATCCCTAGTGAGGAACACCTGAATCTGACTCCTGGTCTATGTGCATGTGAAAGTTTGATGTCGGAAAGATGAACGAAAATTGTCAGCGGTTATTGGAGCTGTGTGCCTACCAGGACCTGTGCATCACTAACACCTTCCAAACTAAGCCCCAACGCAAAGGATCCTGGAGACATCCTCACTCCAAACATTGGCATCAGCAGGACCTGCTCATCACTAGACGGTCTGAACTGAAACATGTTTTGCAAACCCGCACGATTCACAGTGCAGGATGTAATACTGACCACTCACTGGTCTGCTGCAAAATGAGACTCCAGCCCAAGAAGATCCACCGCACAAGAACTGTGGGTAAATGATGCATAGACACAGCAGGAACTGATATCCATGAAAGGGTGGGAGAATTCCCCATAATTCCTCTCTGAATTAATGGCAAAACAGCGCACTTTTGAAAGCGCTACAGAAAGGTGGGAACACCTCAGAGGGTCAATAAACACCACAGCCTTGGCAGTCTTTGAAAAGAAGACAACGAGCAGAAATGACTGGTTTGAGGGTGGGTCTGCCATCCTTGCATCGGCCATTAAAAAGAACACCTGGAGTTTAAGATTTCCCCGAGCAGCACGACCTTGGAGGCTTACAAATCCGCAAACAGTACCGTACAGAGATAGGCAAGGAAATATACAAATAACTACTGGCTTCAAGTCCATACAGTCAGCACCGGATACTGGTAACATCAGGGCAATGTACAAGGGCATAAAGAAAGCATTTGGACCAACAAAAAAGTATACCACGCCTCTGAAATCTGTGACAGGTGAGATTATTCTGGACAGGAATATGCAAATGAAGAGATGGGCCGAACACTATTCAGTCTTGTACACCTGTAATAATGTAGTGGTGGATTCTGCTCTAAACGAAATTGAGATTCTGCGGGTATTGCAGGAACTTGACAATAAGCCGAGCATACACAATTTGAAAAAACGCTATCAAGGGCATGTCAGTGGGAAAGGCAACCGGTAGAGATGGCATTCCAGCAGAAATCATCAAATGCGGGGGGAACGTACTTCTTCAATGCCTGTACGAACATATCTGCCAGTGTTGTGATGAAGGGGCAGTATTACAGGACATGAGAGACGTCAACATAATCTCCCTTTACAAGAAAAAAGGGAGACAGAGGAGACTGCAACAATTACAGGGGAATATCGCTCCTCAACACCGTAGGCAAAGTGTATGCTAGCATCATCCTGATCAGGTTGCGAAAGCTGGCTGACAGGGTCATACCGGCCATGTAGTTGATACGGTCTTTTCACTGAGACAATTGCAAGAGCTCATCAAGGCATTTGACCTGGTAAACAGAGAGGGTCTTTTCAAAATGTGTTTGCCACCTAAACTACTGAGCATGAGCATGATTAGGTCTTTTCATGTGGACATGAAAGGTATGGTGCTGCATGAAGGTCTGAAATCTGAGACCTTCGACATTAACAGCTGAGTTAAACAAGGTTGTGTCCTGGCTCCGACTCTATTCAGAATTTTCTTTGTCATTGTGCTTAGACACGCTTTTGGAACTATGGCACAGAGGAGGTCTTTCTGCATACTAGGTCAGATGAGAAACTATTCAATCTAAGCAGACAGCGAGCAAAAAGTAAGGGAAGAGACACTTTCATTCAGGATTTGATCTTCGCAGACGATGCTGCCCTGGTCGCCCACACCGAAGCCGAATTACAGATCCTCATTAATAGGTTGGCAAAATCCTGTAATCTGTTTGAACTCACATTCAGCATACAAAAGACGAAAGTGGTGGCTCAGAGTGCAAATCCTCCAGTCATTGTCTTAAACGATAAAAATCTGGAGGTAGTAAATCACTTCTACTACCTCGGATCTATCATCATCAACAACCTTTCACTGGACGCAGAAGCAACTAGGAATGGCCTCATCAGCACTTGCCAGGCTCTCACAGAGAGTGTGGAATAACAACATGCTGACCATCTCCACTAAGGTTGCTGTGGACAAATCCTGTGTTATTAGTACACTGCTCCAAGGCAGCGAAACATGGACTCTGTATGCCTCACAAAGTTAAATGCTTTTCATATTCATATGCTCGAGACGCATAGTTGGAATTTCATGGAATGACAGAGTGACTAACAACGAAGTGTTAGACTGAGCAAAAATTGTCAGTTTAGTTACAGCGGCGTTTGCTGTGTGCAGAATGGAGGATGGGCCAAAAGAAATCATTTATGGAGAGCTGACCACGGGCAAGCATTAAAAAGGAAGACCATTTCTCCGCTACAAAAATGTTTCCAATCATGACCTGAAGGCATTGGATATGAACACCTGAAACTGGGAGGAACTTGCCAAAGACAGACTCGACTGGAGGCAGGCTTTGTGCAGGTGTGTCTGCAGACAGGGGAAGACACGATGCGCCAAGATGCAGACTCCAAATGTTTGTGGAGTAAGCTAGGGCAACAGCTAACTGTCCCCTCTCTAGTGTGAAGTCCATTGTCTCTCGAGACTGACAGGATGCCAATTAATCAATAAATAAATATATATATCACACACACTATCTGTGTTGTTTTGTCTCAAGTTTCTGCCATGACCAGTAATGTGTCATCATCTCTGGCATGTTTCAGTTGAAGAGAAGAGGGAGAGGACACAGAACAAGATCTCCAACGCTCATGGCAAAATCCGTTGTGAGATTGATCAGCTCAATGAGAGACTCAAGAAGTCCAAGGATGCTATCGTCAGAATGAAGAAAGACATTGCTGTAGTGGAAGAGAGCTTGACATTTGACACAGACGTACCTCTATAGGTTGTATCATTAGACCTCTGAGAGTTGAAGGGATACTCTTATTTATGGTTTAGATGTGAGTAGGTGATCTGTTGTGTGACAATGAAAAATGTGTGTAATTCTGGGAACGAGTTATTGTGTCAGTGGCTGAGTAATCATGAGATTGGAAGAGTTACTGTGTGAGTGGAGGAATTTAGTTATTTTGCTAGTGAGTTATTGTGTAAGTGAGTAATTTAGCAAGTTATTGTGTAAGTGAGAAATTTAGCAAGTTATTGTGTAAGTGAGTAATTTAGCACGTTATTGTTTGAGTTTGTGACTGTATGGGAATGTGTGTTACTGTATGAGTGTGGGACTTAATTATGCCAGTTGATGATTTATTGGAGAAGAGAAAGTAGCTATATGTGGCAATGTATGACATTTCATCATTTGTTGGTTGACTTATTGGAGAATAGAATGTGACATTTCACAATTTCAACCAAAACGGTCAATAAATGTTGATTGGTCGCTACATCTTCTGTCAACACATAGGTAAAGAGGTAGGGTGAGGTTAGAGACGTTGATACATATCCACATTTAAAAAATGACCCAGTTGTGTGGAAGACCTGTACAGATCTGGCGGACAAGAGCACATTTAGTCACATGGTTTTTGTTAGATACAAGAATGTCACAACTGTTATACAACACTTATTCACTGACAACTGTCACACAACATGTCACTACATGACATGCCGCCACTGCCTGTCACATCACTACATGGCATGTTCACTTGGAACTATCACACAATTCTTGTTCTGCCATCTGTCACATCATATGTTATGTCACTATAGGACATGCAATGTTGACACAACTGTCACACAACACATGTCACCACCTGACATGTATGATAAGTAGCCACAGTTTGACATTTATTGACAATACCCAAGGTTAGACCACAATTCAAGCTTCCATGCTAGCAGGTCACGATGTGATGGCCGAGGATGGCAGGTCGTCGCAGATGAATCTAGTCTCCAGACAAAGGCTGTTGGGGGGGGGGGGGGGGGAGAAGAGAGAGTTAGCATAAGTAATTGGCGGAGAAGATTATCATCAAAGACCTTTAGGTGCTCAGGTTAGGGGCCCCACCCCCTTTTTGCATAGACAAACGTTACACTCGGACAATGTCAGGCCAGCTGGTCCTGAGTAAAACTACATATCAGATCTGACCAAACTCTTGAGCCTCTCTGACATAATGTGCATCTTGCTGAAATATGTTAGCCGAGTTCATTGTTACCTCACAGTTAATATTAAAGGAGAATAAAATATGTTGAAGCTTTATAATAATTGACAGTATAAATCGTAGTTGACTTAAATCAATGCCCATCGCTCCAACCGATGCATATGCCATCACCCATATTTCTCCATCATATACAGTCCTGGGCTACTCTTTCTGCCTCTCTTCAGATGTAACCATCTAATCTTAGTTTCCTCTTACATGCTCTTCCCCATGTATTTTTAGGTCGTTCTCTCTCTTTTTTTTTCTTCCTTGAGGATTCCATGTAAGAACCTGCCCAACAGAATTGGATGTTACCTTCCTCAGTGCATGTCTTATCACTTGATGAAGAGATCAATATACGTATAGAGCAAGCAGTAACAACTTTCGGCAGGCTGAAAGAAAGGGCATGGAATAACAGAAAGATGACACTAAATACAAAGATCATGATATATCAAGCATCCATGGAAACATGGACAACATATTCAAGAAACGAGAAGAGGTTAAACAGTTTTCATATGCGATGTCTTCCGCAGTATAATGAACATAAAGTGGCAGGACAAGGTGACCAACTCGGAAATACTGAAACGTGCCAAGATACCGTCCCTGTTCTCGACTCTGAGCAATAAGAGACTCAGGTGGTTGGGTCACGTGAAACGAATACCAAATACCAGCATTCCGAAGCAGTTACATCTGGGTGAACTCATATCGGGTACCAGATCACAAGGAAGGTCTAAATTAAGATACAAGGACATTTGCCAAAGATCCATGAACGATTTTACAGTCAATCCAAATACCTGGAAGGAGATTGTAGAGGATAGAGCTACATGGAGAGTGACCTTGAGAACGGGCATCAGAGCTGGTTCCGATGACAGATGGAAGACAAGCGACGCAAAAGAAAGGAGCCTACACTACACCAATCAAACTTTTTCTGTTTACACTGCTGTCGTCCCTGTCAATCGAGAGTCGGCAAAATCAGCCACGAAAGTCGATGTCCGTCCAGGACAGATGCTGCTACCGCCATCTCTACAACGGGCTAGCTTACTGACGGTCTGTCAAGACAAAAAAGGTCATAACAACAGTATGTCCTATCTAGACCAATTTTCTTCTCTTAGTTTGTTGTTCCACTGGATGTTGTTGGCCTCTTCCCCACAGTTGTTCCTTCCCCACCATGTCTTGCCACTTTATACCTATTGATTGAAAGGTATATATCACCCTAGCACTGTGCTACAGGCATATACTATTTATTTATTTATATATAGGCATCTGTTAATGAAGTTCTGGATTGTTCTATCACCATGGTCGTTCTCCCATGTTTCGACTCCATACAACAGCACCGACTTATCACTGGTATTGAATATTCTATCTTTGGTATTAATCTTGATTTCTCTGGTTCTCCGTATGTTTGTATAGTTTCAGGAGTGCCGTTCTCACCTTTTCAGTTCTGGTCTTTACATCTGTATCTGTACCCCGTGATGTGTCAATTATGCTGGCCAAATAGGTAACGGCATTCACCTCTTCCAATAGTTCTCTCAACCAGCATGATTAGTTCTTTGTTGATCTAGTTAATTTTAAGCAGCTAGGTTTTCCCTAAAGGTCAGACTAATCTGCTCACTGGTTCTTTCAATATTCTTCTATGCCTGTGAAACATGGACCATTCATTACAGCAGACCTCCACAGAAAAAACTTTGTGCAAAAGCAAGCAATATCACATACATATGGGGAGGAAGACTAACGTCTGGTCAGGCAAAATATACTGGTCAAGACCTTCACATCGGCTTCCTAGTAGCCCTCCCTGGAAACGGGCTGTTTTCTAGGCAGCCTGGCTAACGAGGCGAGGGATCTGCGTGATCCCTGTAGTAGTGAGTGACATGCAAATGAAGCTAAGCATAGCACAACCACCTGGAGGACCCCATCCACTTTCGTCAGCACGCTCGGGATGTGAAGAAAGCTACTGCAACTCACCACTTAATGTCCTTTTCAGGGTGCACAAAAGAGTAACCTACTCATTGTGGGCATTCGCAAACATCACATACATGTATTTCTTAATATTTATTTATATACATTTGTCACAACGTGTACATGTCTTGCAGCTTTCAAACATCTCAAGTCTGTGGCTCTCAAACATCCAAAGTGCATCATATTTGACTGAAGTGTATCATGTGGGGCTGTCAAACATCCAAAGTGCATCATATTTGACTGAAGTGTATCATGTGGGGCTGACAAACATTTAAAGTGTACTGCGTGCTGCTATCAAACATCTAAAGTGTACCTTATGCGGCTATCACATTAAGTACGTTTGGCCACTCCTGTTAAGGAAAATCTCTTTGTTCACCATCAGCATCAATGGCAGTCTTCATGAGGTGGGTTGCATTGCACTGTCTTCTGCACCTGGGGACCCAATGCATCCGTCCAGAGTGCATTTTTGTGGGGTTCATTCCCTAGCCTTTACCTGTCCCCAGCCTACAAGCTAGATCAGTATAGTTTAGCCAGTCATCAGTAATGGCACTAGGAGATGGCTGCCATAATAAGTAGTATTTTCTTCTTTGACATTCATTCTAAAAAGGACATTTGTGTTGTAGTTTCCAGCGAGGCTGCGATATTTGTGCCTTTCAGCATGATACATTCAAATTCACCGCAGCATTTTTGGGACTGTGTTTGCCTTTCCTATTCGATCCCTAATTTCTAAGATAGGCTGCACTGTTGCAGTCTGTTTGCAGGGCCGCCACTCAGAGATGGAATAGGGTCTTGGTCAGTTATGGGTCATTAATCCTGATGCAAGCAGCCATCTATGAGTCTCTTGCTGCTGTCAGCTCATTCACTGCTACATTAGGGATAACGAAGAAAAGTGAGCAGTCAGAAACAAAACCAAAAATCTGTGTTCTACATGAGCTCACGAGACAGTACCCTAGCAACTCTTGGACACATGTGTACACTGATGGATTGGCTACAGAGAGTGAAAAAAAAGGGGTGGGCGGTGGAGTCTTCATCGTACACTCTAATGGCAACAGAAAACCACTCCATATCAGCAGTAGAGACCAAAGAGAGACAATCTAACCGGGGGGAAGACTATGCTCGAAAAGGGTAACTGACGAAGATCTGAAACGTAGTCTCCTTCGCAAACCTCACCGGGCTAGAAGCATAGAATCAGTTGATCGAAGACGAAGAATTGCTGCACCTTCTGCCTATACGTAGTGTGTCACCTCAGTAGGTACTTCCACTCTTGGGTAGGCATGGTTCCTCCACCCACAGAATGATTATCATCATCTGTTACACTTTCTCTTTCTTCTACCATAGTGGCATTAGACCTCACTGTTAGTTGCCTCTTATAACATGCAACAGTGTGGCAGTGTACCTATTCTCATCTGTTACACGCACACTTTCTTCTACCATAGTGGCATTAGACCTCACTGTTAGTTGCCTGTTATGATATGCAACAGTGTGGCAGTGTACCTATTCTCATCTCTGTTACCTAATTTATATTACAAAGTACACTCACCACGTCCGACCGTCCAAGTTTATTGAGTGACCAGAGAGGATGATCTTTTGTTCCTCCAAGTGGCATGCATGCAATGAAGCCGCCTCTTCCTGTAAGTCTCCAATACTATCCAGGAAAGTTGTATCCATTCTATGTCTCGTGCCAGCCGAGTCTACAAGTCAAAGACATAATGATAGAAGACAAAACTATCATCAATGTTATCTTTACCTGAACGTATAAGGGCAGATGGAGTACTCTGGCATATACCATCACTATATACCGCAGTCATTCTTTGATGCATGTCGATGGACACACAACCTTTCCCCATCAGGAATTCTTCATCGTACGCAGTCAGACAGTAACCATTATTTTTTCGAAAAAGGCAGCGGTCATCCTGAGGCTGTCGACACTGCCATAGAGCTTGTCTAGTGTTGCCACTGGTGATGGCCACATCTGCTCTTTCTGATCCTCGTATGTCGGGCAGTTTTGCAGCAAATGCTCAGTGGTCATTTTCCCGGTACCACACGAGCATTCGTCGGTGCCACCTATCTTCAATTTGTTGAATAGGTGGTACCTCAGTCTATTGTGGCCAGTGCGAAGTCTGAAGACCACGAGCTGCTCTCTTCTGTTCAACTGGTAATAGGCATTGTTTTTGGTGTAGCCAGTATGTTCGGTTTCCCATTTGGTCATGTATCTAGCTCTAATAAGCCGTTTTGACTCTTTATATGTCATACTAGTATCTGGCATCAGGAATTCAATCACAGGACGTTGCTTCAATCGTATTTCCATGTAGGCCGCCATTTTACTGTGATGTGCACATGCGTCATGTTCCAGGCGCATGCCACTACAGTCGTTTCATTAGAGATTATTTTCACATAAGTGTTACATGGCTCTGAGCACTGTTTTAGTTATGACGCTGTAGGAATACATTTTTTAATCGTCCTCGTACACCAGACAACTCCCCTAATCTATAGTACTGACAACCCACAGAGTTATCCTATCAAATAATTCCCGAAGTTATGCCAGCTGGAGTATGCACCCAAATTCTCCTTTCTGTTCTCTTGTCACACCCTCACAGGAATTCTACATCACTGTGTTCACGTCACCCACAGTGGTGATGTCTGCAACAATATGTTTTAAAATATGAGGTTGCTAACCAAAATACAATTCATTTTAACCCTTTTGCTTTGGAGGTTACAGGTGCCATATTCTTTCACCTCTGACATACTCTTGAGAAAACTCACATGCAGGCCAGTGGTTGGAGCAGAAAGGAAACCATTTGCATGAAAACAGACACGCTGGCCACAAATGATATCAAGAACCTGAGGCAGTGCACCGTAAGAAGGATTGCTATAAGCAGCTGTTTGTGTTACCTTGTCAGGTGCTACCAGTTGTGTCTCAGACTGTCTTTGTCAGTTACCAAACAAAGATAGCTCTGTCAGTTACCAAACAAAGACAACTCTGTTCGTTACCAAGCAAAGATAGCTCTGTCAGTTACCAAGCAAAGATAGCTCTGTCAGTTACCAAGCAAAGATAGCTCTGTCAGTTACCAAGCAAAGATAGCTCTGTCAGTTACCAAACAAAGACAACTTTGTCAGTTACCAAGCAAAGATAGCTCTGTCAGTTACCAAAGACAACTTTGTCAGTTACCAAACAAAGATAGCTCTGTCAGTTACCAAGCAAAGATAGCTCTGTCAGTTACCAAGCAAAGATAGCTCTGTCAGTTACCAAGCAAAGATAGCTCTGTCAGTTACCAAGCAAAGATAGCTCTGTCAGTTACCAAGCAAAGATAGCTCTGTCAGTTACCAAACAAAGACAACTTTGTCAGTTACCAAGCAAAGATAGCTCTGTCAGTTACCAAAGACAACTTTGTCAGTTACCAAGCAAAGATAGCTCTGTCAGTTACCAAACAAAGATAGCTCTGTCAGTTACCAAGCAAAGATAGCTCTGTCAGTTACCAAGCAAAGATAGCTCTGTTAGTTACCAAGCAAAGATAGCTCTGTCAGTTACCAAAGACAACTTTGTCAGTTACCAAACAAAGATAGCTCTGTCAGTTACCAAACATATAAAAACAGCATACATTGCGACCAAAAGGTTTTCATTAGTAACGGCTAAAGGTCTTCATTAGTGAGTAACCGCTTAAGCCAAAAAGTCTTTACCGATGAATATCGACCCCAAAAACGATGCCTATTACCAGTTGAACCGAAGAGAGCAGGTCGTTGTCTTCAGACTTCGCACTGGCCACAACAGACTGAGGTACCACCTCTTCAACAAATTGAAGATAGGGTGTACCGACGAATGCCCGTGCGGTACTGGTAAAATGACCACTGAACATCTGCTGCAGAACTGCCCGACATACGAGGATCAGAGAGAGCAGATGTGGCCATTGCCAGTGGAACTGCAAGACAAGCTCTATGGTAGTGGCGAGAGTCTCAGGATGACCGCCGCTTTTTTCGAGAAAATAATGGTTACTGTCTGACTGTGTACGCAGAAGAAGAAGAAGAAGAAGAATATCGACCATCAGGTTCTCGTCAAGGACTTGAAACAATAATCAGAATAACTTATCTAAACAATAAAGATAGTGACGAATTGTCGTGGTTTGAGTGGTCCTTAGTTCCTGCGAACGACCAGTGATCGAATTCCCTGCCTTATGTTTTGTCGTGGATTATCTTAGCAGCTACATTTGACATTCGGCTTCTCTACAGTCAATCACTTTTTGATGACAGACTATCTTAGCCACTATAGATTATCTTAGCCACTAGAGACTAGCTTAACCACTACAGATTATTTTAGCCACTACAGATTATTTTAGCCACTACAGATTATCTTAGTCACTACATACTATCTGAGACACTATACACGTTCTTAGCCACTACAGATTAACTTATTTACCACTGGTACAGACTATCTTACCAACTACAATCTTAGCCACTACAGATTAACTTATTTACCACTGGTACAGACTATCTTACCAACTACAATCTTAGCCACTACCAACTATCTTAGCCACCACAGATCACCTTTATTCTCCAAATATTATTTTAACCACTACAGATCACCCTTATTCTCGACATATCTTAGCCACTACAGATCACCTTTATTCTCCACATATTATCTTAGCCACTACAAACTACCTTTAGTCTCCTAAGACTACCGTATCACTACAGATTACCTAGTCTCCACAGACTAAGCCACAGAAACCCATTTAAGCCATAGTCTGAGTTAACGTGACCAAGCGGCTTAAACAGGCGGATATGACGACTGACTGCACGAGCCTTATCTCACATCTAGATAAACTATAGATGGCCATGTCTTGATGATGACCTACTTGATTCAGCAACCTTGACACAGTGACCTCTGTTGGGAATTCCTTCCTTTGGCCTGCCTACGTCATCAATGTTACACTCGTAACCATGGGGACAGAGCAGAGGATCAGAGTCGTCCTGTACAAGGCTGGTGCTGCAGAGCTCCACTGTAAACACACAAACACAAGCTGATACCTGCACACCACCTTATCTCATATATGTCATCTTTGCTATGAGGCTACATCTACCCTGGCTCACCTTATGAAGCTGACAATATAATATAATTAAACCCACATCCTAAAGCTGACAATTGAACACCATGAAGTCAATCTCATAAAGCTGACAATTGAATAAAATAAAGTCCACCTTATAAAGCTGACAAATTAAATTGAATAAAGTCCACCTCATAAACTTAACAATTTAGCATAATGAAACCCACCTCATAAATCTGACAATCAAACATGATGAAGTCCACCTCATAAACCTGACAATAACACACAATGAAGCCCACCCTATAAAGCTTACAGTCCTTCATAATGACGCCTGTTTAATAAAGCTGATAATGTAACATAATAAAGCCAACTCTACAACGCTAAAAACCTAACATATTTAAGCCCAGATCACAACGCTATAAACAACATATTTAAGCCCAGATCATAACGCTAAAAACTTACATAATGAAGCACACGAGATGTGGATCGATGTGAGCGCCAAGCATAGCACAACCGCATAGAAGACCCCGGTCCACCTTCATCAGCACGCTCGGGATATGAGGAAAGCTACTACAATCCGTCACTTAACGCCCTTTTCGGAGCCCACAAAAGATTCAACTTACTCATTCTGGGCAACAACATACACTAAAAACCTAATATAATGAAGCCCACCTCACAAAACTGAAAAACCAAAAATAATGAAGCCTTTAGCACGCCATCCCCTACACCAGAGTAGTGCTTGCTGTGAGTCTACCATTACCTTACTTCAATTTTACACCCCAACAACCACATTTTAGACTGCCTTTGCACAAAATTCACCAGGAACTAGAAAATAAATCAGCAATTCCCTCCCCTAAAAGTTCATTTGTCAAAGTTAAACCACATTTTTTTTTTTTTTATATTCGTTTCTGCGTTATTCAACCTGCGCATATCAACAAGACAGATTTGCCAACTGGCACCAACAATAAAATCTCAACGAAGCGTGAACGAGTTTTGTGGAGGTATGAAATACTAATGTAACTCAAATGATTTTCAGGGTGTCGGTATCCTACCTGCGGTCTCGCGAGATTCTCGCCGCACTTATCACCTGCTTCCAAAAATAGATAGGTCTTCATTAAGCTAAATTATTTGAACATGCGCATACAATCGTGGGAAAACATAGGATGTCCACCTGACAAACATTGCGGATTGGGTAGCGTTGTCTCAATTATGGAACAGGTTTGGGTGTCTCACCTGTGGAACAGGTTTGAGTGTCTCGCCTGTGGAACAGGTTTGGGTGTCTCGCTTGGGGAACAGGTTTGGGTGTCTCACATATGAAATAGGTTATAGAACAAGTTAAGTTTGAAATCGTGTCATGCAGTTAGCCATTGTAGCGCTTCCACAAACTTGAAAAGTGACACCCCTGCAGGTAAAAATATGTACACTCATTTCCCTTTATCCTCCCCACAGTATCTACGAGGAATGTGACCTACCGTCCAGAAGTAGGTTGGGTCCAGGGACCAGCCACGACTGACCTGTGGGGAAAATGAACAATACGTAATACCAGGCCTCTGACATCTCATTTACTTGTCAAGAGCCAGTAACTATCCTCTAATATCTCATTTACTTGTCAAGAGCTAGTAACTTTTCTCTAACATCTCATTAACACCTCTAGGACCAGTAACTTTTCTCTAACGTCTTATTAACTTGTCAAGAGCCAGTAATTTTTCTCTAACATCTCATTAACTTGTCAAGAGCCAGTAACTTTTCTCTAACGTCTCATTAACTTGTCAAGAGCCAGTAACTTTTCTCTAACATCTCATTATCTTGTCAAGCGCCAGTAACTTTTCTCTAACATCTCATTAACTTGTCAAGAGCCAGTAACTTTTCTCTAACGTCTCATTAACTTGTCAAGGGCCAGTAACTTTTCTCTAACATCTCATTAACTTGTCAAGCGCCAGTAACTTTTCTCTAACATCTCATTAACTTGTCAAGAGCCAGTAACTTTTTTCTAACATCTCATTAACAAGCCAAGCGGTAGTAGATAGAGTATAAACCCTCCCATAAACAGCAATGCGCAAGGGATTCAAGAAATCAATCTGCCAGTCGTCACACTCACCAAACTGAAGGCGTCTTACAGGCTCCCTGACCCAGTCAAAATCTGAAATACAAGCAAGGAAAGTGGTACAGCTTCTCAGTCTCAGCTTCTTGCCTTTACCTGATTTAATTATATTTTCTTTAGTTATCTCATCTGTATGTCTCAACTCGTGTATGAGTTGGTGGTAGCCGGCCGGTGCATTTCTCTGCTTAGCTGGCTGGTCTAGATCAATATCGCGTTTGGGGAGTTTTTACCTTAGTTTCCAGTCTGATCTTTCTCGAGCGCGGGTTGTCCAGTGGAAGACTAACTTGTTTGTCCTGAATTCTAGTCATTAACGGGGTACATTTTAGTCCGATTAGGCTTGGCTTCGTTCGATCTCAATCTCCCGCTACCAAACCCTGAAAAGAGCTTAAGTTGCAGAATGTAGTCCAGAGAACGGCATGCGTTGTGTTGTAGTTTACAGCTTGACTGCGATATTTGCACCTTTTGGTCCAACACATCCGACTTCAGCAAGGGTCCGATTTGAAACTTAACATTCAAAATAGCACAAACACCTGAGCGTAGTCTAGTTTTGTGAGGTCTAGTTTTATGTGTAGTCTAGTTGTGTGTGGTCTAGTTTTATGTGTGGTCTAGTTTTGTGGGGTCTACTTTTATGTGTAGTCAAGTTTTATTGGGTCTAGTTTTGTGTGTGGTCTAGTTTTATGTGTGGTCTAGTTTTGTGTGTAGTCTAGTTTTGTGTGTGGTCTAGTTTTGTGTGTGGTCTAGTTTTTGTATGTGATCTAGTGTTTTGGGGTCTAGTTTTGTGTGTGGTCTAGTTTTGTGGGGTCTAGTGTTTTGGGGTCTAGTTTTGTGTGTGGTCTAGTTTTGTATGTGGTCTAGTTTTGTGTGTGGTCTAGTTTTGTATGTGGTCTAGATTTGTGTGTGGTCTAGTTTTCTATGTGGTCTAGTTTTGTGTGTAGCCTAGTTTTGTGTGTGGTCTAGTTTTATGTGTGATCTAGTTTTGTGTGTGGTCTAGTTTTGTATGTGGTCTAGTTTTGTGTGTGGTCTAGTTTTGTGTGTGGTCTAGTTTTATGTGTGGTTTAGTTTTGTGTGTGGTCTAGTTTTGTATGTGGTATAGTTTTGTGTGTGGTCTAGTTTTGTGTGTAGTCTAGTTTTGTGGGGTTCAGTTTTACGTGTCGTCTAGTTTTTTGTGTAGTCTAGTTTTGTGAGGTCTAGTTTCGTGTGTAGTCTAGTTTTGTGTGTGGTCTAGTTTCATGTGTGGTCTAGTTTTGTTTGTGGTCTAGTTTTGTATGTAGTCTAGTTTTATGGGATTTAGTTTTATGTGTCGTCTAGTTTTGTGGGGTCTAGTTTTATGTGTGGTCTAGTTTTGTGGGGTATAGTTTTGTGTGTGGTCTAGTTTTGTGTATTTCTCGGTATGTGCTTTTTACAATCCATTTGTCAGTCACGTGATATTCTCTGTTAAGATGGACCACAATGCGTGTAAAAAGGGGACAACTGAGGATGTGAGAGGGATGTAGTATTTGAGTTGAAAGTGAACACCCAATTCACCCTCAACATGGCAGCTTTCACTCACATTCACATTGAGCAACAAACCCTCTTGTCTTTAACAACTTCTTCACGTCCTGCGGAAGCCAAGTCAATGTTCTGCTGATCGTATCCCTCTTGGCAGGCCTCCCAATCTTTCTAGACTTCAAATATCAAATAGGAAGATATTTTCACTTCTTTGTTGTGTTCTATGGAACAAGCAATCTAAGTATCAGTGGCGTCACTAGAGATGGGGTCACCCAGTGCGGTAACTCATATCCCACCCCTCCCCCTTCGAGGTAAAAGCGTTAAAGAATTACATCAAAATTATGTGTGTTTTTTTAATTGTAATATTAATCCTTAAGCTTGACAGTCACATGAGACAAGTTTCTGTATTGTGCTTACACAATCATTCACTACCCAAATAATCAACAACTGACATTAAATCTTGACTAAATCCGAACTTGCCTTTCTTGGCAAACTTGTGAATCACATCATCGATATCAAGGCCTTTGACCAGATCACCTTGAAGCGATACGATCGGAAAGCCTTGGCTGTCCCATGGTAGATCGGAAATACGATCTTATTTCTTTATAAGATTCAGCTTTGACAAGCTCCTCTCACATAGAGCCACAGATAGTGAGAAATAGTTGTAGACTTAGTGAGATGATTGACAGAGATTCTGGGAAGTCCCATTCAGCTATGTTTTTTCAAAACGACAAATACTGACCAGCTTTGGCTTCTTCACGACCAATCTATGCTGCTTTCAGGAGTCTTCTCGGCCTTGGTATTTTTATTTAAATCTTACGCCCAGATAACTCATAATAGAAAGTGGTCAATTTTAGAATAGGCACCAGTAACTCTTCTTCAGTGGCAGATAGACTCTTGGATTGAACAGCCTCAAACACGGCTGCTGCTTCCGTGATGACTCCTGGTCTAATTTCCGATCCCGATTATGCAGCCATTTAAAGAGTTTCATACGCTGCAAAGAAGCAAATTGCAGCAAATCGGTCCACATATTGCTCACTGCTGTACTGTATGTGTACTAGGTATGTTGATTGATTGATTGATATTATAGTACACGTTAGCTTGGCTTGCGAGAAACGTCAATTTTT
Source organism: Ariolimax columbianus (assembly GCA_036924085.1). Lineage (NCBI taxonomy): Eukaryota > Metazoa > Mollusca > Gastropoda > Stylommatophora > Arionidae > Ariolimax > Ariolimax columbianus. The sequence continues at coordinate 64,401,572 of JAVGWX010000005.1, read as the reverse complement.
TTTAAAATTACCAATTTCTGCCGCTGGACTCAAATTCTGCACACAAATTTCATATAGTGGCATGAGGGACGGCGTGGGCTAGTGGTTCAATGACACGGCTCACTACCCGAAGGTGATGGGTTCGCTTTCCATCACAGCACCAGCTGTTACCCCGGGGAGACAACCCTTAGAAAATGCACGAGGAAGCAGACCCTTACATAAAATGAATGCAGAATACGGATGCAGTGGGCCGACAGGCGCAAAATAAAAACATAGTGCAACGCACACCGCCTTTTGGGTTAGAGAAATAAGACGAACGCCAAACAAAACAAGACAAAAAAATTAATACATATAGTGCCATAGCAAGACATATTTAGCATTTTGTATCACCTACTGAATCTGGCAAAGATGGCGCCGTAACTGGCTGCGAGTCTACATTTCTCTACTGTTTTGGATCATTATGGATGCCGCCAGACCACGGATTTGCCTGGAATTCACACTAGTCGACGACTTGCACTTGTGTTCACGGATACGTGGAGTTGTTTTCCGTCTGGACTTGTTATTTCGTTCTTTTTGTGTGATTTCTTCCATCCGTTTATCCTGGTCTTGACGCCGGCTGAATTGCGCTACGCTTAAACTAGTTATACCTGTGTCGTATCTCACGGGTTAGTTCTGCCGGTTCACCTTCACGAATTTGGCGTATGGGAATTTTAGATGCTACTATGATGAACTGAATACAGCTGGGGAGAGATGCCAGACTCATTCACACGCTGAGTGTTGTCCATACGACCTCTTGTGGTTATCGAAAAGGCACGACAAACTGCGTTAGATGCCTGCCTTCCCACCTTTCTACCCTGCGAGTTACATGTTTACGGAAAGGCTTCGGTGGTAACCCTGAGGAAAAATGCATCCTATGCTATCTCCAGTCGTCTCGATGAATGTCTTGCTACTGGCAAAAGGTAGCTTAGGCTCTGTGAGTGAGGTTGACAAAAGGCGCAGTTTCTTCCTCACTTTAATCCAAATCTCCGCGCAAGTCACCCATTTCAGCGGACACAGCAAGAGATACGTCTGTCCACACGGCTGAACAAAGAGAGTGGTCTTCATCACTTGTGATGGACAAACTATCATCACCTACTGTGACAGTGTCACCCGGTGCGATCCAAAGTGGCGTCACTGCTTCTTATTTTGTTTCTGAGGAACAACATCACAACTATTGTCATTTCATAATTAGTTAGAAACAATGCAGCTGGCCTTCCTGACCCAGGTCAGCAATCATGTTGTAGCCATGTTAATCAGTCACAATACCGCCTATATATCGTCAAGTGCAAAACTATCCCATGATGTGGGCAGAGGCCCATGCACTGCAATGATGCATTTCGTAAATGATCCATTCTATCGTTAATGCCTGTATACAGAATATGTTCAGGCGTCGTAAATTGTCAAAACTTCATTTTCAGTTACTTTTATCAAAAACCAGTAAATATATCTTTTTTTATGTTCCGTAAAAGCTTGAATTTGTGATAATACATTTATTTGTTGTTTTCATTGCTCAGGCTCCAGGAGTGTATTTTGTTCTTTAAAAATGTGTGTTTCTTTGGTGTATTGGTGTTGTTGTGGAGCGTGTAGCTTAGTCGACAGTGAGTTGGTTTGCTTAGACTGGGATTACAATGTACCAGGGTTCAAAATCACGAACGGATAGAAAACAAATCCAGACGAGGTTTGTTCCTGGTACGACCGCTCCTTTAGTCGATTCAGTTGTAAATTGGTACCTGACGTATTAGTTGGGGAAGGTATGAACATCAAGGAAGGGAACTGGATACCCCCCCCCCCCCTCACATCGGCTGCGGCTTAGTCCATGAAGAGTTATCTTCATCCACTACGGTAATTGTTGTCATGGTGACTGCCCGGGCAAAAATGATAAAGGTAACGAAATTCCTACACTATAGTTGCTTGTATGAAGGCCAAACAGAGGCGGCACTTCCATTATGCAAACGACAAAAGACTAATCATCTGTTTGCCAGTACACTTGATTGCAAGTGTATACAAAAGACCTCTTCATATCCATTGGGTAGAAGAGACTAGGTGTAGAAGTTTCATCTCATTAGAATTAGTTATCAGTGGGGGCTCAGTGGTCTCAGGATTAGGTGTCCGCAGGAGGTCGCCGGTTCGAATCAAGGTGGAGACTGAGATTTTTGTACGTGAAACTTCTGGTAAACATTTTCCTGATTTCTGGGTAGTGAGATCAGACTCCCGTGTACAATGTCGAGCACGTTAAAAATCCATTGGCAGTTGGAAATCGAAAATAGCAGGTTTAATTGCTGCTGTCCAGACAACATCCAAAAATTCAAGTTAAAAATCTACTCAAATTATTTGTACCTTCCCCTAGGCCTAAATATGCCGCAGGAAGTTGAAAATACCATCTACGAAAAGCCGATAGCGTTCGGCTACCTGGCATAATACATTAACATGCCTGTTTCAACACCAGGATTCCAAGTATAAGTGTACACGTTATGGATTGTAATGCAATCTGTTATGTTCTGTTGAGAATCGACGGCCTTGCCTTCATTGGCATATCTATAAATGTTCAGTCCCTCTCAGTAAATTGTGAAGAGTGTACAAACTGATTCGTTCTGTAGCCCGCTGGTTATGCACACTCCTCTGTCTTCACAGGCGCATATCTGTTGGGCATGCGTATGATTTCCTAACTTTTCTTTCTGTAAATTACTGGTTCATTAAAATGTAATTATTCAAGAGGTGGCCGTTGATCAACTTCAAGATGTCCCCTCCATTCATTGCCAAGGTCCACACTGCAGTGTCCCTGAGACCAGGTTGTCCAGTGTCTCTGAGACCAGGTTGTCCAGTGTCTCTGAGACCAGGTTTTCCAGTGTCTCTGAGACCAGGGTGTCCAGTGTCTCTGAGACCAGGTTGTCCAGTGTCTCTGAGACCAGGTTGTCCAGTGTCTCTGAGACCAGGTTGTCCAGTGTCCCTGAGACCAGGTTGTCTAGTGTCCACGAGGCTAGGCTGTGGTTTTCTCTGTTTTATTGTTATAGTAAAATTGGCGTGGCTGTGGTTTTCTCTGTTTTGTTGTTATAGTAAAATGGGCGTGGCTGTGGTTTTCTCTGTTTTGCTATTATAGTAAAATGGGCGTGGCTGTGGTTTTCTCTGTTTTGTTGTTATAGTAAAATGGGCGTGGCTGTGGTTTTCTCTGTTTTGCTATAATAGTAAAATGGGCGTGGCTGTGGTTTTCTCTGTTTTGTTGTTATAGTAAAATGGGTGTGGCTGTGGTTTTCTCTGTTTTGTTGTTATAGTAAAAGGGGTGTGGCTGTGGTTTTCTCTGTTTTGTTGTTATAGTAAAATGGGCGTGGCTGTGGTTTTCTCTGTTTTTTTGTAATAGTAAAATCGACGTGGCTGTATCTGTCTCTGTTTTTTGTTATGGTCAAATTGGCGTGGCTGCATTCGTCTATTTTGTTGTTGTGGTTAAGTGGGTGTGGCAGTGTGTATCTTTCTTTTCTTGTTATGGTGAAATGGGCGTGGCTACACGTGTCCTGCGATGTTGTTTTGATAGTATTTCAAACTCACAAGCCGGAGGTTTGACTTCCGGTAAGCATGTGTAGACACACCCATTGTAGCAACACTTGAGGTGTCTGTCTGCACATTCCCGGTCCGAGCTGCACGAGGCTATCTCACATCCTCCCTGGGGTAGTCTTCTAGGAACTGGTGGACAAAGATCATTGGATACAAGTTGACGGCCATCTGCCTGAGGCTGCTCTTCGTCTTCGCCATTGATCTCAAAGTCATAGAAGCTCTGGAGATAGAATGAGAGTAGATGGTAAAGGAAGTTGTATAGCAGACACTGCTGTCAAGGATCAAGTGGACTTGGTTGTACTAGGACTCAGTTCTTTTTAGGTGATGTAGCCAGTTTTCTTCCCCACGGCATTTCTTTCCCTTGCAGTAAAGCCAAGTACCTATAAACAGTTCGGTCCACTACAACGTGTCAATAACGGAGATGCTGTTAAAAATTACTTGCGTTTAATTAAGTCAAATCTTGATTATGTTTCTTTGGTAGAGGAATACAATGACTTTTCTAACATCCTTAGCGGTACTTGAGAGGCTGGCCTGGGATTCTCATGGATGTAGTGCAATGTGTGGTTCCTCATCATATTTAACACTATAGGAGTTGAATTGTCAATCCCTCACCTCGTTGGTCAGTCTGCTGTAACGCAGCCTGTTTACAGGAGAGAGAACGAGGACGTGATGTACTTGTTCAGTATTCTCCACTTGAACCTGATTACTCGTTGCTCCCAGTAACGGGGATCAAACCTTTACCGTCAGAAACAAACACTCTGTTACTACAATCATGTCACTCTACCCATTCTGACACTCTGTCACTACAATCATGTCACTCTACTCATTCTGACACTCTGTCACTACAATCATGTCACTCTACCCATTCTGCTACTCTACCACTCTAGTAGTCTACCACCCTACCACTCCCCCAACCAACCACTCTACCACCCCACCATCCTTTCACTCCACCACCTCACCACTTTACAGCTCCCTCACCCACCACCCCACCACTCTACCCCTCCACCACCCCACCAATCCACCACTCTACCAATCCACCACCCCACCACTCAAACATTCCACCCCCCCCCCCTCACCCAACCACTATCGCCCTCCTTCCCCGTTGTATTTGAGAATGCGAGGATCTATAAACGTACCCCAGGCTCCCCCGTCCCCAAACCGTTGTGTGTGAGAATTTGAGGGTATCTCCCCCTTTCACCACAAACACCCCCCCCCCCCCCATCCTCCCTTTCTTTAATTGTATGAGAAAAACAAGTCCTCATCCAACCTCCCTCCCCATTTATCTAATAATACGTCATGCCCCCTACCACAACACGTGAGACATGAAACATTCTAAACAAGAGAAGGCATGCATGCAGGTACTGCCCACAGACAGGCCCGGCGCCTACACGATGTCCACTCCTCCCTGCCCCCCCGTCCCAGACAACACCAAAACACACACAAGCTGGTTGGAGAATGTTAATGAGACCATTAGAGCTCAGCTGCCAGCCAGACTCATCACGTGACTATGTCCACGTGTCTCTGTCTTACTCTCACGTCCCTCCCTAATTCATACAGCGCTTCGTCTGTTGCTTTCCTCACCCTATCAATCTCTTCCTTGATCTCTCTCACTCTATCTCAAACTTTATCTATCTATGTAATTCGCGTTATGTAGTTTAATCTTTCTAGTTTCCCGTGCATTTGTTTCTCTCTCACTCTCTCGCTCTCCCACCTCCTCTATCTCTCTCTCTCTTTCTATCTCTTTTAATTCTTTATCTATCTATATTACTATATTTATCTCTGTACCTCTCTTTCTCTATATATCTTCCTCTGTATATCTATGTTTTTCTCTCATTATTGGATCAAGATGCTAGGCAGTACATTATCTGCAGCGGTCAGCGACCCATAGCTGATTGCTAGCGTCAGGGCCAGCGACCCAGAGCTGATTGCTAGCGTCAGGGCCAGCGACCCATAGCTGATTGCTAGCGTCAGGGCCAGCGACCCATAGCTGATTGCTAGCGTCAGGGCCAGCGACACATAGCTGATTGCTAGCGTCAGTGCCAGCGACCCAGAGCTGATTGCTAGCGTCAGGGCCAGCGACCCAGACCTGCCAAGACCCCTCTAACACTTCAATGTGGGAATCCTGGATAACAGGCTGCAACAGGGCAGACTGGCTACGGAGAAGGGGTCGAGGAAGGAAGGCTCACCCGGTACCCAAAAATGCCTGCCGAAGTCGGATGTGTCGGACCGAATGTTGCAAATATCGCAGTCAAGTTGTAAACTAAGACACAATGCAGTATGTTCTTCGGACTGCATCCTGCTACTTGTAACGTACTTCTCATGGCTTGCTAGTGGGAGATTTAGAACGAACGATGATGAAAAATAACAACTCTCTTTATCTTTGTATATCTATCTAGCGTTCTCTTTATCTCTCTCTCCCTTGTAATATTTCTCTTTTTCGTTATCTTTTCCTTTCTATCTATGTATTTCGTTATCTATGTTTCTCACTTTTCTTGGTCTTTCTCTCTCTCTCTCTCTCTCTCTCTCTCTCTCTCTCTCTCTCTCTCTACATATATCTACCTCTCTCCATCTGCCTCACGCTACCTCTCACTTTTCTCAATCTCTCTATATTTTCCTCTAACCTTCGATCGCCCACTCTTTGCAGTCTTAAGCAATTAATTATTTATTCTGTCAAACAGTCTCACTCCCTCTATTTTTCAAAATCTTTCTTTCTCTACAAATCTACTTGAATCTGCCCATTTCTTTCTAACAGTCTCCCTCTCTCCCTCTCCCTCTCTCTCTCTCTCCTTCTCTCTATCGCTCACTCATCTTATATCGCTCCAGTCTTTATCCTCATTCCGTCTCTATCTCTCTCCCTCCCCTTCTCTCCCTCTTTCTGCACCTTATTCTTTCTGCTTTCTAGCCTTCTATCTTCCTGTATTTATTAGGTATTCCACTTCCTGGTAAACCTAGTGCACACAAGAGGCACATTAAATTCACGCCTAATGTCATGTACTAGGTTAATAGATTAACTATTGCGCGCCTACCTCGTCTGCCAACCATCTCTCATCCTGAATACTTCCATCAATGACGTCAGAAAGTGGGATACACTGTGTCGTCACTACTAATGCAATCAACGTCAGTAGCACGTGCTGAACACATGACCGCTGCACGTGCAAAGATTGTCGTGACGTCATTGTAGCGTCAAAGTACTTCCGGAACCAACCATTCGTTGAGATCTGCAAAAAATACACGAGATGGGTGGGTTCGAGCCTCTACCATCAGTTAACAGAAGGCATGTGTTACACCCGTGTGGTCCCTGACCTCATCCACACAGACTGGGAAGTTGTTGTTTGCGAATGCTTACAATGAGTAGGTTACTCTTTTGTGCGCCCTGAAAAGAATGTGAAGTGGCGGGTTGCAGTAGTTTTCCTACCATCCCGAGCGTGCTGATGAAGGTGGACCAGGTGCTCCAGGCGGTTGTGTTATGCTTGGCTTCATCTGTGCGTCATTCACTACTACGGGGATCACGTCGATCACTCACCCCGTTAGCCAGGCTGCCATGAAAACAACCCGTTTCCAGGGAGGGCTACTAAGAAGCCGAGGTGAGGGTCTTGGCCAGTGAGTTTTGCCTGACCAGATGTTAGTTCCCCCCCCCCCCCAACCCCTTCCCAGACTGGGGGGTTAACAGACCCCAACCACACAAACTGATGGGCTAACAGACCCCAACCACACAGACTGATGGGCTAACAGACCCCAACCACACAAACTGATGGGCTAACAGACCCCAACCACACAGACTGATGGGCTAACAGACCCCAACCACACAAACTGATGGGCTAACAGACCCCAACCACACAGACTGATGGGCTAACAGACCCCAACCACACAAACTGATGGGCTAACAGACCCCAACCACACAGACTGATGGGCTAACAGACCCCAACCACACAGACTGATGGGCTAACAGACCCCAACCACACAAACTGATGGGCTAACAGACCCCAACCCCACAGACTGATGGGCTAACAGACCCCAACCACACAAACTGATGGGCTAACAGACCCCAACCACACAGACTGATGGGCTAACAGACCCCAACCACACAGACTGATGGGCTAACAGACCCCAACCACACAAACTGATGGGCTAACAGACCCCAACCACACAGACTGATGGGCTAACAGACCCCAACCACACAAACTGATGGGCTAACAGACCCCAACCACACAAACTGATGGGCTAACAGACCCAAACTACACATACTGATGCGCTAACAGACCCCAACCACACAAACTGATGGGCTAACAGACCCCAACCACACAAACTGATAGGCTAACAGACCCTAACCACACAAACTGATGGGCTAACAGACCCCAACCACACAGAATGGGGGATTAACAGACCCAAACCACACAGAATGGGGGATTAACAAACCCCCAACCACACAGACGGGGGAATTAGCGGACCCCAACCACACAGACGGGGGAATTAGCGGACCCCAACCACACAGACGGGGGAATTAGCGGACCTCAACCACACAGACGGGGGAATTAGCGGACCCCAACCACACAGATGGGGGAATTAGCGGACCCCAACTGACCTCTCGACCACAGCGACCCACAGAAGACTCTGTAGAGTCTGTAGACAGCCAGTGTTACATCCCTGTCGTGTAGAGTCTGTAGACAGCCAGTGTTCCATTCATGTCGTGTAGAGTCTGTAGACAGCCAGTGTTCTATTCCTGTCGTGTAGAGTCTGTAGACAGCCAGTGTTCTATTCCTGTCGTGTAGAGTCTGTAGACAGCCAGTGTTCTATTCCTGTCGTGTAGAGTCTGTAGACAGCCAGTGTCCCATTCCTGTCTTGTAGATTCGCCACAAAGTGACGCGCGGACAATTCGAATGTTCATTTCCGCCGGTGGAATACTTAGTTATGGTGGCACATTTCTATCAAATCGCGTATTGGAATGATTCTATTGTATTCTATTGCATGTTTCCAAGGCATCTTAATCTCTACGCATCTCTGCGGATTTCCCAATCCGATGACAGTATTTTTCTCATTGCTCCTTTAATGAAGCGTATATGTTCTAAACGTTATCCAAGAATTCTAAGGTTGATCTTGAACAAGATGTTTGGAGAGCGCTATTATACTCGATTGCAGAGCGGACGTAACCGACGAACAAGTCTCTTACAGTAGAGACCGTGATGTAACAGCTGGTCCGTCAATATCTATAATTATCTCACTGCTTTACTCTTCACATTTAGTATGTGCTGATTGAGACTATGTTGTCGGTCAATCGTGACTCCACATATGTACGATGTGCGATCTGCCGGAGCCAATCTCTGTTGGCGCTGTAAAATGACTTGGTCATGCCAACAAAAACTGTGTCCAGGTCAACTATTGTTCTTGACATTTCTCATGGAGTTGACGTTCGATGAATGTCATATCGGCTTCTTCACAAACCACTCTTAATTTTTACATTATCTCTGGAAGTGAGCCGTGCTTCAAATGGCTACTAACGCGGTCGAGTAAGATTCGAGCCAGACAAAGGCAAAGGCCGCCGTCCATCGTAGACGATGATGGCATAATTTATTTTGCTAGAGATATTTTTTAGTAAGGATTAACTGCGCTACTTTTTATCCTCACTCTCACGTCTCGAGCCGCACGATCCAAGTGGCAAGTCAAGGACAAGACGACTAGGGGGCGACTATGAGATACAGGAGACTCTGCATCAAGCACCCGTGAAAAGGACGACTGAGTCCGGAGTCGAACCCACACCACCTGATAACAAGGCCGACGGCTTAACCACTTCGCAACGGAATCCCCCGGGCCAGAACTTAACACGAAATCGACAGTAGTGAGTACAGGTGTACAATTGTGGCACCTTTCATCTACAGTTGAACTTGTACAGGTGTACAATGATGGCAGCTTTCATCTACAGTTGAACTTGTACAGGTGTACAATGATGGCACCTTTCATCTACAGCAGAGCTTGTACAGGTGTATAATGGTGGCACCTTTCATATACAGTATAATTTTTACAGGTGCACAATGGTGGCACCTTTCATGTACAGTTGAACTTGTACAGCTTCCCACTTGCATGTATTGTGTAATCAGCTTTTGAAGAAGCGCAGGACCTACTGTCTTGAAGAAGCGCAGGACTTACTGTTTTGAAGAAGCGCAGGACTTACTGTTTTGAAGAGGCGCAGGACCTACTGTCTTGAAGAAGCGCAGGACCTAGTGTTTTGAAGAGGCGCAGGACCTACTGTCTTGAAGAAGCGCAGGACCTACTGTCTTGAAGAAGCGCAGGACCTACTGTTTTGAAGAGGCGCAGGACTTACTGTTTTGAAGAAGCGCAGGACTTACTGTTTTGAAGAAGCGCAGGACTTACTGTTTTGAAGAAGCGCAGGACCTACTGTTTTGAAGAAGCGCAGGACCTACTGTTTTGAAGAAGCGCAGGACTTACTGTTTTGAAGAAGCGCAGGACTTACTGTTTTGAAGAAGCGCAGGACTTACTGTTTTGAAGAAGCGCAGGACTTACTGTTTTGAAGAAGCGCAGGACTTACTGTCTTGAAGAAGCGCAGGACTTACTGTTTTGAAGAAGCGCAGGACCTACTGTCTTGAAGAAGCGCAGGACTTACTGTTTTGAAGAAGCGCAGGACTTACTGTTTTGAAGAAGCGCAGGACCTACTGTTTTGAAGAAGCGCAGGACCTACTGTTTTGAAGAAGCGCAGGACTTACTGTTTTGAAGAAGCGCAGGACTTACTGTCTTGAAGAAGCGCAGGACTTACTGTCTTGAAGAAGCGCAGGACTTACTGTTTTGAAGAGGCGCAGGACCTACTGTTTTGAAGAAGCGCAGGACTTACTGTTTTGAAGAAGCGCAGGACTTACTGTTTTGAAGAAGCGCAGGACTTACTGTTTTGAAGAAGCGCAGGACTTACAGTCTTGAAGAAGCGCAGGACTTACTGTTTTGAAGAAGCGCAGGACTTACTGTTTTGAAGAAGCGCAGGACCTACTGTTTTGAAGAAGCGCAGGACTTACTGTTTTGAAGAAGCGCAGGACCTACTGTTTTGAAGAAGCGCAGGACTTACTGTTTTGAAGAAGCGCAGGACCTACTGTTTTGAAGAGGCGCAGGACCTACTGTCTTGAAGAAGCGCAGGACCTACTGTCTTGAAGAAGCGCAGGACCTACTGTTTTGAAGAGGCGCAGGACTTACTGTTTTGAAGAAGCGCAGGACTTACTGTTTTGAAGAAGCGCAGGACTTACTGTCTTGAAGAAGCGCAGGACCTACTGTTTTGAAGAAGCGCAGGACTTACTGTTTTGAAGAAGCGCAGGACTTACTGTTTTGAAGAAGCGCAAGACTTACTGTCTTGAAGAAGCGCAGGACTTACTGTTTTGAAGAGGCGCAGGACCTACTGTCTTGAAGAAGCGCAGGACCTACTGTTTTGAAGAGGCGCAGGACCTACTGTCTTGAAGAAGCGCAGGACCTACTGTCTTGAAGAAGCGCAGGACCTACTGTTTTGAAGAGGCGCAGGACTTACTGTTTTGAAGAAGCGCAGGACTTACTGTTTTGAAGAAGCGCAGGACTTACTGTTTTGAAGAGGTGCAGGACTTACTGTTTTGAAGAGGCGCAGGACCTACTGTTTTGAAGAAGCGCAGGACTTACTGTTTTGAAGAAGCGCAGGACTTACTGTTTTGAAGAAGCGCAGGACCTACTGTTTTGAAGAAGCGCAGGACTTACTGTTTTGAAGAAGCGCAGGACTTACTGTTTTGAAGAAGCGCAGGACTTACTGTTTTGAAGAAGCGCAGGACCTACTGTTTTGAAGAAGCGCAGGACCTACTGTTTTGAAGAAGCGCAGGACTTACGGTTTTGAAGAAGCGCAGGACTTACTGTTTTGAAGAAGCGCAGGACCTACTGTTTTGAAGAAGCGCAGGACCTACTGTTTTGAAGAAGCGCAGGACTTACTGTTTTGAAGAAGCGCAGGACTTACAGTCTTGAAGAAGTGCAGGACTTACTGTTTTGAAGAGGCGCAGGACCTACTGTTTGGTACATCTCAGAGAGGGAAGGAATCTAGCCCGGAAGCCTTTCGTCTGGACATCGAGCTGACAGCGTTTCTGACATCAGTCCCGCTAGGTTTCGAGGTCAAGTCATTGGTTAATAGGGACTTGGGGCATGCACGCTATGGACAGTTGAGGATAGCGCCAAAGTGTTCCACACAGACCTCTAAAGTCTGGACTTAGTCAGAAAAAGAGCGTGCCGTCAGCACTAAGGACAAGAGATACATGAATGCATGGAGGGTCGAAGACCGTCTTCAGAACACCATAAAACATCACGAGTCATTAGCATCAGCCTACCCTTGAATATCACCTGCCTCGACGTGGACCTATCCATCCTGCATGCCCATGAGTCTTCGCTGCACAACTATACGTACGTTGTTGTATGCAGTCCTTCTGGACGGTGAGGATTCGCTTTGAAGTTGTCCGAACAAGTGGGTTTTTTCATTCAGCAGGATCGTGTCGTTTCCCTCGAACCAGTCATTTTTTGCGTGCTGAATATCTTAAACACTTCGTTGCTGAGGGATGGACTTCCTTTAGGAAGGCATATCTTTCGTCCACAGTTCCCAGTTGGGTTTGATTTCTAGTCAGCGACTGTTTGTGCCCCGGATTTGTAGCTTGGAGATGTTGAACCCATTCAAGGGTTTCCTCTGCAATTACGACGCAAAGGCTCCATATGAATGTTGGTTGGAGACAACAAGCCTGTGGTATATCCAGCACTCAGCGAAACACATAACCGTAGCCACATGGCCTTAGCGACATGGCTTTGCAACATGACCGTAGCCACATGGCCTGACTCCCATGGCCTGAGCCACATGGCCGTACCACATGACCTTATCATCATGACCGTAACCACATGGCCTTAGCCACATGACCGTAGCCACATACCCGCAGCCACATGACCGTACCAACATGGTCTTAGCCACATGACCGTAGCCACATGGCCTAAGCCCCATGGCCTTAGCCACATGGCCGTACCCACATACCCGCAGCCACATGACCGTACCCAAATGGCCTTAGCCACATGACCGTAGCCACATGGCCTTAGCCCCATGGCCGTACCTACATGGTCTTAACCCCATGACCTTATCATCATGACCGTAGCCACATGGCCTTAGCCACATGGCCGTACCCACATGACCTTATCATCATGATCGTAGCCACATGCCCTTATCATCATGATCGTAGCCACATGCCTTAGCCACATGACCGTAGCCACATGGCCTTAGCCACATGGCCGTACCCACATGCCTTTAACCCCATGACCTTATCATCATGACCGTAGCCACATGGCCTTAGCTACATAACCGTAACCACATGACCGTAGCCCCATGGCCTTAGCCACATGACCGTACCCACATGGCCTTAGCCACATGACCGTAGCCACATGGCCTTTGCCACATGACCGTACCCACATGGCCTTAACCCCATGACCTTATCATCATGACCGTAGCCACATGACCGTAGCCACATGACCGTAGCCACATACACGCAGCCACATGACCGTACCAACATGGTCTTAGCCACATGACCGTAGCCACATGGCCTTAGCCACATGGCCGTACCCACATGGCCTTAACCCCATGACCTTATCATCATGATCGTAGCCACATGCCTTATCATCATGACCGTAGGCACATGGCCTTAGCCACATGACCGTAGCCACATGACCGTAGCCCCATGGCCTTAGCCACATAGCCGTACCCACATGGCCGTAGCCACATACCCGCAGCCACATGACCGTACCCACATGGTTTAGCCACATGACCGTAGCCACATGGCCTTAGCCCCATGGCCTTAGCCACATGGCCGTACCCACATGGCCTTAGACCCATGACCTTAGACCCATGACCGTAGCCACATGGCCTTAGCCACATGACCGGAGCCACATGGCCGTACCCACATGGCCGTAGCCACATGACCGTAGCCACATGGCCGTAACCACACGCACTTCTAGTCTATCTTTCATTTGAGTGATAACATAGTCGATGAGATATCACCGATTACATCGAGGAATTATACACGACGTTCATTTTCAGATGGCCAGACGATATATGGTGTTGGTGATGGAGATGTCATGAAAAGCACAGAGGTCAGCTATAGCTGACTTTTGCTGTTGCACTTTGTTTCTGTTATTCCATGTGCCCCAAATATCCTATCCCCGAACATATAGTCAGAGAGAATTCTAGCAATTAAGTCGTCAAGGATTACGAGCTTGTCTTACTTGGGAGGGGGAGGGGAAGAAGGGGAGGGGGCAGAATGAGAGTGTGGAGATTCTCATAGAATATATCCTTTTCCTTCTCAGGAAGGTCATCGTTGGGACATATACACTGGTCAACGCAGCACACCTCCCCCGACTAATGAGAGCCGAAGAGACATCAACCAATCATTGACACCTTTTCTGACGGCAAAAATCTACGTCAGACTTGCGTCGTGCCTTGTTGCCATGGTCCCTCCAGAAGATTGTGTAGTCGGTTTCAGCATCTGCAAGCTTCCCTTTTTTGGGTAATCGAGTCTTGTTAAGGCAGACACGCCCACTCAGTAGCGGGAAAACTACTCTATCTATGAGTGCCGCCCTTGGCTCCGACCCTGACATTGTCCAGCAGAGTGCATGCGTTCCAGGAACTGAAGATAAGCGCATTCCTTTTCTTGTTTTTTGTTGTTGCGGTTCGTAGTTTTATCTGATGCTGCAACTTGCGTTTGATAGATTTAAGTGGGAAATGGTCGCTCTGCCACCAGTCTCTCTCTCTCTATCTATCTCTCTCTCTCTCTCTCTCTCTCTATCTCTCTCTATCTCTCTCTATCTCTCTCTATCTCTCTCTCTCTCTCTCTCTCTCTCTCTCTCTCTCTCTCTCTCTCTCTCTCTCTCTATCTATCTATCTATCTATCTATCTATCTATCTATCTATCTATCTATCTATCTATCTATCTATCTATCTATCTATCTATCTATCTATCTATCTATCTATCTATCTATCTATCTATCTATCTATCTATCTATCTATCTATCTATCTATCTATCTATCTATCTATCTATCTATCTATCTATCTATCTATCTATCTATCTATCTATCTATCTATCTATCTATCTATCTATCTATCTATCTATCTATCTATCTCTCTCTCTCTCTCTCTCTCTCTCTCTCTCTCTCTCTCTCTCTCTCTCTCTCTCTCTCTCTCTATCTATCTATCTATCTATCTATCTATCTATCTATCTATCTATCTATCTATCTATCTATCTATCTATCTATCTATCTATCTATCTATCTATCTATCTATCTATCTATCTATCTATCTATCTATCTATCTATCTATCTATCTATCTATCTATCTATCTATCTATCTATCTATCTATCTATCTATCTATCTATCTATCTATCTATCTATCTATCTATCTATCTATCTATCTATCTATCTATCTATCTATCTATCTATCTATCTATCTATCTATCTATCTATCTATCTATCTATCTATCTATCTATCTATCTATCTATCTATCTATCTATCTATCTATCTATCTATCTATCTATCTATCTATCTATCTATCTATCTATCTATCTATCTATCTATCTATCTATCTATCTATCTATCTATCTATCTATCTATCTATCTATCTATCTATCTATCTATCTATCTATCTATCTATCTATCTATCTATCTATCTATCTATCTATCTATCTATCTATCTATCTATCTATCTATCTATCTATCTATCTATCTATCTATCTATCTATCTATCTATCTATCTATCTATCTATCTATCTATCTATCTATCTATCTATCTATCTATCTATCTATCTATCTATCTATCTATCTATCTATCTATCTATCTATCTATCTCTCTCTTCTATCTATCTATCTATCTATCTATCTATCTATCTATCTATCTATCTATATATCTATCTATCTAACTATCTATCTATCTATCTATCTATCTATCTATCTATCTATCTATCTATCTATCTATTCATCCATCCATCTATCTATCTATTCATCCATCCATCTCTCTATCTATCTATCTCTACCTCTCTATCTATATATCTCTACCTCTCTCTATCTATCTATCACTCTCTCCCGCTCTCGCCCCCCCCCCCTGCTGCCTTATTCTGATGGCAAGACATAGTCAATACGACTGACGAGTAGCACTGGATGCAGAGTGTTCTCGGAGTTTACTCACGAATTCTTTCCCGTAAACATGTGTTCCATAAGGCTGCAGGGATAAATCCACCGACAGGGTCAGTCATGTCGAAACAAAATGCCATTATGTGCCTTATCGGGCACGGACATCATTTCAGCATGACAGATAACTATAATACCATAAGCATATAACCTGTGCCCCAAGCCTACATTTCTGTAACCAAGATGACGCGTCAGCAGCGACAAGTTCATATAAGCGAACATATATTTTTTAGGTTCTATAAATGTATGTGTAGTATACACAAAGCTGCATCGCCCCGCCTAAATTAGGTTTAATTCACGTCTGAGTGAAATTTGTTGACACGCTTCCAAAGAGTCAGCGCTCTACCAGCTTGAGCACAACTCACGCTTGTAGACGTTGGAATATGTATAATTCATTTAGCATAACTACGCATAACACATAACTTCTGTGTCCAGTAAATATATTGGTGCACACAACACACTGAACAATCCATTACAGTCAGAAAAAAATGGATTTCCACAAATAAAGTCCTATAACATTATGTAACCGTATAACTGATGGAGGCAAAACGAATTTGGCAGCAGTTATAAGTAAATATGTTATCTCTCACCAAAGAACACACATTGTATCACCAATACCATACAACTTATCATGCGTTATATACAACTTATCACAAATAGTATACAACTTATCACACATAATGGAGGGGGGGGGGGGGGGGGAGACTAACGTCTGGTCAGGCAAGATATACTGATCAAAGATGTTAGGATCAGACAAAACATACTTGACAAGACCCTCACATCGGCTTCCTCGTAACCATCCCTGAAAACGGGCTGTTTTCGTGGCAGCTTGGCTAACGGGGTGAGGCATCAATGCAATCCCTGTAATACTGAGTGACACGTAAATGAAGCTAAGCATAGCACAACCGCCTAGAAGACCTTGGTCCACCTTCATCAGCACCCTCGGGATTAGAATGAAGCTACTACAACCCGCCACTTAACGACCTTTTCAGTGTGCACAAGAGAGTAACCTACTCATTATGGGTATTCGCAAACAACAACAACCACACACATAATATACAATTTATCACACATACAACACAACGTATCACACATACAACACAACTTATCACACATACCACACAACTTATCCCACATAGTTTACGATTTTTCACACATACCACACAGCCCATCTCATACGATACATATTTTATCACAGATAACCCACAACTTATCACACATAACACACAACTTATCACGTATAAATATACAACTTAGCACACATGATACACACCTTAACACACATAACACACAATTTATCACAAATACTCCAAAATGCATCCCATATAATACATAACTTTATACTACTCATCCTATCCCACATGATAACTAACTTATCACACACTATAGGTATTAGACTTACCAAAGAACGCTCGTCCAGTGAAGCCAGGCACACACCAGGTAAGCTTCAACTGCCTCAACTAGACACATTTCTCACACACAAACTTCCAGCAATATGTTCACTCGCTATTTTTTACTGCGGCTCGTTCGTTTCAAATCATCTTTGTCAGTGATTCCCAAACTGTACCATAAGGGTCAGGAGATGTGCGGAGGTCGGGGGTGCCAAGAGATGTGTGAGGAGGGCCATGATATGTTTGAGAGTAGCCACGAGATGTGTGAGGAGGGTACGAGATGTGTGAGGAGGGCACGACTTGTGTGAGGATGGCTCAAGATGTGAGAGAGACCACGAGATGTGTTAGGAGGGTACGAGTTGTGTGAGGAGGGCTCAAGATGTGAGAGAGACCTCGAGATGTGTGAGGAGGGTACGAGATGGGTGGAAAGGGCACAAGATGTGAGAGAGACCACGAGATGTGTTAGGAGGGTACGAGACGTGCGAGGAGGGCACGAGTTGTGTGAGGATGGCTCAACTTAACTTAACGTCTTTATACTGGTTTAGAAGACTCTGCAGAGTCTGTATACAACCAGTTCCATTTACAACACCTTCCTCTAGAAGCTGTACGCATCCAATCTGTTCTTAAATGCATTGACCGTTCCAGCCTCCACCACCTCACTTGGCAATGCATTCCAAGCATTCACTACTCTCTGGCTAAAGAAATACTTCCTAATATCTAATCTGGACCTCTCCTTAGTCAACTTGTAGCTGTGCCCTCTTGTTCTTGTTGGTGGTTGTACTTTAAAAAACTTGTTATAGTCCACTTTATCCATTCCTCTGATCATCTTATACACCTGTATTAAGTCACCAAGAATTCTTCTCTCTTCTAGACACTGAAGGCCAGTTCTTTTTAATCTTTCTTCATAACTGTAATTCTGGAATCCCACTATCAGCTTTGTCACTCTTTTTTGTATTCTCTCCAGCATGTCTATATCCCCCCTCTGATAAGGACTCCACACCTGTACACAGTACTCCAATCTAGGTCTAACTAATGCTTTATACAGTTTGACTATCACTTCCTTGCTCCTATGTTTAATATTTCTTTTTATCATCCCTAACATTGCATTTGCCTTTTTTACTGCTACCTGAACTTGCTCCCTCACCTTACATGTGTGATCTATTATAACCCCCAAGTCCCTTTCTTTATCTATCTTTCTAATATTGTTCTCTCCCATTCTATAATTATGTTCCATATTGGATCTACCCATGTGGATGACTGTACATTTATCTACATTAAACTCCATTTGCCAGATTACAGACCATTCTCGAATTTTATCTAAATGTGAGAGAGACCACGAGATGTGTTAGGAGGGTACGAGTTGTGTGAGGAGGGCTAAAGATGTGGGAGAGACCACGAGATGTGTTAGGAGGGTACGAGTTGTGTGAAGAGGGCTCAAAATGTGAGAGAGACCAGGAGATGTGCGAGGAGGGCACGAGTTGTGTGAGGAGGGCTCAAGATGTGAGAGAGACCACGAGATGTGCGAGGAGGGCACGAGATGTGTGAGGAGGGCTCAAGATGTGAGAGCGACCATGAGATGTGCGAGGAGGGCACGAGTTGTGTGAGGAGGGCTCAAGATGTGAGAGAGACCACGAGATGTGTGAGGAGGGTACGAGATGGGTGAAAAGGGCACACACGATGTGTGAATAGGATGCGAGATGTGTGAGGAAATCACGTGATGTGAAAGCGGCCACGAGATGTATGAGGGGCGCACGACGTGTGTGAGGAGAGCACGAGATGTGCGAGGAGAGCACGAGTTGTGTGAGGAGGGCCCAAGATGTGAGAGAGACCACGAGATGTGTGAGCAACCACAAGATGTGTGAGGCTGGCACGATATGTCTAAGGAAGCCCGAGGTGTATTCGGAGGGCACTAGATGTGAGAACGACCCCAAGATGTGAAAGGAGGGCACGAGATGTGAAAGGAGGGCACGAAATGTGTGAGGAGGGCAACAGATGTGAGAGGAGGGCACGAAATGTGTGAGGAAGGCAAACGATGTGAGAGGAGGGCACGAGATGTGAGAACAACCACAAGATATGAGAGGAGGACAGGAGATATGTGAGGAGTGTACAAGATGTGTGAGGAGGGTACAAGATGTTTGAGGAGGGTAGGAGATGTGTTTGAGGAGGGCACGAGATGTGTGAGCAGGGCACGAGCTGTGAGAACGACCACGAGATAGCAACTAGTTGGGGAGGAGTACGAAGAGAAACCATAAAAAAACGAAATGTCAGAAAGGCAACGAGATATGGAAAGGTCATGACATTCGTGTAGCACTGTATTTCATGATAATAGTCCGAACATGAGTGTAGCCATGCATGTGTGTGATACGATCTAATGGTCAGTACCTCAGATGATTCGGGTGGCTGGGTTACACCATCTAATGGTCAGTCCACGAGAAAGGCCTGGTGGCTGTGTTACACGATCTAATGGTCAGCCCACGAGAAAGGCCTGCTGGCTGTGTTACACGATCAAATTGTCAGTCCACGAGAAAGGCCTGGTGGCTGTGTTACACGATCTAATGGTCAGCCCACGAGAAAGGCCTGCTGGCTGTGTTACACGATCAAATTGTCAGCCCACGAGAAGGACCTGGTGGCTGTGTTATACGATCAAATGGTCAGAACCGGAGAGAAACCGTGTGCTAGATTCTTGTAACTACAGTACATGCGTAGCTCAACATTACACATTTATGGTCAGGCTATGAACAGTAGCCACGCAGCTCCCCAATAGACATCAATGGTCATATTTCGACAGAATATGTGCAGTTCGACATTACACTGTAAGTCAGGTCACGATAGCATAGCGGTTGATAGGCGCAGTGGTAGAGCACGCACTTTATATGGTAAAAGTACGGGGTTCAACTCCCGCTACCGGTAGTTCCAGTCGACCCTGCTGTAAATGAATAACTGACTGACGGCTATGGAAGGAAAAAGGTAGCGAGGAAGGGAACTGGACACCCCAACTCGCTAAGCTGAGCACAATTCAGATTCTAGCACTTCATCCCCGACGGCAGTGTCTGCTATGGGACTATCCTTACCTTTAATAGCAGTAGTCTGTAGCTGGACATCACACTTTAACGGTCAGGCCATGACAGTAGCCTGTAGACCGACATTACACTTTAACGGTCAGGCCATGACAGTAGCCTGTAGATCGACATTACACTTTAACGGTCAGGCCATGATAGTAGCCTGTAGATCGACATTATACTTTAACGGTCAGGCCATGACAGTAGCCTGTAGATCGACATTACACTTTAACGGTCAGGCCATGCCAGTAGCCTGTAGATCGACATTACACTTAAACGGTCAGGCCATGACAGTAGCCTGTAGATCGACATTACACTTTAACGGTCAGGTCATGACAGTAGCCTGTAGATCGACATTAAACTTTAACGGTCAGGCCATGACAGTAGCCTGTAGATCGACATTACACTTAAACGGTCAGGCCATGACAGTAGCCTGTAGATCGACATTACACTTTAACGGTCAGGTCATGACAGTAGCATGTCGCTCGATATCACACGTTAATGACCAGGTCATGACAGTAGCCTGTAGCTCTACATTACACTTTAATGGTCAAGTAATAACAATAGTCTGTAGCTCTTCCTTACATTTTAACGGTCAGGTCATGACAGTAGCCTGTAGCTCTACATTACACTTTAATGGTCAAGTAATAACAATAGCCTGTAGCTCTACATTACACTTTAACGGCCAGGTCATGACAGTAGCCTGTAGCTCGACATCATACTTTAACGGTCAAGTCATGACAGTAGCCGTGTAGCTGATCGCAACTTTCTGACTATCCGTCAGTTCTTGCTGGCCGTATCACACACCCTTATCGTTTCACGTGTAGCCACGACTGCAGATATTCATAATCTTCTTCTTCTTCTTCTTCTTCTTCTTCTTCTTCTTCTTCTTCTTCTTCTTCGTTCGTTCTCAATCTTCCGCTACTAAACCCTGAAAGGGCTTAAGTAGCAGAATGTAGTCCAGAGAACGGAATGCGTTGTGTCGTAGTTTACAGCTTGACTGCGATATTTGCACCTTTCGGTCCAACACTTCAGCAAGCATTTTTTTTAGTACCGGGTTAGCATTCCCTCTTCGATCCCTTCTCCTTAGCCAGTCTGCCATGCTGCAGCCTGTTATCCAGGATCACCGCGTGGAGGTGTAGAAGGGTCTTTGCAGCTCTGGTTCGCTGGCCCTGACGCTAGCAGTCAGCTAAGGGTCACTGACCACTGCAGCTCATGCGCTGCTTAGCGTCTTGATCCATATTCATAATCTGATCGCATGTCTATTGTTCACCAAATTGGTACCCGGTGCGAAAATAATATGACCACTGAAACCTTCCGGCATTGTCGTAAAATAGGACTAAAAAAGATTGTGCAAACTCATAAAAAACCATTGCTATGGAAACCACTGCTACAAAATGCCCGGCTACGTTTCATTTGATGGATTAGTTGCAGTTGTGTCCCTTTGTTTCATTTGGCGAGAAAAATGAAATACCTGATCTGATTGATTCGTCTTATCGAGTTTCATCAAATGTCTCGATTGTTTTTGACTTGTTTTTCTACCGTCCTTCTGGTGTCCTTGGTTTCCGTACCCGTGTCTTCTGATGGTGCCAGTCAATGTCATGTCATACTGTATTGTTAAATTATATACCCAGGTTATACCCTCTTTAGCTTCTCTTTCTCTCTGTGATCCACGTCCATGTAGTTTCCTGTGTTGCTCTGTCTATTTATCATGACTTCTGGCTTTCAAGACTTCTGGACGTCGTAAACTCTGACATACGTGACTTTTGGCCTTTATGAGTTCTGGCCTTCATGACGTCTGGTCTTCGTGACTTCTGAACGCCATGACTTCTGGTCATCATGACTTCTTGTTTTCATGACTTATGGACGCATGACTTCTGGTCTTCGTGACTTTTCGACGCCATGACTTCTGGGCGCATGACTTCTGGTCTTCATGACTTTTGGTCTTCATGACTTCTGGACGCCATGACCTCTGACGTACGTGACTTCTGATCTTCATGACTTCTGGCCTTAATGACTTCTTGTAAGTCAATGTTGGAGAAGGTGCTAGTCGCATGTTGAATGTCTCAATCTAGAAAGACGGGGATTCGCTCATCATAATATCCTCTGTTCTATTCTTGTGGTGATCGTATAAGAGCCATTTCAGAACACATGTTTCAATCTGTCTCAGACGTATGGAAGGTCGCATTATGTCCTTTACTCTATTGTATGGTAGGTGAGATTATATTCGTCACTCTATTGTATGGTAGGTCAGATTATGCCCCTCACTCTATTGTTTTGAAGGTCACATTATGTCCGTCACTCTATTGTATGGAAGGTCTCATTATGTCCGTCACTATATTGTATGGTAGGTCAGATTGTGTCCCACACTCAATTGTATGGAAGATCACATTATGTACGCCACTCTATTGTATGTTAGGTCAGATTGTGTCCCTTACTCTATTATATGGAAGGTCAGATTATGTCCCTCACTCTATTGTAGGGTAGGTCACATTATGTCCGTCACTCTATTGTATGGAAGATCACATTATGTACGTCACTCTATTGTATGTTAGGTCAGATTGTGTCCCTTACTCTATTATATGGAAGGTCAGATTATGTCCCTCACTCTATTGTAGGGTAGGTCACATTATGTCCGTCACTCTATTATATGGTAGATCAGATTGTGTCCCTCACTCTATTGTCTGGAAGGTCAGATTGTGTCCCTCGCTCTATTGTATGGAAGGTCAGATTTTGTACGTCACTCTATTGTATGGTAGTTCAGATTGTGTCCCTCACTCTATTGTATGGTAGGTCAGATTATGTCCCTCACTCTATATGGTAGGTCACATTGTGTCCCTCACTCTATTGTATGGTAAGTCAGATTATGTCCCTCACTCTATTGTATGGTAGGTCAGATTTTGTCCCTCACTCTATTGTATGGTAGGTCAGATTATGTCCCTCACTCTATTGTATGGAAGGTCATATTATGTCCCTCACTCTATTGTATGGTAGGTCACATTATGTCCCTTACTCTATTGTAGGGAAGGTCAGATTATGTCCCTCACTCTATTGTATGGTAGATCACATTATGTCCCTCACTCTATTGTATGGTAGGTCAGATTGTGTCCCTCACTCTATTGTATGAAAGGTCAGATTATGTGTACAAGTGTGCTTCTGTTAAAACTAACATACATTTTATGCACCTGTTCACAAACCTCAACCATACATTACCTTTCCAAAAATTGCCTATCCAAACCTCACATCAAAACTTCACCTACAAACTACCTCCTAACCTCATCTTTAAATCCTATATACAAAACTCCATCTCCAAACTTCAACTCTAAACCTCATCGTTAAATCACATTTTCAGACCTCACCTCAAAAACTCACCCTCAAAACCTTAACCCAAAACCTCACCTCAAAACCTCACTTCCAAAACCTCACCCCAAAACCTCACCCCAAAACATCACCCCAAAACCTCACCCCAAAACCTCACCCAAAACCTCACCTCAAAACCTCACCCCCAAAACTTCACCCCCAAAACCTCACCCAAAACCTCACCTCAAAACCTCACCTCAAAACCTCACCCCAAAACCTCACCTCAAAACCTCACCCCCAAAACCTCACCCCAAAACCTCACCTCAAAACCTCACCCCAAATCCTCACTTCAAAACCTCACCCCCAAAACCTCACCCCCAAAACCTCACCCAAAACCTCACCCCAAATCCTCACCTCAAAATCTCACCCCCAAAACCTCACCCCAAATCCTCACCTCAAAACCTCACCCCCAAAACCTCACCCAAAACCTCACCCCAAATCCTCACCTCAAAACCTCACCCCCAAAATCTCACCCAAAACCTCACCCCAAATCCTCACCTCAAAACCTCACCCCCAAAACCTCACCTCAAAACTTCACCTCAAAACCTCACCCCAAAACCTCACCTCAAAAAGTCATCGCCTAACCAAATATCCAAAACTCACATTAAACCACATAACCAGAACTCACCTCAAAACTTGACCAACAAAAGTCAAATCTAAACCTTACCTCCAAGTCTCACCTCTGAACCTCATCAAGTACCCTCACCTCCAAACCGTACATTCAAGCGTCAACCACAAACCTCAACCACAAAACTCATCTACAAACCTCACTCACAAACCCAACCACAAAACTCATCTACAAACCTCACTCACAAACCCAACCACAAAACTCATCTACAAACCTCACTCACAAACCCAACCACAAAACTCTCCCACCAGCCACAACTACAATAATCGCCTACAAACCTCAACCCCAAACCTTGCCTACAAATCTCATACACATGTCTCACCTACAAACCTCACTTACAAACTTAACCACAGATCTCAACCACAAACCTCACCTACAAACCTCAACCCCGAGCCTCGCCAACAAACCTCATCCACATGTCTCACCTACAAACCTCACTCACAAATCCAACCACAAACTTCACCTACAAACCTCAGCGCCAAACCTCGCCTATAAATCTCATCCACATATCGCACCTACAAACCTCACTCACAAACCCAACCGGACAAAATATACTGATCAGACAAGTTAGTCGGGGTCAGGCAAAACATACTGATCAGACATGTTAGTCAGGGTCAGGCAAAACATACTGATCAGACATGTTAGTCAGTGTCAGGCAAAACATACTGATCAGACATGTTAGTCAGGGTCAGGCACAACATACTGATCAGACATGTTAGTCAGGGTCAGGCACAACATACTGATCAGACATGTTAGTCAGGGTCAGGCAAAATATACTGATCAGACATGTTAGTCAGGGTCAGGCAAAACATACTGATCAGACATGTTAGTCAGGGTCAGGCACAACATACTGATCAGACATGTTAGTCAGGGTCAGGCAAAATATACTGATCAGACATGTTAGTCAGGGTCAGGCAAAACATACTGATCAGACATGTTAGTCAGGGTCAGGCACAACATACTGATCAGACATGTTAGTCAGGGTCAGGCAAAATATACTGATCAGACATGTTAGACCAGGGTCAGGCAAAACATACTGATCAGACATGTTAGTCAGTGTCAGGCAAAATATACTGATCAGACATGTTAGTCAGGGTCAGGCAAAACATACTGATCAGACATGTTAGTCAGGGTCAGGCAAAACATACTGATCAGACATGTTAGTCAGGGTCAGGCACAACATACTGATCAGACATGTTAGTCAGGGTCAGGCACAACATACTGATCAGACATGTTAGTCAGGGTCAGGCAAAATATACTGATCAGACATGTTAGTCAGGGTCAGGCAAAACATACTGATCAGACATGTTAGTCAGGGTCAGGCACAACATACTGATCAGACATGTTAGTCAGGGTCAGGCAAAATATACTGATCAGACATGTTAGTCAGGGTCAGGCAAAACATACTGATCAGACATGTTAGTCAGGGTCAGGCAAAATATACTGATCAGACATGTTAGTCAGGGTCAGGCAAAACATACTGATCAGACATGTTAGTCAGGGTCAGGCAAAACATACTGGCAAAGACCCTCAACTCGGCTTCAAAGTAGCCCTCCCTATAAACGGGCTATTTTCATGGCAGCCTAGCTAACGAGATGAAGGACCGACGCGATCCCCGTAGTAGTGAGTGACACGTAGATGAAGCCAAGCATAGCACAACCGCCTGGAGGACCCCGGTCCACCGTCATCAGCATGCTCGGGTTGTGAGGAAAGCTACTGCAACCCGCCAGTTAACGTCATTCATTTTCAGGGCACACAAAAGAGCAACCTACACATTATGGGCATTCGCAAACAACAACACAAACCTCAACCACAAACCTCAACCACAAACCTCATCTACAAACCTCATCTACAAACTTCAACCACAAACCTCAACCACAAACCTCATCTACAAACCTCAACCACAAACCTCAACCACAAAACTCATCTACAAACCTCACTCACAAACCCAACCACAAAACTCATCTATAAACCTCACTCACAAACCCAACCACAAAACTCATCTACAAACCTCACTCACAAACCCAACCACAAAACTCATCTACAAACCTCACTCACAAACCCAACCACAAAACTCATCTACAAACCTCACTCACAAACCCAACCACAAAACTCATCTACAAACCTCACTCACAAACCCAACCACAAAACTCATCTACAAACCTCACTCACAAACCCAACCACAAAACTCATCTACAAACCTCACTCACAAACCTAACCACAAAACTCACCCGCCAGCCTCAACTACAAACCCCGCCTCCAACGTGTCACTTCTCCCCTTCCGTTACCCAGAAAGCCCTACAGCTGAACATACTGGAACACAAAGAAAGCAGCTGATCAACTCTCAAACAAACGACTTCCTGTTCTTGCCTACCTTTCTCCCGGGTGTTTATCTTTCCACCTGAGAGAACATTCTAGAAACTTTCAACATTTCAGTTTGCGCGAGAATGTTCGAACACGTGTTTGAAGCGCCAGAAGGTGAGCTCGTTGAGTCATTGGACGCTCACAGAATTGGTAACTGCTTACAAGATGATCAAATAACTCCATGTTTCCATCAAATGAGAATTTTTAAATTTTTAAAAATATTAGCAAACACGTTCCGGGCAAAGAAGTTTAGAAGTCGTGGCATATTTTGTAGAGTCAAGAATATTTTATGGATGGCAATCTTGGATATGGATACACAAGAAGAGAAAGTCATTGTAATAGCAAGTAGGGTGCCACTGTTGGTTTTCTTAGTACCGATCTGACAAGGAAAGAAGCAATCAGTCACAGAACCAGATAAAATGTTCTATTAAGTTCAATAACTTCTCCAAGTTCAGGAACACCACAAAGTATAATAACATAAAGTACACTAACTACACCAAGTACGCTAAAACCACCAAGTACACTAACACCACCAAGTACACTCACACCACCAAGTACACTAACACCCCCAAGTACATTAACACCACCAAGTACACTAACACCACTAAGTACATTAACCCCACCAAGTACACTAACACCACCATGTACACCAACTCCACCAACTACACTAATACCACCAAGTACACTAATACCACCAAGTACACTAACACCACCAAGTACACTAACACCACCAAATACACTAACTCCATCAAGTTCATGAACACCATAGAGCAATGTTTCCCAACCTGCGGACCGGTGAAAATATGAAACAAATTTTACGGACCGGTGGAAATATGAAACAAATTTTAAGGACCGGTGAAAATATGAAACAAATTTTATGGACCGGTGAAAATATGAAACAAATTTTACGGACCGGTGAAAATATGAAACAAATTTTACGGACCGGTGAAAATATGAAACAAATTTTACGGAACGGTGAAAATATGAAACAAATTTTACGGACCTGTAAAAATATGAAACAAATTTTATGGACCTGTGAAAATTGGAAACAAAAATTTACGGACCGGTAAAAATTTGAAATAAATCTTACGTACCGGTGAAAATATGAACCTTTATTCGTATAATATTCAGTGAATAAGTTTTTTTTAAATTCACTCTTATCAAATGAAACTTTTATAGTTGATAAAAATAACCATAAACTTAGCAGTAAATACAACTGCTTATAATAGAACGTTTAGAGAAAGCAATATTTCATTCAAATCAGGTTTGTGCGAAATCTACTGCAGCTTAATTTATTGGAATATTTGATAACCGTGGCTACAGCCTTGTTTCAGAGAGACGAAGCGCTGCATTGAAATCCATTGGTTCTTTGCTTGATTTTGATCACTGACTTGTTGAAAAAGTCTCCTCGCACAAATAGGTAGTCGGAAATACAACCAACAATTGTATAGCTCTGTAACTATTTATATATTGGACATTCGTTTCTCAGTTATATACAAAATTGAGGCAATCGTCGCATTTTATTTGGACACCAGAGTGGCATGAGAAGACAACTCGAACAGGTTTTCTTTTTCACGACGATTAAGTACTCATAAGTTGATGTCTTCCATGAAAGGGTTAAGTTCGCGTAAGTTGATGTCTTCCATGAAGGGGTTAAGTTCGCGTAAGTTGATGTCTTCCATGAAGGGGTTAAGTGAGCGTAAGTTCATTTCTTCCATGAAGGGGTTAAGTGAGCGTAAGTTCATGTCTTCCATGAAGATGTTAAGTCACGATAACTTTTTCGTGGACCAGCAGTAAATGTCTGCGAACCGCCAGGAAATGTCTCCGGACCGCCACCGGTCCGCGGACCGGCGGTTGGGAAACTCTGACCCAGAGTACACTAATCCCAACCTATCTCTTTAAATAAAAATCCTGTTTCGCGTTCAGGTCGGACTTTCTCCCCGTACGATACTAACCAGCACGACATTAAGATTTGAACCCGAACCCTTCCGCAAATAACATTACCCCATAAACGAATATGTTCTCCGTAGGCCGGTACACATTCAATCAAACATTTGACATTCACAGAACTAAGTCAAGGGCAGATTTTTCTAGCTGCTCACACTCTAGCTGCTACAACATTTTGCAACGCCGGTTACAGCATGGTCGGTAGTGACGAATGCTATTAACTGGTTTTTATGAAATCTCGAGGAGAAAACCTAGGTTCAAGATCTGGAAAAAGCGACGGAAATTACAAGCTAGGCGAGCCCGAATCATTTTCAGTTTGCAGAGCGAAGAGCGGAGGAACAAGTCGTGAGTTTCTACAGCGAAGATAGGAGAGACAAGTCGAGAAAGAGTTTGCAGAGCGAAGAGCGGAAGAACAATTTGCCAGTTTCCACAGCGAAGATCGGAGAGACAATTCGAGATCTTTTTGGGGTGCGAGATAGCGGAGAAACAAGTCGGCAGCGAGCGGAGAACAATTCGACATCAATGAGCAGCGAATCGAGCAACGAGAACAGGACCGTCTTGATAACGGTGAAGAGGAAAGAAGAAAGCAGATAGATCTTTGGAGCCCAAAGAGAGAGAGAGAGAGTGAGAGGTTTTGACAGACAATCTTTCACCATGTGAGTCCAGATGTTCAGCAGTGTATCAGAGAGAGAGGTAAATAGTAATTAGATTGATGTTTCGGAAAAGCAAGTGGTAGAACCAGATATAGTAGTGCGTTACGAGGAACACGCATACATTAGTCATCTTATATACTATTTATTTGCATGGCTGTTGAGAATCCAACTTCTAACTAGAGATATATTTGACTAGCACAGTGATCCAGCACATCAAAAATCACTACAAGCCACCGTCGACGAGGACCACTGACAAAATCACTTGGGTTGCAGAACAGACACGAATCTTCCAACCTGTGGCAATCCACATAACGGTTCGTCTATCAACTTACAGTTCGTTTATCGAACTACAGTTCGACTATCAAGTAACTGTTCCTTAATCAAAGTACTGTTCGTTGATCAAGTAATCAAGCTGTGAACGTGTAGAATTAAAGTTTCATTGTTGTGTTTAAATTTCAATTAGTGTCAGAGTTAATTTGTTGGAAGTGAGTATATAGTTAGTGCAGAGCCCTTGCACCATGTACTATGGTAGTTCAGCCAGCCGGAGCTGCTACACCTGTCTGGCTGTAAGTAATTATGAACTAAACTATAGCTAAGCTAAACTAAAAGAAACTTGATTAACGAACTAAAACTTGATTGACGAACCTTTACTTGATTAACGAACCGTTTGTGGATTGTCGTGTTGGTTTTAAACCCTGGAGATCGTCCGTGGTCCTGTTCTCTTCGTCTGCAGTGGCTCGAAGTGATCGCTGAAGATCTGGATTGATGTGATCGTCCAATAGCTGGATCGCTGTGATCGTCAAAGAACTGGATCGCTCTGATCGTCAAAGAACTGGATCGCTGTGATCGTCAAAGAGCTGGATGGATGTGATCGTCAAAGAGCTGGATCGCTGTGATCGTCAAAGAGTTGGATCGCTGTGATCGTCAAAGAGCTGGATTGCTGTAATCGTGAAAGAGCTGCATCGCTGTGATCGTCAAAGAACTGTATCGCTGTGATCGTCAAAGAGCTGGATCCCTGTGATCGTCAAAGAACTAGATCGCTTCTATCGTCAAAGACCTGGATTGCTGTGATCGTCAAAGAACTGGATCGATGTGATCGTCAAAGAGCTGGATCGCTGTGATCGTCATAGAGCTGGATCGCTGGGATCGTCAAAGAGATGGATGGATGTGATCGTCAAAGAGCTGGATCGCTGTGATCGTCAAAGAGCTGGATCGCTGTGATCGTCAAAGAGCTGGATAATTATATATTTACCCTACTTGCTGCTGGAGCCTCGCTGACCTGCGGTAGTGAAATTGACAGGTTTATTTGTATATGTCGGTTCTTCTGTCCATCCTTCGTCCTAGAGATCACCCACTTATAACTATCCCCTCCCCTCCTCTCAACTGCTAACTCAAGACTGTCTGTTTCGGGATCTCCTAGGTCCTTATATTCATGGCTTAAAGTGTCAGATCACGTGATCCGCTAACGACTCGGGTATTCTGATCTCGTTCCTAGGTTTATCTCCCCGAGATTTCAGAAAAACCTGTTAATGGCATGTCCGGTTTTCATCTTCACAACTGGTCACGCAGTAATAGGCGTCTAGAGCGTACTCAAAAACACGTCATGTTACGTAGGTCAACACTTGCGTGGCTTAGAAAACAACGTTACGCATTCCAGACATGCCCATGGCGAGATTTGAGTACATCTGCACTGGTTCGGTAATTAGTTCAATACTATTAGAAAATGAATGGCTGCTGACTATTAAAACTCTACTGCCAACCCTTCTAACTTTAATACATGTCCAAAATTCAATCTCTAATAAACCTACACAGCTAAGATCTGTAACAACTTTGTTCTTCTTGACTTGGAAATCTATGGGAATCTCCATATCTTCCTTGTTCTTCTTGGCTTGAAAATCTATGGGAATCTCCCTCTCTCCGTTGTTTTTCTTGACTTGGAAATCTATGGGAATCTCCATCTCTCCGTTGTTCTTCTTGACTTGAAAATCTATGGGAATCTCCATATCTCTGTTCTTCTCGGCTTGGAAATCTACAACACAACAATTTGTTCTTCTTGATGTGACAGTTCCATCTGGAGCATTGGCGTTTAGGGCAGGGGAGATGGGGCTGGAGACTCTAAGCGAAGAACTAGCCAATGTACTGACTATGGAGGGAACCCAAATGGTATTCGTCAGTTTCTAGTTAAAAGAGCCTAGCCCCGATTGAATTCCTGCGTATGTGTATAAAGATGACGGTATAGTTTTAGTATAGGAACTTCACATGGTCTTCTAACAGACATGGCAGCGGGAAACAATTCCGAAAAATGTCAAAGAGGCTTCAATTATACATTTCTATAAACGTTACTGTAACTGCCGAGCTTGTGACAACTAACGAGTCAATCATCTTTGTCAATCCCAGAGAGGCTTCTGACAACTAACGAGGCAATCATCTTTCGACTGTCAATCCCAGAGAAGCTTCTGACAACTAACGAGTTAATCATCTTTCGACTGTCAATCCCAGAGAAGCTTCTGACAACTAACGAGTTAATCATCTTTCGACTGTCAATCCCAGAGAAGCTTCTGACAACTAACGAGTCAATCATCTTTCGACTGTCAATCCCAGAGAAGCTTCTGACAACTAACGAGTCAATCATCTTTCAACTGTCAATCCCAGAGAAGTTTGTGACAACTAACGAGTCAATCATCTTTCGACTGCCAATCACAGAGAAAATATTCTCCAGAATCCTTTTGAATCGCCTGACGATTTATCTCGACAAATGTCTTCTACCTAAAAGTCAGTGTGGATTCCGGAAGGAACATGGAACATGCAATATGATTTTCATTTCGAGACAGCTACAAACGAAACATCAAGGCCAGTACTCTGACCCTTGTGCAGCTTTTGCAGACATGACAAACTCGTTCGATACGGTCAGTAGTAAGAGTTTTAGAGGACTATCATAGAAAATAGGACAATCTAAAGAAATATATCTTACTAATACAGCTTGTTCCATGACGGAATATAAGCTAACGTTCAGGAAGACGGTGAGCTATCGAATTCACACTTGTCTAGAAGACTCTGCAGAGTCTGTATTTAACCAGTTTCTTATATCCCCCGTTATCTAAAAATAATTGTATGTATTGATCACGCCCCACTATTTCCTGAGGCAATGCATTCCAAGCATTCACCACTCTCTGACTAAAAAAATATTTCTCAATATCTAATCTAGACTTTTCTTTAATTAATGTGTAGCTGTGCTCTCTTGATCGTGTAACCGGTTGTGCTTTTGTAAAACTTGTTATAGTCTAAGTTATCCTTTCCCTTGGATATCTTATAAATCATTTTTAACGTCACAAATGAAGTTAAACATTGATGTATACCTGCACCGACTCTATTCCGTATCATGTTCTCGGCCATGTTGACTGATGCTTTCAGAGACGGGGATATAGAAATCGACATCTGATATCTTAATGGGAAATTGCTTAACCTTGGTAGGCTTCAAGCCAAAAACATAGATTAGGTTTCATTTCATGTGAGATCTTGCTTGCTGATTACTTTGCTTCCATTGCTGTTTCTTATATAATTCTTTTGGAGTGTCTTTCAAAACATCGTTATATGTTTGTAATAAATCATTCAACTTTTGTATTATTTCGAGTACAATAATTAGCATTTTTCTTTTGGAATATCTGTTGAATTATAAAATATTGCAATAGCATAATAATGAGGTTGCAGCTCAATTATTCAATACGATCACACACGTATTACTATTATTCAATATACATCAACGTTTACATATATATATTAATCGATAAATCGATTAATCGATTAATCGATAACAATCACAAACTATAATACATTCACAATGACAAGATCTGTACGGATTTGAATGCCGGGCCTTTCCAGCGAAAGATCAAATAGTTTTCCCCTTTGCTAAGAGGCCTTTCATGAACAATACGGCAGCATGAGGCTCCTAGAAGCGTGCGGCCCAGGGAATTGTCCAGTATGCCCATCTCCTTGGACAGCACTGTCCTAAGGGTGGCTTTCATTTGAAACTTGACATCACGAAACCCTTCCTCTTCACCTTCGCTACATTCGTTTTATTACGTCAACACATGAAGACCAGTTCTCTGGATAACGGCTGCTATGGTGAAGAGTTCTTCAAAGCTTTCAAACAGCTTCACTAGAGATTCATCTCTTCAAAGCTTTCAAACAGCTTCACTAGAGATTCATCTCTTCAAAGCTTTCAAACAGCTTCACTAGAGATTCATCTCTTCAAAGCTTTCAAACAGCTTCACTAGAGATTCATCTCTTCAAAGCTTTCAAACAGCTTCACTAGAGATTCATCTCTTCAAAGCTTTCAAACAGCTTCACTAGAGATTCATCTCTTCAAAGCTTTCAAACAGCTTCACTAGAGATTCATCTCTTCAAAGCTCTCAAACAGCTTCACTAGAGATTCATCTCTTCAAAGCTTTTAAACAGCTTCACTAGAGATTCATCTCTTCAAAGCTTTCAAACAGCTTCACTAGAGATTCATCTCTTCAAAGCTTTCAAGCAGCTTCACTAGAGATTCATCTCTTCAAAGCTTTCAGACAGCTTCACTAGAGATTCATCTTTTCAAAGCTTTCAAACAGCTTCACTAGAGATTCATCTCTTCAAAGCTTTCAAACAGCTTCACTCGAGATTCATCTCTTCAAAGCTTTCAAGCAGCTTCACTAGAG
This sequence comes from Ariolimax columbianus, assembly GCA_036924085.1. Classification (NCBI taxonomy): domain Eukaryota; kingdom Metazoa; phylum Mollusca; class Gastropoda; order Stylommatophora; family Arionidae; genus Ariolimax; species Ariolimax columbianus. The sequence continues at coordinate 64,367,703 of JAVGWX010000005.1, read as the reverse complement.
ATTCATCTCTTCAAAGCTTTCAGACAGCTTCACTAGAGATTCATCTCTTCAAAGCTTTCAAACAGCTTCACTAGAGATTCATCTCTTCATAGCTTTCAAACAGCTTCACTAGAGATTCATCTCTTCAAAGCTTTCAAACAGCTTCACTAGAGATTCATCTCTTCAAAGCTTTCAAACAGCTTCACTAAAGATTCATCTCTTCAAAGCTTTCAGACAGCTTCACTAGAGATTAATCTCTTCAAAGCTTTCAAACAGCTTCACTAGAGATTCATCTCTTCAAAGCTTTCAAACAGCTTCACTAGAGATTCATCTCTTCAAAGCTTTCAAACAGCTTCACTAGAGATTCATCTCCGTTGATTGGGGCTTATTACGCAATTGGGTAAGTATAGAGTCTTGCAGGATATGTTCCGCTGTCTGTGCTTCTTGCCTGCACATATACACGAGAGATGGAGACAATCTTAGCCTGTGTAATTGGACATTTTCTCCCTTTGCGTCTACTGACTCAATAATGCATGCTAGAGAGACCTCCAGTAGCTGAACTTGGATGATGCCGACTCTCACAATCCGTCACCGCCTATGTCTGGATGGACTTCACAGTGTGAGCACCAAATCGATTAGTTTTGGACTTTTGTGCAGACAATTAAAAATGCTGGGCGGGTTGCATGGTAACATGGTTGCTATGCGACTCTAACAGTGGCTTTAGTTCGAGACCATAGTTTTCTAAATTGTTCAATATATGTTAGTATTAGTACGTATTCCTGAAAGGCAATTATTTATGACAGTTTGTCATGGTATGGCGCATGGTGTGTACGTGTAATGTTTAACGGTCAACACGCCTGATTGATTTTGCCAGGTCCACGACAACAGCGTAGAAAATATCCTGTAATCAAACTCAAAATAGAAATCCCAACCATCGTAAAGTCAAGCGTGATTCTAAGCACATGTGGGAAGACATCAGGTAATTATCTAAGCACATGTTGGAAGACATCAGGTAATTATCTAAGCACATGTGGGAAGACAGCAGGTAATTATCTAAGCACATGTGGGAAGACATCAGGTAATTATCTAAGCACATGTGGGAAGACATCAGGTAATTATCTAAGCACATGTGGGAAGACATCAGGTAATTATCTAAGCACATGTGGGAAGACAGCAGGTAATTATCTAAGCACATGTTGGAAGACATCAGGTAATTATCTAAGCACATGTGGGAAGACAGCAGGTAATTATCTAAGCACATGTGGGAAGACATCAGGTAATTATCTAAGCACATGTGGGAAGACATCAGGTAATTATCTAAGCACATGTGGGAAGACAGCAGGTAATTATCTAAGCACATGTTGGAAGACATCAGGTAATTATCTAAGCACATGTGGGAAGACATCAGATAATTATCTAAGCACATGTTGGAAGACATCAGGTAATTATCTAAGCACATGTGGGAAGACATCAGGTAATTATCTATCAAAGTTATGTATACACGTAATTTTATTTTTGAAACTGGCTGACCATCTCTGTCATATCATTTCTTGTATCCTTCTGAAGGATTCTACCTCCGCGTCTTAGGCTGGAAGTGTCATCAGAACACTCGCAAATCCAAGTTACTTTCTCAAATCATTTCACGTCTGAAGATTAATTCTGTTTCCCCGCGAAAACTGTTTAATGTTCCCAACCCTCACGAAAACTGTTTAACTGTCGACCCAGTGCATCCGACTCCGGCATGCATTTTATGTTCGGGTCTACTTCCTCCTTCCTTTTCTGAGGAACTGATTCCCGAGGTAACGGCCGGTATTGTGAGGGGGGGGGGGGGGCGAACACAGCACCTCCGGATTGTGAGCCGTGTCAATTGACCACTAGTCCACGCCGTCCTCCGGCTGCGAAGTATGTAAGTTACGAAAAACAGAGGCAGAGAAGCTTCGAATCATTTAAAGGTCAGTAGAGCTAAGAGCATTGACAGTTTCTCGACGGGTTCGAATTCCAATCACAGAACTCGTGCGCCAATCCACCTTCAAAGGCGTTGTAGATACTGCATTGTTAAGATAATGCAGATGAGCTGGGCATGGAGTGCTGACGACAAATAAACTAGAACAGTGACGTCCTTGTGGCACTGCAACTTTAACCGCCCACACGGTATCTCAGCTATTGAGATGGGAAATGACCTGAGTGACGCCCCTTGCCCATCATGGTATTCCAAGGTAAAAGACTGTATTCAGTTTAAACAACGTTTGGTTACTTGACATCCGAGACTTGCTATGCCCGATTGAATCCCAGGATTACATATTCTATGTAGCATACGTACAATACGTATGAAGACGTCAATTCTTGTGTAAACAGCACATACCAACCGTCAAGTTTGCTAAATTTTATTATACTCCTACTCATAGTTTCCCTAGCAGACCGTTGAAAACATGGCGGGTGTGATACGGAATCCGTTCAGATTTGATCAGCGAGTGGTTATTCGGTTTCTAACAGCTGTAGGATGTCGACCAATTAACATTCATAGCAGAATACAGACAATGTATGATGACCCGAATCGCTGCATCAACTTTGGCGATGGCATCTTCTGACGCCACAATATGCTCCTGGCCTGGTGTCGGAAGATCTTTCGTTAACTCAAGTTCGTCTTTAATCATCTTTGTCCAGTTCTTCACTTTTATCTTCGACACATTTTTACCACCATACACTGCCTGCATTCTGCGATGAATGTCAACTGGTCGACATCCTTCAGTTGTTAGAAATGGAATCACCGTTTGCTGATAAACTCTGGACGGATTCCGTATCATACCCGCCTTGTTTTCAACGGTTTGCTGAGGAAACTTTGAGTCGAAGGATAATGAAATTTTGCAAACTTGACGGTTGGTATGCGCTGTTTACACCAGAATTGACGTAATAATGCACATAGTACGTATGTTCACTTAGTGCAGTTAGGTCCGGTTTCATTTGAACACGCTTCGTAGATTATTCGTTAAACACGATCTGCCTTTAGTAAACCCATACTGACTATTTCTGATTAGATTAGACTTGTCTAAATGTCTTGCAATGTTTTCTTGGCTTATTGAATCCAACATTTGACAGATTATGCTCGTTAAACTTTCCCGATGCGCGTATGTAGACCATATCTCACTGCCATAAAGAAGGGTGCTGAGTACACAAGCTTGATAAACAATGGTTTTTGTTTTAACAGTGAACCTCTTGTTCTCCAGACCCTTTTTGTTAGTCTGCTCATTGTTGTGGCCACATTGTCTATCCTGATATTGATCTCTTGGTCCAAGGATAGTTTATTATTGACTGATGATTCCAGGTATGTCAAGTGATCTACTACCTCGAGCATCTCATTATCAATCTAGATTACTTGTGATCTGTTAGTATCCTGCACCATAACTTGTGCTTTCTTTTTTCTAATTGTTTGTCCAAATCCACAGCAGTCATCAGAAAAAGCAGACAATAAGCTTTGTAGTCCTTCCTCTGAGTCAGTCGTAATTGCGGCATCATCCGCAAAGAGCAGTTCTCTGATCAGCACCTTGTTTATTCTGGTCTTGGCTTTCATCCTTTAGGCATTGAATGGACCACCATCTGTGCGAGAATTAATGTATATACCACAATCCTGGCCATGGACGACATGCTTCAAGCGGAGTGAGAAATATATTCCAAAGAGGGTTGGAGCAAGTACACAGTCTAGGTTTACTCCACGCTTGATTGCAAACTCGTCTGAGGATGCACCAACAAAGATGATGGTGCCTTTCATGTCAGTGTGGAACGACTCGATAATGCTCAGAAGAATCAGTTGGCAACCAATCCTCCTGAGCGCTTTGAACAGACTCTCACGACTGACCAAGTCGAATGCCTTCGTGAAATCAATGAAGGTCATGTACAGTGGTTGATTTAGTTCAAGGCATTTTTCTTGCAACTGTCGTACCGAGAATATAATATCTGTGGTAGACCTATTCTCACGACAGCCTGACTGGGGTGTTGTAAGCACACGCCCCCCCCCCCTCGCCCCCACACCATTCCTGCAGCACTTTGGCTGAGAGAATTCAATCTTCCTTCGTTGGGTTTATGTAGTTGACCACACTTTATTGAGTGTGTGCATGTGTGTGAATGTGTGTATGTGTGTGAATATGTGTATGTGTGTGTGTGTGTGTGAATGTAAGTATGTGAGTATGGGCGTGCATGTGTGTATGTGTGTAAGTGTGTGAATGTGTGTATGTGTGAATGTAAGTATGTGAGTATGTGTGTGCATGTGTGTAAGAATGTAAGTATGTATGTGTGTGTATGTGTGTAAGAATGTAAGTGTGTAAGTATGTATGTACATATGTGTAATAATGTAAGTGTGTGTATATGTGTAAGAATGTAAGTATGTGTGTACATGTGTACGTGTGTATGGGTGTACGTATATGTGCATGTGTGTAAGAATTTAAGTATGTAAGTATGTGTGTAAGAATGTCAGTACGTAAGTATGTGTGTAAGAATGTAAGTATGTGTGTATGTGTGTAAGAATGTAAATATTGGTATATGTGAGTAAGAATGTAAGTAAGTAAGTATGTGTGTAAGAATGTAAGTATGTGTGTGTGTAAGAATGTAAGTATATATGTATGTGTGTAGGGATGTAAATATGTACGTATGTGTATAACAATGTAAGAATGTAAGAGCGTTTTTATTTCCTGTGGGCCTACTTCCATATCAACTTCTAGCCTAATTGGCCTGTGGTCGCTACCTGCCAATTGGCTTAGCACCTGGCGATCTATTTTATGGTGAATATCCACCGTGGAAAAGGCCAAGTCTGGAGTAGAAGTAGTATGCCATGTTCTAGAATAGAAGCTAGGGCTATCCTCCGACCAATTGACAAGAAATAGATTTGTGTCTATCTCCTAATCTCCCACTTCGTCACCTCTGCTGTCTGTGTCCGAGTATCCCCATCTCTCCGAGTGGCTGTTGAAGTCTCCAACTACTATGCAGTTGCAGTCTTTGACTTCCATACTCGAGAGCGATAGGTCTTTGTTTGGTGGGCCGTACAGGTTGAAGATGCGGATCTTCGTCACTTGAGCCATTATGTCAAATCCTACAATTTCTGCTTGTCCGGTGTGATTGACAGCTACCGCGCTACTCGGTATGCAGTTACGGGTCAGTATCAGAACCCCTCCTTTGTGACCTTCTCTATCCAGACGGAAGGTCTGGTATCCTCTGATTGAGAAATTATGGTTGTTGTTGAGGTGCGTTTCTTGGATACATGCCACGTCAATCTTACCTTCATGCAAGTGATGTGTAAGGGAAAGCTTTTTTGTTAATGACTCCCTCTGCGTTCCACTGTAGTATTCTGAGGGTCTTGTGTTTTTGGTCAATAGTTTTTGCCCCATCACCTTGTGCCTTGACTCCACAGCACATGGGTGGGTGACCACTAGTAGCATTGGGTGGGCCCCTTTGAGGCGTGAGGCCCGGCACTCTCGCTGCCTGGCGGGACTCCACAGGATGAGCGCCACGCTTTTTTTCTATTAGACTGTACAGTCATCATACAGCGATATACGTTGCACTGTGTTACTTGTTAAGCCTGTGGCCCAGTGCATCCGATTTCAACAGGCGTTTCTGTAGGGATACCCTCCTTAGCCTTTGGCTGTCCCCAGCCTATCTGCAAGGCATCAGTTGTTTGTGATCAGAGTTGTCTCTCTTATGGAAGTTGTCTTACAGGACTATCGAGTCTTCACCACTCGTGTCTATAGGGTGCGGTGATGATATATGAGATATGATATATGATATATGATATGGACTATGTACTGGTTTGTACTATCCGGGAAGAGAGGCAGTCCAGTGTGTCTGTATCCCAGGATCGCCACGTCCTGCCAGAAACGTAGCATGTGCATGTGAGTGGGGTATCTCTTTGCTCCCTGTATTTTCTCGTCTTCTCTGCAGTGATGGTACGCCTAGCATTCCCCGCCACCTGGAAGGTTGTCACAATAGGGCAGAGGTGCAATGTCCTCTGGCCTGCATCTCTTCTGCGTCCATTGGGATGACTGATAGCAGACAGAGGTAGAGAGCGAGGCAGGAGTGCATTTAACCAGGGGACAAGCCTGGTCATGGCACGGAGATGTTGTTCGCCTGGTGTGCGGACATATCTCATGATCAAGGGTTGAGTCTCAACAGTTCACAGTGAGGTGGCTGCTCTACTGCTTACGACACCCCGACCGAGAACTAAGTCTTCTACTAGTGGTTTCACACCTCGTCGCCGTATAAGGTGAATATTGAGCAGCTTCCCGCCCGCTTTGATCGGCGGACGGCAGAGACCTCTTTCTGCCGCTCGACTTGGTGAGGCTGAGGCGCGAGCCCCAGGTCCCGACCATATCGTAGCCTCCCATCGCAGTGGTGCTGAGATTTTGGGCGGGATTCCGGCTTAGAGGCGTTCGGCCGTAATCCCTCAGATGGTAGCCTCGCCCCGTTGGCTTATCAGCCCCGCACGTGGGCCAAATGTCGGAGACCTGCGATTCCTTTCGAATTAAGAAAGGATTTCCGTAGAAACGCCCTGTCATTTGTAGGATAAAACTGACCTGTCTTCCGAGGGTCTAATACCAGCACACGTTCCCTATTAGACCTAACGAATCAAGAGAGGGCTTTTTACTCAGTTGATGACCAAGTGTCTGAAACCTGCGATTTCTCTAGGGTTGAGCAGGATTACCGTAGCAACGCTCTTTCATTTAGAGGGTGAAACTGACCTGTCTTTCGTGGGTCTAATTCCAGCACACGTTCCCTATTAGACCCAACGAAATTGCTCAGTCTGTCAGTCATTTTACAGTGTTGGCGTGTTGAGTCAAATTAAGCCGCAGACTCCACTCCTGGTGGTGCCCTTCCGTCAAATTCCCATATCGAACACTGAATGCGGGCCAATCTAGCCCCAGAATTCCGAGGGTCTTATTCCAGCACCCGTTCCCCACTAGACCCGACGGAAGTGCTCTCGGCCTGTCAATCATTTCAATCAACACATCCGACTTCCGCAAGCATTTTTTGATTACCGAGTTAGCGTTCTCTCTTCGATCCCTTCTCCTTAGCCAGTCTGCCCTGCTGCAGCCTGTTATCCAGGATCACCACGTGGAGGTGTAGAAGAGTCTTGGCAGCTCTGGTTCGCTGGCCCTGACGCTTGCAGTCAGCTATGGGTCGCTGACCACTGCAGCTCATGCGCTGCTCAGCATCTTGATCCCTTACACGTATTCAATGTATTGATTGATTGATTGATTGATTGATGTTGTGAAAAAGTTTAAAACTCTTGGCAGTGGTTAAGGCAAAGTATTTGACCATTTGTAGCATTTTACTGTATCTCCTTTTGATATGGAAACTCGATTATGATACATCTATTCAAGGCCTACATTACTCTTATCGTTTTCCAAATTCACTTCCACATGCACCTGTTTGACTGTTTCTTTCTGTTTTTCATTTTCATTTTCATTTTTTGCATATGTCGTTTCATCAAAATCCTTTTCATGATTACCAAAATCAACTGCTCCTTGCTTAGTAATGAGGTTTCCAACAGTTTATTTTTGCTTCAATTCTATAAGTCATTTTTTTTTTGTTTTTTTGTTTTTGGGAAGGGGGGGGGGGGCGTTTAGCGTTCGCTTTATTTCTCTATTCCCCAACTGTGGTGTACATTGCACTCTGTTTTTATTTTGTGCCTGTAGGCCCATTGCATCTGACTTCGTCATTCATTTTATGTAAGGGTCTGCTTCCTCCTACATTTTCTAGGGGTTTGTCTCCCCGGGGTAACGGTCGTGCCTGTGATTAGAGATCGAACCAAGCACCATAGGGTTGTGAGCCGTGCCACTTAACCACTAGACCTCGCCGACCTCCTATATGTGAAGTCACTGAGAAATTGTGTTTGATGCCGCACTTTAATTCAAATTGAAAAATTAGTATTTCACCCATTCATTTTATTTTATTTTCATGTAGCTTTTTTTTGTGCATTTTTTTTTCTGAGCTTCTGATTTGTGAGACTGTATATTGTAAAGATTTATAATTCAAAATTCCAACTGGAAGAAGTATTACTGTTTTACTACCTCTTTGGTCATCATAATCTCTTCCCCTTTTTGTGAACTCGTGTTCCTCTCAATGCATATATATTTTGTGTGTGTGCTAATTATTAGTCATGACCTTGATGAGCTATTTTTTGCCAATTTAAAACTGTTCACCTTAACTTAACTTAACTTAACGTCTTTATACTGGTTTAGAAGACCCTGCAGAGTGTGTATACAACCAGTTACATTTACATCACCTTGCTCTAAAAGCTATGCGCATCCAGATTATTCTTAAATGCATTAACTGTCCCTGCCTCCACTACCTCCCCTGGCAATGCATTCCAAGCAGACACCACTCTCTGACTAAAAAAAATATTTCCTAATATCTAACCTGGACCTCTCTTTAGTCAGCTTGTAGCTATGCCCTCGTGTTATTGTGGGTGGCTGTATTTTAAAAAAACTTGTTATAGTCTAATTTATCCATTCCTCTGATCATCTTATAAACCTGTATTAAGTCACCAAGAATTCTTCTCTCTTCGAGACACTGTAGGTCGGTTTTTCTGAGTCGTTCCTCATAACTGTAATTCTGGAATCCCACTATCATCTTTGTCGCTCTTTGTTGGATTATTACTTATTTCGACTATTCAAAGAATCATTGCGGCGTCATGGATAGCTTTTTAGAAGTTTCACAAACACACATTCCCGTGTTACGTTGAAAAAGTACGCACGTTTATCTTAACTTAACTTAAAATTTTTATACTGGTTTAGAAAATTCTGCAGAGTCAATATACAACCACTTTCATTTACATTAACCTGATCCAAAAGTAGCTATACGGATTCAGTCTATTCTTGAATCTATAATCACCTGAACACAGTATACCAATCTAGGCCTAACTAATGCTTTATAAAGTTTGACAATCACTTCCTTACTCCTATGTTTAATATTTATTTTTATCATACCTAACATTGCATTTGCCTTTTTACTGCTACCTGGACTTGCTCCCTCACCTAACCTGTATGATCTATTATAACCCCCATGTCCCTTTCCTTTTTTATCATTCTAATATTGTTCTTGCCTATATTGTAATGATGTTCCATATTTGATCTACCGATGTGGCTGAGTGTATATTTATCTACATTAAAATCCATTTCCCTTCTCACAGACCATTCTGGAATTATATCTAAATCCGACCTCAATATATCCACTACTGAATTAGATGAGACGCTACTACATGTTCTTATGGCATCAGCGACTTTTGCAATCATGCATCCAATATCAATGTGTATATATATATATATAAACAAAATTGATCCCAAAACCGAGCCTCCTAGTAAACAACGGGTATTGCTAAAAATAGGTACATTTGACCGTCCCGCACCGTTTTATTAATGCTGTACAATATGTACTTGATATTGCGATATGCCAGTGCCGATTCAATATGTAATTAGTTTTCATGTAAATAAAATGGAAAGAGCCACTTCATTATCAAAATGGGGACGGCGTGGCCTAGTGGTAAAGTGACACGGCTCACAACCCCAAGGTGCTGGGTTCGATCCCCATCACAGCACCGGCCGTTACCCGGGATAAGCCAAACCCTTTGAAAATGCAGGAGGAAATAGACCCTTACAAAAATGCCCGATGAAGTCGGTGCACTGGGCCGACAGGCGCAAAATCAAAACCACAGTGTAACGCACACCGTCTTGGGGATTACAGAAATAAGGCGAACGCAAAAACAAAACAAAAAATGAAAATATTAATGAGTTTGAAGTGTAAATTCATCACATGCAAAAGGTAACTATACTACTGTATAAGCACTTCTACATAGAAGGTAATAGGACTCGTTTGTATCAAGCCATCCACGAACATAAGAAAACGCAGAATACGCTAGGTATAGATAGAAAATCTTCCTTTGGATAAGTCTTTCAATCTGTAAATGATACAACCAAGCAAGGTAGAAAAAGAAAAACAGATGATTTCGAAAAATGGTGTGATTGGACGTGGGATTAAAAAGGAAAGGACAAAACAGATCCAAATGGATACAGGCCTATCAGCCTACTGAGCTGTGTCGGCAAACTGATGGAACGTATGATAAACACCAGACTGATGTGGCATCTGGAAGAAAAACGAATACTAATTCCACAGCAAACCGGCTTCAGACAGCACAGATCCACTGAGGACCAGGTCATCCTCATAGCCCAGGAAATAGAAGATGCCTACCAGGCACAGAAACACACAGTAGCAGTTTGGGTGGACCTGGAAAAGGCATTTGACAAAGTCTGGAAAGATGGACTTAGAGTCAAGCTAAGAAGAAGTGATGTCTGTGGGAAAATGTACAAGTGGATCAACCACTACCTCAAAAACAGAACGGCCAGAGTCCAGGTACAAGGGCAGATGAGCAGAAAGGTGACACTCGAGCAGGGAGTACCCCAAGGGGGAGTACTGTCACCCACACTCTTCCTGATGTATATAAACGACATTACAGAGAATATACCAAGAAGAGTCCATAGCTCAATGTTTGCAGACGATCTGGCTATGTGGACCTCTGAAAAGAATCTCACCATAGCAAGAAATCGGATGCAGCAGGCCCTAACATCGTTGGAAGAGTGGTCGAACTCATGGCTGGTCAAAATAAACGAGGAGAAAACCACATGCACAATATTCTCGTTTTCAATAAAACCCCAAAATACCAAATTAAGTCTAAATGGCAAATTCCTGCAGCCAAACGACAACCCAAACTATATGGGAGTCACATTTGATCGGCGCATGACATGGAAAAGTCAGATCGAGAGAAACCGAATGAGAGCCAGAGAAAGAATGGCAATCATGAGGAAACTAGCTGGCACAAGATGGGGAGCAGACGAAAGCATACTAAAGAAACTGTACACTGGAAGAGTGAGACCAGTTCTCGAGTATGGCATTTCGGCATGGACAACAGCAGCAAAGGCGAACTTCGATAAAGTTAACAAACTTCAAAACCAAGCCATGAGAGTTATAACAGGAGGCATGAAGTCAACGCCAATTGTAGAACTTGAAAAGATTACAAAGCTACAACCCATGACCGATAGAAGAGACTGCAGAGCCCAGCTGCAGTCGGAGAAACTCCGAAGACTGACTGACCACCCAATGCACCAGAGACTAAACAATTTGGGAACTGGGAAACTAAAGCGGAGAAACTTTGCAGAAATAGCCAAAGCAAAGATGCACGAAGATCCCATAAACGCACTAACAACACCAAAGCCCATCACTACTGTACGAAAACCTACCTGGAGGCAGGATATATTTCCAGAGGTGGTAGAAAATATACCAGGTATTGGAAACAAAAACTGCCAGACTGAAAAAGAAAGGAGAGATACTACCCTAAGCTTTATATCGAAAAACTACCCAAGCATGGACTGGACCCATGCATACACCGACGGTTCTGTAACAGACACTACACAGAACGGAGGGGCAGGAGCATTCCTGAAACTACCAAATGGCAGAAAAATAACACTGTCATTCGCTACTGGTAAGTACACAAGCAATTTCAGAGCGGAGGCAGAGGCACTGAGGGCGGCAGTGGAAGAAATGGTGACACACAGTGAAAATGAAAGCCATATAGTCGTAAGTCATATAGTCATAATATCGTAAGCTATCGACACAAAGCATTCCGTTGTCCTGAATTCTTCCCGCTGCTTGCAAAGCCCTGTTGAGAGCCTGGTAGTGGTAGATCGACGACGAAGAGGAAGATGTCTTGAGAAGAGAACACAGAAGCATTTGAGCCTTTACCACCATCAATCAGTCAGAAGTAACAGACTCGGTTTTGTTACAGTAGTAGTATTAGTAGTAGTAGTAGCAGTAGTAGTAGTAGTGTAGTAGTAGTAGTAGTAGTAGTAGTAGTGGTAGTAATAGTAGTAGTAGTGGTAGTAGTAGTAGTAGTAGTAGTAGTAGTAGTGGTAATAGTAGTAATGGTAGTAGTAGTAGTAACAGTAGTAGTGATAGTAGTAATAGTAGCAGTAGTAGTAGTATTAGTAGTAGTAGTGGTAGTAGTAGTAGTAGCAGTGGTAGTAGTAGCAGTGGTAGTAGTAGTGGACTTAGACTTGGTTGTAGTAGTGGCAGTGATAGTGCAATATCATTGGCATATATAAATATATATAGCACGATATATAGAAAGGCAACTTCAAACTATGTACAAACTACCGAGCTATCGCGCTAATCAGCCACGCTAGCAAAGATACTCTTGCGAATCCTATTATGATGCATACAGAAAAGGTTTAAATCTGAAATTCAAGTAGTCCTGGCAGGTTTTAGGAAAGACAGAGGGACCAGGGACCACATAATCAATGTGAGAAATATCTACGAAAAATGTAGAGAGTTTAATGTAGACTTGTACACATGTTTCATTGACTAAACTAAGGCCTTCGATACGGTAAAACATCAAAAATCTGTCAAACATCATGAAGGAAATGGTGTTTCCTGTGCATATTGTCCATCTCACTGAAACATTATATCAATATTAAACAGACTGCACAGTGATACTATCATGAAGTGGCGAAGGGCTAGAGCAGCTACTTTCAGCCGTAAATGCACACAATAACGATCAAAACCTGCTTATTAACGTAAACAAAACAAAGATAATGACCACCGACAAAACACAATGTCAGCATAAATTTACAGTCGGTGGTGAGGAAATAGATCAGGTCACGCATTTGGAATATCTGGGCTCTATTACCAGTTGAACAGAAGAGAGCAGGTCGTGGTCTTCAGACTTCGCACTGGCCACAATAGACTGAGGTACCACCTATTCAACAAATTGAAGATAGGTGGCACCGACGAATGCCCGTGTGGTATCGAGAAAAGGACCGCTGAGCATCTGCTGCAGAACTGCCCGACATACGAGGATCAGAGAGAGCAGATGTGGCCATCACCAGTGGAACCACAAGACAAGCTCTATGGCAGTGTCGACAGCCTCAGGATGACCGCCACTTTTTTCGAAAAAATAATGGTTACTGTCTGACTGCGTACGATGAAGAAGAGGAAGAAGAATATCTGGGCTCCAGAATTAACAAAAATGGTGACTGCTCGAAAGAAATCAGAAGAAGACTAGCTTTGACAATGCAGAGACTGGACAGCCTGAAGAAATTATGGCAAAGCACCAAGAAAACGATAAAAGTAAAAGTCTTGAGAGCCTGTGTTTTTCCTGTGGCAGCTAGCTAATGGCTGCGAATCATGGACGATTACCAAAACTTTCAGACAAAGAATCGAATCCTTGGAGTTAAAATGTTACAGGAAGATCCTCAGAATACCCTGGACAGAGAAAAAGACAAATGTAGACATTCGGCAAGAGTTGAGCATAGAGGCGAACTGGTTTATCAATTCCAATTTGGCTAGAAAATGCAAATACTTTAGTCACATCAAGAGACACAACGGTCTTGAGAGAACATCGATGAAAGGTATGGTGCCAGGTAAAAGAGGAAGGGGTAGACCGAGAAGACGATGTCACCAAGATATCCAGGAATGTCTAGACATAACTGGCGGAGGCTGTAGTTTTGGTAATGGAACGGGTTTCTTTCAGACAGACTGTAATGGGAGCGACGTTTTATAAAGGACATGTTACATGATGATGAATGATATATATATATAATTGTGGTTTGATATTCCTTTAAACTATTGATCAGTTGACATATTGAGGGAAACTGAAAAAAGTCAGGTGAGAAAGGTACAAGATCATCCGAACGTTACACATGTGTTCTGATGTAGTTGTGCAAATGGTAGGTTGTGGGAAGCCGTGCCCTCGATGTTCAGAGACACCCTATATCGCATGAGACATACTACACCGCCCTGCCCTTCATTGAACAGACTAACTAAAGCTGAGACGTAATTCTCACTTTGTATGCTTTCCCTTTGTATGCTCTCACTTGAAGTGCTTTCCCTTTGTATGCTCCCACTTGAAGTGCTTTCACGTTGCCGTAGAATCATATTTGCATATTTCTTTACCGTTGCAGCATAATATCTTTGACTCAATACAATCAAAGGCAAAAATAAAATGTATAGTGACCTGGATTCCCATACAGTTGCTCACGTAGGGTTACCGATTACGGTCAATGATTGTATTCATTAGTACATGCTGGGTAGGACTGAATAAACTTTTCGGTTGTAATGGTGCAGTACCTCAACTATTTGGCTGATATGGTGCAGTACCTCAACTGTTTGGCTGATATTGTGCAGTACCTCAACTGTTTGGCTGATATGGTGCAGTACCTCAACTGTTTGGCTGTTATGGTGCAATACCTCAACTGTTTGGCTGATATGGTGCAGTACCTCAATTTTGTGGCTGATATGGTGCAGTACCCCAACTGTTTGGCTGATATTGTGCAGTACCTCAATTGTTTGACTGATATGGTGCAGTACCTCAATTGTTTTGGCTGATATTGTGCAGTACCTCAATTGTTTGGCTGATATTGTGCAGTACCTCAATTGTTTGGCTGATATTGTGCAGTACCTGAATTGTTTGGCTGATATTGTGCAGTACCTCAATTGTTTGGCTGATATGGTGCAGGACCTCAATTGTTTGGCTGATATTGTGCAGTACCTGAATTGTTTGGCTGATATTGTGCAGTACCTCAATTGTTTGGCTGATATGGTGCAGTACCTCAATTGTTTGGCTGATATTGTGCAGTACCTCAATTGTTTGACTGATATGGTGCAGTACCTCAATTGTTTTGGCTGATATTGTGCAGTACCTCAATTGTTAGTCTGATATGGTGCAGTACCTCAACTGTTTGGCTGATATGGTGCAATACCTCAACTGTTTGGCTGATATGGTGCAGTACTTCAATTTTTTGGCTGATATGGTGCAGTTCCTCAACAGTTTGGCTGATATTGTGCAGTACCTAAACTGTTCGGCTATGGTTCAGTACCTAAACTGTTTGGCTGTGGTGCAGTACCTAAATTGTTTGGTTGATATGGTGCAGTACCTCAACTGTTTGGCTGATACTGTGCAGTACCAAAACTGTTCGGCTATGGTGCAGTATCTCGACAGTTTGGCTGATATGGTTCTGTACTTGAAATGTTCGCCTTATATGGTGCAGTACCTAAACTGTCCAGAAGGAATGCTAACGTCTGGACACGCATGATCAGACATGTTAGTCAGGGTCAGACAAAACATGTTGTCCAAGACCGTTACCTTGGCTTCATCGCAGCTCTTCCTGGAAACGGTATGTTTTCATGGCAGCCAGAATAACAAGGTGAGGGATTGACGCGATCCCCATAGTAGTGAGCGACACGCAGATGTGATAAAAGCTGCTGCAAGCCGTCACTTAACGTCTATTTCAGTGCGCACAAAAGAGTAAACCTACTCATTGTGGGCATACACAAACAACAACGAATGGTTTGACTGACGTGCGACCCAGTGCCTCACAAACATTCTCTGACATGCAACAGGTGTCAAGAGTGTTCCGATGACGTGGAATAGATCGCACACGAGTTCGTCTAACGTTTGAAAGATGCCAGAAGTGTTCGGATGTCGTGGGAAAGGTGCCAGAAGTGTTCGACTAACGTGGGAAAGGTCCCAGAAGTGTTCGGATGTCGTGGGAAAGGTGCCAGAAGTATTCGACTAACGTGGGAAAGGTCCCAGAAGTGTTCGTCTAACGTGGGAAAGATCCCAGAAGTGTTCGTCTAACGTGAGAAAGGTCCAAGAAGTGTTCGTCTAACTTGGGAAAGGTCCCAGAAGTGTTCGGATATCGCGGGAAAGGTGCCAGAAGTGTTCGTCTAACGTGGGAAAGATGCCAGAAGTGTTCGTCTAACGTGGGAAAGGTGCCAGAAGTGTTCTTCTAACGTGGGAAAGGTGCCAGAAGTGTTCGTCTAAAGTGGGAAAGGTGCCAGAAGTGTTCGTCTAACATGGGAAAGATGCCAGAAGTGTTCGTCTAACGTGGGAAAGGTGCCAGAAGTGTTCTTCTAACGTGGGAAAGGTCCTAGAAGTGTTCGGATATCTCGGGAAAGGTGCCAGAAGTGATCGGATGGTGTGGGAAAGGTGCCAGAAGTGTTCAGATGGTGTTGTCCAGGTGCCAGAAGTGTTCGGATGTCGTGGTAAAGGTGCCAGAAGTGATCGGATGGTGTGGGAAAGGTGCCAGAAGTGTTCAGATGGTGTTGCCCATGTGCCAGAAGTGTTCGGATGTCGTGGTAAAGGTGCCAGAAGTGATCGGATGGTGTGGGAAAGGTGCCAGAAGTGTTCGGATGGTGTGTGACAGGTGCCAGAAGTGTTCGTCTGACGTGGGGCAGATTATACACGTTCGACTGACGTGGGACAGATCACACATGTGTTCGACTGTTGTGGGACAGATCACACATGTGTTCGTCTGACGTTGGAAAGGTGCCACAAGTTCACGCTCCAGTTACAGCCAAGAAGTCTTATGTGAGATAACCGCCTTTTGTCCGTCTGTGTTCTCGGGATGATATGAGATTGTGCTGTCAGTTTTATGATCATTGCTTTTGAACTGAAGACGTTGCAATGGTTCTCCCAGCACCATGTGTTTTGGTTGGCTTATTGCACTCTCTGCCAGTTAAAATTGCTGAGATTACTGGACGACACGTTCTTCAGCGGTTATACCGTTGCTTGTCTCATCTTCAAGCTGTCTCTGACTTCGTCCACGGTGGACCAGTGGATAATGAGTCGTCCATCTGTGGCATCGTGAATGTTGTTGCGGGACGCAAGGGCGTTGGTGGTCGCTTTTTATTTCTCTGGGGTACTATATTGCTGTCGCTGTGCTCCATCGATTGTCCGTTCTTCGCAACAAGTGGCCACTTCTCCAGCGATGTTTCATCTTGTCTGCATAAATAGCTGCATCTTCCACCAGGGACAATTGACATATGTCAGAGTTATGAAGACCTATTTAGGTTCTGGCTAAGGAGCGCGAGGCCAACCATGCATCTCTCGAGGAAGGCTTGAGTAACTGTTTGATTCAATTCCATCACTTTCGTGAGTGTCCATGTTTTGTCCTCATAACATATTGCAGGTAGTACTGTGGAGTTGAATAGACAGGCGTGGAGTTGAATAGACAGGTGTGGAGTTGAATAGACAGGTGTGGAGTTGAATAGACAGGTGTGGAGTTGAATAGCGAGCTGCGGAGTTGAATAGAGAGGTGTAGAGTTGAATAGACAGGTGTGGAGTTGAATAGACAGGTGTGGAGTTGAATAGCGAGCTGCGGAGTTGAATAGACAGGTGTGGAGTTGAATAGAGAGGTGGGGAGTTGAATAGACAGGTGTGGAGTTGAATAGACAGGTGTGGAGTTGAATAGACAGGTGTGGAGTTGAATAGACAGGTGTGGAGTTGAATAGACAGGTGTGGAGTTGAATAGACAGGTGTGGAGTTGAATAAAGAAGTGCACAGGCTCTGGTTGTGGGTGTTATCAAGTACAAGCTTTACCGAAGAAAAACCCGCCCAACCCGAACGACGCGACTTGTCAATTCTGGGCTTAAGTCGTTAATATTATTTGGACTTATTTTAGAATTGAATAATTGTTCCACTTTCACAATGTGTGACAGTAGCTTCACTTTCTCAATGTGTGACGGTAGCTTCACTTTTCCAATGTGTGACGGTAGCACCACTTTCCCAATGTGTGACAGTAGCTTCACTTTCCCAATGTGTGACAGTAGCTTCACTTTTCCAATGTATGACAGTAGCTTCATTTCAGACAAATCTAAGAGCACCGACAAGTCTAAGAGCACCGACAAGTCTAAGAACACTGACAAGTCTAAGAGCACCGACAAGTCTAAGAGCACCGACAAGTCTAAGAGCACCGACAAGTCTAAGAACACTGACAAGTCTAAGAGCACCGACAAGTCTAAGAGCACAGACAAGTCTAAGAGCACCGACAAGTCTAAGAGCACCAACAAGTCTAAGAGCACCGACAAGTCTAAGAACACTGACAGGTCTAAGAGCACCGACAAGTCTAAGAGCATCGACAAGTCTAAGAGCACTGACAAGTCTAAGAACACCGACAAGTCTAAGAGCACCGACAAGTCTAAGAGCACCGACAAGTCTAAGAGCACCGACAAGTCTAAGAGCACAGACAAGTCTAAGAGCACAGACAAGTCTAAGAGCACCGACAAGTCTAAGAGCACTGACAGTCTAAGAGCACAGACAAGTCTAAGAACACTGACAAGTCTAAGAGCACCGACAAGTCTAAGAGCATGGACAAGTCTAAGAGTATGGACCAGTCTAAGAGCACCGACAAGTCTAAGAGCACCGGCAAGTCTAAGAGCACCAACAAGTATAAGAGCACCAACAAGTCTAAGAGTACAGACAAGTCTAAGAGCACCAACAAGTATAAGAGCACCAACAAGTCTAAGACAATGAGCACTGACAAGGCGAAAACGAGACCTCTTATCCTAGAGAAGCAAACTGTTCAGAACGCCACCAGTTTGGGATATCTCGCCTCGACTATTTACAACAACTTAGATTTCCAAACAGTAAAGAAGAGAAGAAAGGTCATGCACTTCGAAGGCTAACTAAAATGAAACCAATGGCATATCACTAACAGAAGGACAAAAATAAAGATCCAGAGAACTTGTATCTTCCCTACACAAAAAAATGATGCCTTATTTCCAGTTGAACAGAAAAGAGCAGGTCGTGGTCTTCAAACTCCGCACAGACAAAACAGATCCAAATGGATACAGGCCCATAAGCCTACTGAGCTGTGTCGGCAAGTTGATGGAAAGGATGATAAACACCAGACTGATGTGGCATCTGGAAGAAAAACGAATACTAATTCCACAGCAAGCCGGCTTTAGACAGCACAGATCCACTGAGGACCAGGTCATCCTCATAGCCCAGGAGATAGAAGATGCCTACCAGGCACAGAAACACACAGTAGCTGTTTGGGTGGATCTGGAAAAGGCATTTGACAAAGTCTGGAAAGATGGACTTAGAGTCAAGCTAAGAAGAAGTGATGTTTCTGGGAAAATGTACAAGTGGATCAACCACTACCTCAAACAAAGAACGGCCAGAGTCCAAGTACAAGGGCAGATGAGCAAAAAGGTGACACTCGAGCAGGGAGTACCCCAAGGGGGAGTACTGTCACCCACACTCTTCCTGGTATATATAAACGATATTACAGAGAATATACGAAGAAGAGTCCATAGCTCAATGTTTGCAGACGATCTGGCTATGTGGACCTCTGAAAAGAATCTCACCATAGCAAGAAATCGGATGCTGACGGCCCTAACATCGCTGGAAGAGTGGGCGAACTCATGGCTGGTCAAAATAAACGAGGAGAAAACCACATGCACAATATTCTCGCTTTCATTAAAACCCCAAAGTACCAAATTAAGTCTAAATGGCAAATTCCTGCAGCCAAACAACAACCCAACCTATCTGGGAGTCACATTTGATCGGCGCATGACATGGAAAAGTCAGATTGAGAGAAACCGAATGAAAGCTAGAGAAAGAAGGGCAATCATGAGGAAACTTGCTGGCACAAGCTGGGGAGCAGACGAAGGCATACTAAAGAAACTGTACACTGGAAGAGTGAGACCAGTTCTCGAGTATGGCATTGCGGCATGGACAACAGCAGCGAAGGCGAACTTCGATAAAGTTAGCAAACTTCAAAACCAAGCCATGAGAATTATAACAGGTGGCATGAAGTCAACGCCAATTGTAGAACTTGAAAAGATTACAAATCTGCAATCCATGACCGATAGAAGAGACTGCAGAGCCAAGCTGCAGTCAGAGAAGCTCCGAAGACTGACCGACCATCCAATGCATCAGAGACGAAACAATTTGGGAAATGGGAAACAAAAACGGAGAAACTTTGCAGGAATAGCCAAAGCAAAGATGCACGAAGATCCCATAAACGCACTAACAACACCAAAACCCATCACTACTGTACGAAAACCTACCTGGAGGCAGGATATATTTCCAGAGGTGGTAGAAAATATACCAGGTATTGCAAACAAAAACTGCCAGACTGAAAAAGAAAGGAGAGATACTACCCTAAGCTTCATAACGAAAAGCTACCCAAGCATGGACTGGACCCATGCATACACCGACGGGTCTGTAACAAACACTACACAGAACGGAGGGGCAGGAGCATTCCTGAACCTCCCAAATGGCAGAAAAATAACACTGTCATTCGCTACTGGTAAGTACACAAGCAATTTCAGAGCGGAGGCAGAGGCACTGAGGGCGGCAGTGGAAGAAATGGTGACACACAGTGAAAATGAAAGCCATATAGTCCTGCTTACAGATGCTCTCGCCGTAGTCACAGCGCTAAAAAGCCAGAAAAACACTGAGCTTAATGATTTAAGAGCAGCACTCTGTCAACTATGCCAGCAGTCCGCACCAAAAAGGGTAGTGGTACAGTGGGTCCCATCACACTGCAACATCCAAGGCAACGAGGAGGCAGACAGACTGGCAAAAGAAGGTGCAAGACTACCACAAACAGATACTAGTATGACGTACGAAGAGTCAAAACGGCTTATTAAAGCCAGATACATGACCAAATGGGAAACTGAACATACTGGTTACACCAAAAACGATGCCTATTACCAGTTGAACCGAAGAGAGCAGGTCGTTGTCTTCAGACTTCGCACTGGCCACAATAGACTGAGGTACCACCTATTCAACAAATTGAAGATAGGGTGTACCGACGAATGCCCGTGCGGTACTGGTAAAATGACCGCTGAACATCTGCTGCAGAACTGCCCGACATACGAGGATCAGAGAGAGCAGATGTGGCCATCACCAGTGGAACTGCAAGACAAGCTCTATAGCAGTGGCGACAGCCTCAGGATGACCGCCGCTTTTTTCGAAAAAATAATGGTTACTCTCTGACTGCGTACGCAGAAGAAGAAGAAGAAAACTCCGCACAGGCCACAACAACTGAGGTACCATCTATTCAATAAACTGAAGATAGGTGGCATTGACGAATGCACCTGTGGTACAGGGAAAATGACCGCTGAACATCTGCTGCAAAATTGCCCAACATGAGGACCAGAGAAAGCACATGTGGCCATCACCAGTGCCAACACTAGACAAGCTCTATGGCAGTGTCGACAGCATCAGGATGACAGCTGCTTTCTTCGAACAAATTCAAATTGACGTCTGACAGCATACGAAGAAGAAGAAGATGAAGTATCTTCCCGGTGACAACGTAAGGATGCGAGACACGGTCAATCACACAAACCCCACGCAAGAAGATTGAACGCTTCCAGCTAAAATGCTACACGATATATATAAACATTTCAGTAACTACCTGCCAACCATTAATGACCTCCAACCTTATATATAAACATTTCAGTAACTACCTGCCAACCATTAATGACCTCCAACCTTATATATAAACATTTCAGTAACTACCTGCCAACCATTAATGACCTCCAACCTTATATATAAACATTTCAGTAACTGCCTGCCAACCATTAATGACCTCCAACCTTATATATAAACATTTCAGTAACTACCTGCCAACCATTAATGACCTCCAACCTTATATATAAACATTTCAGTAACTACCTGCCAACCATTAATGACCTCCAACCTTATATATAAACATTTCAGTAACTACCTGTAAACCATTAATGACCTCCAACCTTATATATAAACCCTTCAGTAACTGCCTGCCAATCATCCAGTACAAATCTCCTCCTCTATTTTGCCCTCCTGTCAGCATAGGTTGCCTTAATAGCTTTTCTCTGAGTGTTTTTTTTATTTTAAACAAAATGTTCTTGTGTTCACGGGACTTTCTCAGATTCGTGCAAGTATGCAATTCCATTTCCTCCAATTCCAACAGAGATTTTGTCCCATCATTACCAACAGAGATTTTGTCCCATCATTACCAACAGAGATTTTGTCCCATCATTATAAACATTAACTGTAATAGCAACAACAGCTTTCACAATAGACCATGATTCTTATTCCTGAGACATAATGTCAAGATGGCACTGTTCAGTCAATCGTTGACATTTTGTGTATTTCCTTCAAGACACTTTTTTAGTAATTCATTCCTGTCGCGGTCCTAAAATACTGATTTTATATTAGCTATAACAACAGCAGGTAGGTTACTGGTGTTTTTTCATGAACAGTTTCATACGCTACAGCTTTCTTATATGGACACCATTTGTTGTGGCTGTTTTTCTAATTTGGTAGTGTCAAGTTCATAACACCACAGAACATCTGTAGATCTGAAAGCCCTTTTCCAACACGTCTCAATGCTAATACAGTCCACCAGTTTATTGAATTCACACACACATTACATATATATATATATATATATATATTTGATTACATGAAAAAAATATGTATATTATAATTGTTTCTGCTACAATGAAACTCAAACTCATTGCCTAAACCCCTCCTCTTTGTCTTTAGCAATTGTACATTGGAATAACAAAAGTGACAAGCAAGTTCTGTAACCATCAGTGGTCTGTGAACTCTTAAAAGACTCAATGTTGATGTTGTTAAGTTTACCAGAACGTAATCACGCGACACAACGCATTCCGTTCTCAGGACTACATCCTGCTACTTGCAAAGCCCTGTTCGAGATTGGTAGTGGGAGATTGAGAACGAACACAGAAGAAGAAGAACAGGTCTAACCTACAGTATACTTATTAAATTGTCACATAGTTTGACATCTGCTCCTTTGGTAGACCAATCACCATAGAACTTACATTTCCTATTTACTTTCTTTCTTATTTTAGCGTCACTTGATTTTATTTCTCAAAATTCTCACAAAATTGTTCTTCTTTGAAAATTACAATTTGAATGAGCTAAATTTGTAACTAACATATTCTACCATATGCATTAAGTGGGGAGTATTCATTATATTATATTTTTTAATGGATCTTTAAAACCCCTCATTGTTTGTTGTCATAACTAAATTCTAGGGGAGTAATAATTTGAAACTAGTAACTGGCAGCCATTTTAAATTTTTTAAATTAATTTTGTGGGACTGTCCCCAGGCCTGTTTGACAGTCTATATCTTAAAAACTACTGATGCTAGACATTAAACTCCAGTTGAATTTGAATGAAGATTGACTATACTTTCCAAAACGCATTTTGACCAGATTCTAGGTGGCACTCCTCCCTTAACTTTTGCCCAAACGAGTTCAATTGGGTTTAAGTGTGAATGGTTAGGCGGCAGTCTCAAACACAAATGACCATGCTCTTGGTGCTCTTGGATCAACTTGTCTAAATGACATATTTTTTCCTTTCGTGGTGTATATATATAAAGAGTAAGATTATGGTCAACGATCCAGAGGGTATTTACAATCCGATTATGGTCAACGGTGAATCTCTGGAAAGTGTTACGTGGTTCAAATATCTTGGAGCAGATGGGGAGGAGTCTAGAGCTGAGACTAAGTCAAGAACAGCGGTGGCCATGTTCGCCCTGACATTAATCTGACATTAGCCTTAAATCGAAGCTGACTTTAATTTATTCAATAGTCAACTCGGTATACCTCTGCGCATGTGAGACTGGAACTCTCACGGCTGCCTTAAAAAGTAAAATTTGCGCAATGGAAATAAGATGCTTGCAAAGAATTCTTGGCATATCATCTCTGGATCACGTTACAAATGAGAGTGTTCTTGAAATTGTTAGGAAGGAGTTAGGTCAATATAAAAAACCTATCGATTATAGTCAAAACTCGAAAATTGACAAGGTATGGACATATGTCACGATCGGTGGGGCTGACCAAGATCATCCTTCAAGGAACTGTGCCTGGAAAGCGTGTGAGAGGGAGACCAAAAAAAAGAGATGGAAGGACAATATAAAAGAGTGGACGGTAAGATCTATAGCTGAATCTAAAACCCTGGCAAAAAATCTAGACGTATGGCGGGTTCGACAAATTACAATAGTGGCGCCTAAACGATCTTCTAGGTTACGGGACTGATGATGATGGCGATGATGATATATATGTATATGAATCTGACAAGGACGTTATGTTGATCCTAGCTTTATCCACCATTGCCAATACCTCCCCAGTACTTTTTAGGCCCCATAGAAAAGGTCCCAGGCCCTAATCTCATTTGCTTGATCTGTTACACCTATGTACTTGCTCGCATAATTTTTAACTTCATATGTAACGCACCGAAGGCTGACATAACTTTTAATAACCCATGCGCTTTGGGTGAAACTGAACAGATTTCGTAAAAAACGGGTAACATTATTTCAAGAAATACTCACTGTCACGAAAGGGGTAATCATTTCAAATGACTTGTTTCATTAGGAGCGCTGGTTGTTGTATACCGTAAATAAATATTAGAAGATGGGTATTCAATTTGTTTAAAGGCATGATTATGTGAAAGGATCACTCTGAACAGTGATTTGTTGTGTTTTTAACCGTTATTTGTTTTATTTCACTATGTGGTTGATGTATTGATTTATTATAAACCTTAGCACAATATAGGTGCTGATGAGTTTTGTAATTTAGTTGGCCTCAACATGTGACGTTTCATGAGTATTCTCCCAATAAAGCCAACGGCCTTCTAAACTACAGATGGTCATGGTACAATCCTTATTAGAACTACCAATTTTAGATTACGAACCTAATTAAATACTCTATGATCAAATCAAGTTGATTCTTTATGATGTGATCAATTTAGATTCAATTTTACTGTGTGATCATTTCAGATTAATTGTTTACCGATCTTCCCGAGCCCTGTTCTATCTGCCTGCGCCCTGTTCGATCTGCCTGCGCCCTGTTCGATCTGCCTGCGTCCTGCTCGATCTGCCTGCGCCCTGTTCGATCTGCCTGCGTCCTGTTCGATCTGCCTGCGTCTTGTTCGATCTGCCTGCCGCTTGTTCGATCTGCCTGCGTCATGTTCTATCTCCATGCTTCTTGTTCGATCTGCCTGCGTCATGTTCTATCTACATGCGTACTGTTCGACCTGCCCGTGTCCTGTTCAATCTGCACAGGTCCTGTTCGATCTGCCCGGGTCCTGTTCTTCTTCTTCTTCTTCTTCTTCTTCTCCTTCTTCTTCTTCTTCTTCTTCTTCTTCTTCTTCTTTTTCGTTCGTTCTCAATCTCCCACTACCAAACCCTGGAAGGGTAAGTAGCAGAATGTAGTCCAGAGAACGGAATGTATTGTGTTGTAGTTTACAGCTTGACTGCGATATTTGCACCTTTCGGTCCAACACATCCGACTTCAGCAAGCATTTTTTGAGTACCGGGTTAGCATTCCCTCTCCGATCCCTTCTCCTTAGCCAGCCTGCCTTGCTGCAGCCTGTTATCCAGCATCACCGCGTGGAGGTGTAGAAGGGACTTGGCAGTTATGGTTCGCTGGCCCTGACGCTAGCAGTCAGCTATGGGTCGCTGACCACTGCAGCTCATGCGCTGCTCAGCGTCTTGATCCCGAGTCCTGTTCGATCTAACCGTGTCCTGTTCGATCTCCATACGTTCTATTCGATCTACCTGCGTCCTGTTCGATATACCTGTGCCCCTGTTCTCTCCTTCAAGTTTTCGACTGTAAGCTTGTTGAATCACTACATAATCTTTCTCATAGATTTATTGATATTTGTAATTTGTTTAATTTTGCTTTCTGCCATATTCTGATGTGTCCGCACTATATAAAAGGACTTGCTTCATATATAGAGTTAACGATCCTTAGTTTGGGACGCATTCTGATTATTTTAGAGTTCTATTAGGTTTTCAACATGACAAAGGCTTCTCTTGCCTTTTGTTTGCTGATTTGCACATCCGCATCTTCCTCGCCTGTCTTGTTTATGATGCTCTATAGGTATGTGAAACTCTCCACCTGCTCCAATGGTGTTTCTTTCAATTTCATAGGGGTCAAATTCTAAGGCCCGTTTAATTGTATAATTATTTGTTTTTCTTCATGGATCTTTAGACAAAGTTGCTGAGATAATATGTCTACTGCGTCTGTCTTCTTTTGTATTTGGAGTTCACTGTGAGATTGTTGTTGTTGTTCTTGTTGTTGTTGTTGTTGAATGATCACAAAGAGTAGGGTTACTCTTTTGTGCGCTCTGAAAAGACGTTAAGTGGTGGGTTGTCGTAGCTTTCCTCCCATCCCGATTATGCTGATGAAGGGGGACCTGGGTCCTCCACGTGGTTGTGCTATACTTTGCTTCATCTGCGTGTCTCTCACTACTACGGCGATCATGTCGATCCATCCTCGTTGTCCAGGCTGTCATGAAAACAGCCCGTTTCCAGGAAGAGCTACTAGGAAGCCACAGTGAGGGTTTTTGCAAGTATATATTGCCTGACTCTGCCTAACATGTCTGATCAGTATGTTGTGCCTGACTCTGCCTAACATGTATGATCAGTATGTTGTGCCTGACTCTGCCTAACATGTCTGATCAGTATGTTGTGCCTGACTCTGCCTAACATGTCTGATCAGTATGTTGTTCCTGGCTCTGCCTAACATGTCTGATCAGTATGTTGTTCCTGGCTCTGCCTAACATGTCTGATCAGTATGTTGTGCCTGACTCTGCCTAACATGTCTGATCAGTATGTTGTGCCTGAATCTGGCTAACATGTCTGATCAGTATGTTGTTCCTGGCTCTGCCTAACATGTCTGATCAGTATGTTGTGCCTGACTCTGCCTAACATGTCTGATCAGTATGTTGTTCCTGACTTTTACTAACATGTCTGATCAGAATGTTGTGCCTGAATCTGGCTAACATGTCTGATCAGTATGTTGTGCCTGACTCTGCCCAACATGTCTGATCAGTATGTTGTTCCTGGCTCTGCCTAACATGTCTGATCAGTATGTTGTTCCTGGCCAGACGTTAGTCTCCCTTCCCTTCATTGGGAGATAGGAGGGATACACCATAGTCTAGATACTCCAGCTATTTAGGTCCGCGTGATTCCATTTCTCTCAAAGACTGTAGTTTCTATCATAATCCAAACAACTACTGGCAGAAACAGAAATGGTGGTAGAAGACACCCCTCACGAATCTCAGATTTAATGTTAAATGATTCTGTGAATTGTCTATAGTGCAAAACTCTACACAGCAGGTCCTCATACGTCAGCTTTATTGTTGGTAAGGATATGCGGGATCCTGTAGTGCTTTGGTAGTTTCCAGAGTGATTCATATCCAAGCTGGCTTTTTTATTGTCTATAAACTTTTTGAACAGACTTGAATTCCATTCTAATGAATGCTCTATAATAATGCTCTATTGGATAATTATGCTCTATTTGACAATTATGCTCTATTGAACAATTATGCTCTATTGAACAATTATGCTCTATTGGACGATTATGCTCTATTGGACAATTATGCTCTATTGGACAATTATGCTTTATTGGACAATTATGCTCTATTGAACGATAATGCTCTATTGAAAAATTATGCTCAATGGAGCTATTTTGTCTGCACATGATCTGTTCATGTCTTAACTCGGTTCTACAACGGGCACAGCTTGAGTTCCACTTGACGTGTGGTGTCAAATAATCCCCCAACACCACAACAACTCAGCGTGTGTTATGTACACAGCTCGAGTTCCACAGTACGTGTGCTGTCCCATAATCCCATTACGTCTTCACTAATCTCCTCTCACGGTTGAGAAATTATCAAGCCGCAGGTCTGTTCACCTACCCAAATCACCTGACCCTCGTTTGCCTGTTAGTGCACATATCCGTAACTGCACTGCACAACGACGCCTTCGTTCGGCGGGAGTTCAATAATAGTTGGCCAGAGATCACTTACAGTGTGACAATACGTTCAGCAAGAGTTGCTAATTAACCAAGCGAACGTAAGACCGACGTAAGAATAACTTGGCTCTGTGTCATTGTAACAAAGTTTTTTCCGCTTTGAGAAAGAGAAAGTGTTGATTATTCAACATATGTTGTAATATTATGTGGATTTACATTATTGTGCTAACATATGTTTGCTTATTCTAGTTTGAAAACAATACCAATTGCATTTTTATTTTCTGAAAATTGTTGACAAAAATGTAATTCAAAACGCAAAAACTTGCTTATTGGATATCAGAATACGACTATAGAGATGCCAATTGTGATTCGTGTTTTTATTTTAGTTACGGTCGCAGCATTTGGTGAAATTTCATATATCAATATTGTTTTAAAATTGTTGCTTACATTTGTCTACATATTTTTCTAAATCAATGTTGCTAGTAGGACTCACTCTTAAACTATCATAAACCGTTATAACTTTGTAGTGAGCACATTATACACGTGAGAACACATGTGTGAATACTTAACATATGTGTCCAATATAAACTCTACATATTGGAACACACGTATGAACACCATATCGAATGTGAGTGAGTGTTGTGCCGATTGTGTAGTGAACAGCCCTTGACATTGAACGAGGAATGGACCCATAAAATAGAACTGGTAACCAGTGTGCTCTCTCTTTGGTGCTGACTTTTTTGATATCTGATATTGGAAATCACAAGTGGGATGGCAGAAGAGAGAAAGAAGATAAATGGAGACTTCATAAGTGAGAAATGGTAAGATATATATAGAATGAATATGATGCTCTTCCATCACTTTCTCTATCTCCCTTTCTCTCTCTCTCTCTCTCTCTCTCTCTCTCTCTCTCTCTCTCTCGCGTTCATTCTTTTGGAATATGTTCAGTCAGTACAAGTTGACAGAGGAGACTGATGTTAGATGATACCTCAGTTAGTGTGGGCAGGGAATGTGTGGCTGGTGTGAAAGCTTTATTTCAAGGGATTTTCTAGTCTGTCTCCATTGTTCAGCTGCTCATTGTATAGATGACTCACATGACGCCTTCACCAAGAGATGTGCTCTAAGCGGGGAAGGTTTTGCGCACATGCAGTGACATGCGGTGACTTCTCGCAAAAGGGACTAGGTTCGTGGACACTTTTCATTATTGGGCTAAAGAGGAATACTCTCCATAAAATGTACAATATCTAGCTTACCAATGACACTTTAAGCAGTAACAGTTCACGTGGTTTAGCTCACATCAACCGATGCAAACTATTTAGAAATGTGATAAACAAACAAATATATTCTATAATAATATTTTACATTTTTTCTGGTTTTCCCGAAAGTTTTAAATTTAGTTCTTGTGGATAGGTGTGATTTGAGTCTTTTTGTTGCGCATCTTGGCTTTGTGAAAATGACTGATATCATAAAAGCGATTATTATTTCACACTCTCTTATCTGTTTTGGACAGCACACAAGGCCAGCAATACTGTTTCTTGATTCGCATGCAGTTAACAATTGTTAAGAAGTATGATACTCCGTTTTGAAATGACGAGTTTAAATATTTGTTAGGTATGTCTGCTATTGGTCTACCGTTCGTCATTACTTGCTGTTTTTTTTTTCTTCTTCAAAACTGAGAGTTCTAAGCGAAACTGTGAATCGAGAATACAGCATTGCTACACCCCTTTGACCTACTTATAATAATATGTCTCTGAGACAAGATTTGTTGTGAAGAAACAGTTTTCAAATCCGAGCCTCCTTACATATTTCCTCCGTTGAAACACTGTCAAACTATATTGACAATCGAACATTTTAACACTTCACAACATCGCTTTCATTAACGGGAGGAATTGCATAAGCTTAATAACCATAACACTACCACTCATAAGATCATAAGAAGCAAAAGAAAATAATATTTACTTATGACAGAAAGCCAAGCGGCTTGCATATATCGTATTGTACAGCGGAAGATCTGTTCACACCAATCAAAAGACGAAAAATGGCCTGGCGCGGGCACGTCGCGAGGTCCAATGGAATTACCAACTCGATACTCTTTGGTTCCGTACCGGGACAGAGAGGGCGAGGACGATCAAGGAAGTGGTGGGTGGACAACATCACTGAGTGGTAAAGCCTTCGTCCCGGTGAGATACGACAGGCGGCGGCAGACAGAGAAAAATGGGATTTTGGGAGTGTCTTCAAGTGTGCCCCAACGACCTAATGGGTTACGGGATGAACTGAACTGAACTGAACAGAGGAACTAGTTTGTCTTCGACAGTTTTTCTACCCGGAGAGAACCGATAACACTCGAGCACGTCCGATGCCAGTGTGCCGTCATTTTGATGCGCAAATAGCGGGAATATCGATGAGTATTGTGGCGTAAATTGAGACTCAGGCCGTGAGGAATATTAACGCTGTTTATTCAAAATTTGTATGTTATGCTTTTATGTCCCATGGTAATTTAACTCAAAATAGCTTAACATAAATGTATGGCGACTAGCCTAGTCCTACTAGCCTATTGACGGCCCCAGCTTCGAAATGTTGGGTATTATGCCAAAGACCTTCAGTGGCGCCTTAAGCATGTTTTTGGCGCGCTTCTTTTGGTCACCAAGAGAGCGTCTACCCTTCTGCATCTCACTCTAAACGAGTATTTTTGGCAACCAATGGCCAGGTATGTGGATTACATGACCCGCCCAGTGGATCTGCCACTGCATCAGAATAGTATTAATGCTAGGGATACCAGCTCTGTCAAAAAAGGTGGTATCTGGGATCGTCTTGTTATTTGATCTTCAGAACCCTTCTGATGCATATTGTGTGGAAGGGGTTCAATATTTGTACGTGAAACGTGCGCGTGTGTGTGTTGTTATTTCATGCAATGAGTAGAGTTACTCTTATCTGCGCCCTGAAAAGGACGTTCAGTGGCGGGTTGCAGTAGCTTTCTTCACATCCCGAGCGTGCTGATAAAAGTGGACCAGGGTCCTCAAGGCGGTTGTGCCATGCTTGGCTTCATCTGTGTGTCGCTCACTACAACGGAGATCACATCGATCCCTCACCCCTTTTGCCAGGCTACCGTGAAAACCGACCGTTTCCAAGAAGGGTATACGAGGAAGCCGAAGTGAGCGTCTTGGCCAGTATATTATTTTGCCACGCCCAGGCTAACATGTCTGATCAGTATGTTTTGCTGGACAATGTGTTAGTTTTCCTCCCCATATGTATGTGTGTACGTGTGTATGTGTGTGTGTGTGTATATATGTGTGTGCATGTGTGTATGTGTGTGTGTATGTGTGTGTATGTGTGTGTATGTGTGTGTATGTGTGTGTATGTGTGTGTATGTTTGTGTGTAGGTGAGTGTGTGTGTGTATGTGTGTATGTGTATGTGTGTTTGTGTGCGTATGTGTGTATGTGTGTATATGTGTGTATGTTTGTGTGTGTATGTGTGTGTATGTGTGTGTATGTGTGTGTATATGTGTATATGT